>AP025366.1:0-446546 GCA_030295005.1 Cephonodes hylas | reverse complement strand
AAACACATGACGCACATTGCTAATGAGCTTATGTTTTTTCGACACAGATTTAATTGGAAAGGAAACGCGGTTTTATAGAGCGATAACGGATTAGTGACGATTATTGATATGTCAAACTGATATAAAAAATGTCAGTCCTTGTCTAGTTCGAAATAAAACTTATTTAAACAGCAGCAAATTGAGCCTTAATCATCGCGGGAAGCCGCTGGATGCAGGCCGCTTCCAATAGAGCGCTTTGAAAGTCTCTGGAAGAGGCCTATGTCCAGCAGTGGACGTACTTTGGCTGATGATAATGATGATGATGATGAAATTGAGCCTTTAAATATATCTCTGATCAAACCCAAAGCAATATGATGACTTTGGCCAAACTAGTCCATTCATGCTACAGACAATACTAAATGCCACATTAATCAAGTGCCTTACCTCATATATTTTCATACATTCAACTCCTCATTAGTTAACGATACAGCAACCAAACCTACTTCATAACATAAAGAATTGTCCCCAACGTAAAAGTGCCACGTTGGTTAACTTCTCTCAAAAAAGCACTTCTTTCTCAATGGATGCCCTCAAACCCCGTGTCTCCGAAGACCCCAAGACCTCTTCATCACCATTAGGACGTCATAGCGGCTCGTTTAAACACTTCCGTGCCGACCCCGCGCCCTATAAATTAGGATTGATTATAACCGTCGGGGTATCACAAGAGGGTATTTATCCAAACTACGCTCCAAGGAATGCCGGAGTAATGAGTTTTTATTTGGCAAAGTTCGTTCCTCCGTCTGTTTCAACGTACGGACACAAGTCTCGTTTCGAACAATTAAGGTTGGGATATGGTACAAGCTGAGCGATAAAGGATATTGGAAAATAAAATGTCTGAAGCTCAGCGCAGTATTGATTAATACAGGCACATCTTTAAACAATTGCACGAAGGATTTATATACGTATGTACTTATCATGAACAAGTTTATGCTGATATTTCCAAAATGGGTAGGAAAATACCGTCGGTACATATTATTATTATTTACGAATGTTTTTCGTGAACGTGATTTGCGTACTCAGTAGGTACATACATTCCGAGACAATTCTGTGTATATCCCACAACAAATCTGTATAATGTGTACTGGCATTATTTTTCATCAATTATTTTAACGAGAACAAAAATAAATTCCTAGTATATACACAGTCCGCCTTCCCGACATCACAGTATTCACTATCTCACTAATGCATACTTTACGGACTAGACTTCCGGCATCCAACAACTGCCAAAGTTTTACGTTATTTTGTAGCTTCACAGGGTGCTCCCTTAAGCACTTTTACTACACGGATACTCGCACAATACCAAGTTTTTTTTTAAGTTCACATGTTTTATCACACAATCATTCGTTTTTATACATTACCGAAGAGTATCACGGGTTTATTTTGTATTATTTATAAGTAGAAATGTTAATGTATTGAATTATTTTCTTTGCTCATGATAGGAGACCTAAACCTCGTTTAACCGCTTTTTCTTTTAGAGTGGCATTCCATTGACGATGTGTACACAGAATGATTAGAAACTGCACGATTTCTTTACATTTTTTTTTTATGGTAGAGATAATGATTTAAGAATCAAATCTGATTCATTCGAACAGGAAAGGAAGAAATCAGCAATCTCTGTCGCAGACATAATAAAGTCACTAATAAGGTCGCCATGAATCAAAATAACTCAGTCGTTTAGAAAGCTTGAAGCGAGTCTAATATTAAACTCGATCATCAATAAATATCCATGGCAACAGATACCAGACTCCAATAATACATCCAGTACAAATATATAGTCGGTTGAAAGCCAAACCTTCCCGCTTAATTTGAACGCTCAAAGGCTTTTTGCAGATTTATGAAAAGGTGAAGAGAAATTAAAAACGTAGCCACGCCGTTTGAACGATCAAATCACGTCATTCAGTAGGATGACACTAATGCTCTCTTTTGATACTTTGATAGGTATCCAATACTTCGAGAGCTAATATATACTCGTATATAATTTTGTGATTGTTTTTAAATCCGATACGTGTAAAACCAAAGAACGGTACAAAAAGACCTGACAGGAAATGTCAGCATGCCGAGAATGGCGAACCTACGATTTCACTATTACTTGTTTCACATAGCCGCTTCTTAGTAATTTGGGTTGTTTGAAATATGGATATTTTTATAAATGTGTGGCAACCAGTAGCAATCCTTAATTTTTGTTCGATTTCTTTATCATTGGTCGTATAATCGTATTAGAATGAATAGGTAACAGATAAACGGCAATACACGTGCCCATGCTAAATACTGCCTTTTCCTTACTAATCTTATTCAGCTGTTCTGTATATAAAACACATATAGATATACTCGTAATATAAACATTAAGTTTATAATATTAGGCGTCTATAAATAAGACTTCGAAATACGGAAGGCTTTAGAATATTGGAATTTAAAGCCCACAGCTAGTAAAATATTAAAACTGAAGTGCAATATAAAAACTCAAATTAACTTATAAACGCATTTGGATAATGGTAAATATTCAAAGTAGACATTTTGCAGAATGGCTTGGACCATTTGAATACAAACAAATTCAACAAACAGGAGACACCTATGTTAATTTTACATATAAATAAAAATACACATATAAATATTATTATAATAATGTATCTCAGATGTTCTATTTAAAATAAACAGCAAATATTGAAACTCATAACTAAAGTAACGAAAAGACCACACAGGATTTGTTTTTATCGAGGAATAAATACATCGGTACGTAAAGGATAAGAGCAAATATTATTTAAATAATGGATAGGGTTTTCTGGCAAAGTAATTGACGAGGGCCGCGTAGTACCCGCGGGAGTGAGAACACGCTCACAAAAATATTAACTTACGTCAAACAACGTAAGGGTTACCGGCTGGTATTCATATAAATTATCTTTGTATTCACATACAAATATACTAGAAAAAAATGAAATAAAATACACTTGTACTAAGGATAAGCAGACAAGTGTTGGAGTGGAGACCGCGCTTCGGCAGACTTAATGTGGGTCGAATTCCAGCACGATGATCCGACGACTTGAGAAAGGGCTGCTCAAGACCGGGATGGTTAATTTTCTTGGAGAGACCTACTATCAGCAGTGGACGGCAAAAGGCTGTGTATATAGTATGTAAGGATAAAAAGCAATGGTTGGCGTTTAAGAGACCTTTTTAAACATCAACATCATAACGCTGGGCACGAGCGTCCACTATTCTGGCCTAGTGCGGGTTGGCGGACAACACACATAAGAAATTCCTAAGAACTTTTCATGTTTGTAACTTATAACTAAATGAAGAATAAAAATGACTGCTACAAAATATTTATATAAAATACACTTTTCTCTACCCCAGCACACATCTACCAAGATCAGGAACGCACAAAAAAGAGTTTATAGCGATTGTTTTGCTGTCCCTTTATTGATTAGAGGCCATATAGTTTGTACGTATAGTGAGTGCTTAGTTTAAATACACAATTCTACAACCCGTCGCGGTTTAGTGTTCCACAACAATACCAATCCAGCCGAGCGAGTCCATTTACCTTCAGTCTAATCGGTAATTGTTTCTCGTACGTCGATACAGTAATTTGAACCCCGGTTAATTTGCCAACCAGCGTATTTATTTCTCACCACCATAACAAATATGTACAATATAACAAATGTATAATTAAGAATACGCTGACCCAACAAAAAACAATTATGAACTAGTTACTAAACATTACACCATTAACGTGTACTGCTATTAGGCTTCTATAGATGTACCGCCGTCCGCTACTGATTGAGACATTACTGCCTTTAATACTCACACTTAGCCTATCGCTGTCCCATGTCCATTGTAGGCCTCTTCAACAAAGCGCCAACCATCCCGGTCTTGAGCAGTACGCATCCATCCAAAAATCCTATCAAAATATAGCTTAAGTTTATTGAAATTAAGCTGACGCCCTCATTCAATCGACTTCCCCCATAAATCATTTATACACAAATAAAGAATGTACCAGGAAATGAATCATAACCTTTTATAGAATGCCAGATAATTTATTACTTACAGTTAGTGTGAGGGTGCCCGGGACAACCGCAAGCGGAAGCGCAGGCAGGGCGGAGGCGGGGGCGGAATCTCCCGGCCAATTTCTAAGTATCTAGAGAACAAAGTTAGTAACAAACATACCTGGCTGATGAATTTGTATGCTGGCAGCGAGGACTTGCGCGGAATGGTGCAAGTTACAAGTTTTAGCTGGTTTTCCCTGTCTTTATTAGTAAAATTCAACATAATCAAGAATCAAGAACATAATTGCCGTGTTAGTCATTTCAGTGTACTTTATGTAAAAGACCCGCTTACAATTTCCGATTCGGATTAATTGATATACACAATGGGTTCGTCCCATACCTACACTCCCCTATCGCTGCTGTATTATAAGCCCCACATAAAAGTAATTAATTAATGCAGTTTATTTTAATTTTCAAATTTTGTGTAGCCTCAGAAAACCTCCTTATAAACAAGTACTTTTCACCACACGCTTTATTGACACCTCTATTCAGCATACCAATCCCGTCACTCATACATATAAAAAGACAAAGAATCCAAACGTCCTGTAATCACAGAATCGCCGCCGTCTATACCTGGGGCCCAAGGCACAAACGTGAGCGGCCAATAAATGCGGGCACTCAGTTAAATGGCCACGCCTGACCCCCAGATAACGCCGACTAATCTAACTTTTTTCCACGTTAAACTTTAAACACTCCACGTTTGAACACCAATTGAACGTTTTACGGTACTGCGCAGTTTGATACTCTCCTTTTAATCTTCACATCAAGTGGGTCAAACACTCATTATTTATTGGGCTAGCTGTTAAATGCAGGGAAGGCAGGCTGAATTGCTAAGCAATTATTTTATTTTTTATTACAGGGTAAAATACATTATATATTGATTCTAAGATGAAAAGAACTAAAAATTTACATATGTACAATCCTTGATGGTAGTTGGGTTGCGTGCCAGAGCAGGTTCGACAAACAAGATATAACAGAGAGATAATCATTTCAATGCATTTGATAAGAAGTACAAATAGTACTCCACCTCACTTTCGTACCACCTCAGCTACTGTAGAGAATACGTATTATATAAACATTTTTTATGGTACTTCTATGATTGTCGGTAAAAGATCGCCTTAAACAATAAGACAGTCAACTATAGGTACCTTTGTATATAGTTTTGTTCATATTTTCCTAGTGCAGAATAAAAAGTAGATAAATAAAATAAAACTGTGAGAGCTAGATTGGAAACTATTGGACACACAACGATCATATTCCGCGACAACAGATTGTTACGAACGGAAAACTGAAAAGCACGAATGAAATAATTAAAACGATGAAACAATTGGAACGCCGACTTGTTTTATTGACTTTTCCACGAAACACAAGAGTATTTCCGTTTCATATTAAAAACGTGAGAGTAAACGGTTTTAATTGAAATAAAATAGTACATTCATTCCAACTCGTTGGTGCGGATATTGTGGAAACACGGATGGATCGCTAATTGTTATCGGATACAGCTTGTTATAGTTTAACTATATACATATCTAGCATTTTAGCTTGAGGTTCAACCCCATACTAAGCTCGTATCTTAGTTGTCTTGTGTCATTAGCTTCAGAGATTTCATCATAAGCCCATATACATTCCACTTTCGGACAGGGGCATCCATTCTAAGATTTATTCCACCTTCCCACATAGTACACAGCTAAGAAATTTATTGTGAAAGTTCTAAGTGTAATTTTTTACGTCACGTTACAATAAGTCCCTTGCTTGCCTAAATCAACCAACCTTAATGGCCTCATTTATCAAGTCAAAAACTGCAACCGAATGAGGTCCAGAGTCCAGACCCTAACACTAAAAAGGTCATGAGATAATTGTCAAATTAATTTTGTGTCGATAACCGCTTGCTCTTTATGTAACCTTGATCTTATCTTGATTGTTGATGTGGGGAAATCCATAAAATAATTATACTGTTTGATAATGCGACACAAAAACACAAACGATCTCATTGTTTATGTTTGGCGATAGCAATGTTGTTTATGACAATATTATAATGCCTACAGCTGTTGCCTGTCCGTCTACTCTTTAAAGGGGATTTTTTTGTTACTCCGTTCTACACTGCCTTCTGGTCTCACATGTGATAGAGTGGTCATAGGTCGAACAGCGTGTCATTGGGACTTTTAATTAGGAAATTCTCAATATTATCACACACTAGGGGATTGTGCCCGATGAAAAGGCAATTGGCCTGCTATTACGTAGCCCGAAAACACATTTACCAAGACGAGCGCGCATGAATACACCTCTGCCTGCACCTTCGGTAAAGAGACACGTGAGTGTATGTATCAATTTTATTATCATTATTTATCAAAATACATGACTGCTTAGTTAGCACTTTCTTGTTCTATTTAAAACCCAAATATGTTTATGGGTTTTTCGTATGTTTTTTACAACCACAAAAACTTTCCCATCTGCAATATTAGTAAGATAATAAAATTCTCAATAAATGGATAAGCATTTGTCGACCGATCCATTTTTTCAGTCTAGTGAAAACCAGTTGTTTCGGCAAATCCCAATAAACGAAACAATTGCATGTGTTATCTCGGGTTTTACACATCATGTGCGTTGATGATATACGGATACGAATATCCCGTGGCTAAATAGTAGTATTTAAGTAACTAAAATTGCGTCTTTTTTATTTCAGAACTAAAAAAAAAAAAAAAAAAAAAATCATATTATAGATTAAAAACGAAACAAAATACGTACATATTTAAAGCTAATTCATTAATGATAACTGTTAAATAGGTAAGTAACAAAAATTATAATGTGCAATTGTGCAACATTGCACTTGACAGATCACTGTTTCGATCAGTCAAACGAATATCGACAGAATGTATTTAAATATGACTTTGAAATTTTGTTTTCTTATAATTCAAAATTATTTTAATAGTGCATAAATAATATGTAAGTTACCTTCCAATCAGTTCACAGTATAGTAAAAAGTAGGAATAAAAAAAAAAAAAAAAAAAAAAACCAAGTGTACCTCGAGCGCGGCCACTACAAAGCATAATACAAACTCCTTACAAATATATTACATGTGTACCATAAACAACAACGTCATCGATACAAATAGAGACTGCATGGAGCCATAAAGTATCCCCTGTGCCGCCGGGTGCCGGTGGAGGCGACGACGGCGACGCACCGAGCCGAGAAAAACCTCCTGATAAATAGCGCCGACTCCGTGTAAAATAAGAAAGATCATAACGCTCGATTGAACGCGTGCCATGAGCGTGGACAGACACGGAATTGGGGAAATACTCGGGGGTTCTTGGATAAGAGGAATGATAATTTTAGTAAAGAAATATTCCATCATGCTTGGGTCAAAATAGAATTCAACAAGTATTTTTGAATCGTCAATTTAAAACTGTTGTTGAATGGAAACGTGTTATCGCTATAGTTGTAGAAAACTATGAAGTCTTTGAACCATTGTAAACTTAATAAACATAATGAACAAAATTTGTGTAAATAGATAAAAGGATTGTGCGCCAAGGAGTAGCGTGCAATCCAAATTACAGTAACAAACGCGTGTGAATTTTTATATTTGATTCGTTATTATGAACCATGATAATACATCATGATCATCACCCCACTGCTGGGCACAGGCCTCTTTTACATCTCAGCAGGTTTAGGCCTACTAATAGCAATTATTATTTTCTCAAGACAAAAATTAAAAAATAAAATAAGGCATATATTCTAAGTCCGTCCCACGCCGCTGGACATGACATCTCGAGAGAAAAAAATGCCGTTGCCCACTGAGTTGCTTTTTGTATTTTCAGGCCATTTTTCTGCGGAGCTCGTGTCATTTTTCTTCAGTTGTACAGAGCATTTCCTATCGTAAAATCCCAACACAGTAAACGAACCATTGACATCTAAACTTGTGCCGCACAACAAACGGGACTGGCTCGCTGGTTGTTGGTTGGTTGTTGGTTGTTTGTTGATAATGACATCAAATGGTAGGGACTGTTCTAGCAGAATAATAAAATAACTATTAATTAGCATGTCATTACCAACACTCCATTTCCATAACCGCGTCACTTAGTAAATGAGTTATGTCAAACACAGAGCTAATCTTGAGATATTGGGTCACGGAATTACAACGTTGACATATTGGCTGTATCTGTATTTACAAATATTGTGCATATGAAAATGAGTTCATTATTTATTTATTTTAAACTTAAACTGTTGGAAAATTTGACAAGCCTCGTGGTACAGTTGGATAGGCTCAAGCTTATGAAACAAAAGGCCGCGGCTTCGATTCCCTTACCGAGATACCTGTTTGTGTTCCATAATTATTTCGAGCCACGGTGTTTGCAAGACACAAAAACTCTGGTAATAACTCAATCAAACATATATTTATTTTAATAATTAAATGCGTATTTTGTTTTTATTCAACAGCAATGAATACTCGTACAATGCACCATAAATAACAAAATTCTAATAATTATGATAGTATCAATGTACTTCCATTGTTTTAGCAATCTAAAAGGAAAATATCAAATAAAATATAACAATGTTATTAAATTGTTTACACGTTGCAACTGTGAGCAAATTAATTAAAACTTTAATAAGCATTGTATTTCGCAAACATTTGTATAAAAAATTGTAATTTATACGAAGTCCCCATTGAAAAAAATCCGTAAAGCAATCTTAGGATCTCGCACTCACTTGCCAAGCGAATAAACAAGAAAAACAATAAGCAAAGAATCATTTAATACATACAAAGGGTAGGCAAAAATGCATTTCTGGATCCACATTTCGCCTGGGATGCTAGTCTCACGTAGGGTGAGCCTATTTCCGTTTACGGGCAAAGTTCTAGACTTCGCGCTGCTACTGAGAATTTCTTAATGGAAAAAGTCAACAACACTTTTCACAGCTCGGAAAACGCAACCAGGACCTCAAGACAGTAAGGCACATACCAACTTGTGCTGCGAAATCATGAGGAATAAAACGATAGTCGAAGAACCGATAACACAACCCTGGGATCTCTAAATCGCACAGAGTAAGTGTAATGAGACCCCAAGGCTTTCTCACTATGAGGTATGAAATCAATAATCAAAGTAGCATAAATTGAGCGGGAATGCAAGTATGTCCACAGGTGCAGGTACGTGCTAACGCTGTACCACGAAATAGTTTGCACGTAAGCCGTCTGGCGCGTGGCTTAGCTAACTTGTAATTAGTGTGCGTTTAATGAAGCGTGCTGCAGACGTGTGGCGGCAGGCGCGGAGCTACCCCACATATTTACAACTGTGGCACTTCGCTTGCTGTTACGTCACCACTCACCAGACACTATTAAGGGCCCCGTACACGGTACGATTCGTCTGTACGATCGATCTGATGAAAATCGAGACGATTGATCGCATCCAAAATTTTAATACAAAAAACAAAGTAAATCGTTAACGGATCGTACCGTGTATGGCGCCCATTACAGTACCGTACACGGTAAGATTTATCTGTACGATCCGTCACGTCAAACCGATCGAAACGACGAATCGATGGTGTAAGTCAAGATCGCTAACAACTTACTTTGATTAATGTATTTACATTTTTGATGCGATAAATCGCCTCGATTTTCATCAGAACGATCGTACAGATAAATCTTACCGTGTATGGGCGGCATTACGGTACCAAAGTCTACTAATGAGGACGTAGACAGTCAATCGATGTTAGAAACGATAAAAATGTAATTAATAAGAGTTGTCATCTTTTGTTTTGTTTCGTAAATCCAGAGCCTGCAGACAAAGTCACTTTGTAGTAACTTAATCGCAAATAGATATTATCAAAATGTTTGAAACTTAACCTGTAAGTAAATTAAGTGATAAATTCATCGCTGCTTAGGAGCGATATCTTTTGTCCTAGATACCTTGTCTGTGCCCCTCTGAAGAAGTAGTAAATAATGTACAAGCGAAATAATAAAATATGGAATAGACGTAAACAATTTTGTGATTTCGAAATTCGTTGTGAATTTTGTAAATTGTTTAGTTTCGATTACGATTCAATCAGGAGAACGTCACTTTGTCTAAGCCTTGTGGTTCCACTTAGAACATTGAAATGTGCTCTAAAACTTCTGGAATCCGGTTTTGTATCCGTTTTCTTAGTTAAAGGATTATATTCAATAATTATATGTTTTTTTAAACATATAAATATATCCTCAAAATAAACAGAAATTACCACCCGTCACCGCAGTAGAGTTCATCAATTTCACCTGGAGACGTACCGTACGCGTACGGTGCGTTTCCAGAGGTCGTTTTTACAACTTACGTGCAAGCTCTGGAATGAACTCCCTGCCTCGGTGTTCCCCGAGCGCTATGACTTAGGCAGCGGCGTGGCTGTGCCCCTGGCATTGCCAAGTCCATGAGCGGCGGTGACCGCGTACCATCAGGCAGGCAGTCTGCTCGTCTGCCTGCTTAGGCGATAAAAAAAAAAGGAAAAAAATTGTATATAATTCGGAAACCTATATGTTATATGATTTTAAAGTGTGATATTTCTTAAACAACAAAAAAATGTTTCATATATTCAAGATAATCTCATTACCTCCCACTATGTAGATATACGGGCGATACCTAATAATGCTGATGACTAATCTAGTCAATTATGCCGGTGTATTTGAAGCCACACGTATTCACGTATACAAGCTAAACCATAATTCAAAATCATGGTTAGTTATTAGTATGAGTAGTTACCTTGTTTAGATAATATGTCTTTAGGTGGTTGCGTATATGCCACCATCAGTTTACAACATACTTATATTATTGTATAAATGGTAAAAAAATATATTTTTTGCCGTGCGATATCTAGGTCCTTAATACGAAAATTGGGCAAAGCAACACTTGGATTTTCCATTAGGAAATTTTCATTCCGGAGCTATACCCAAAAACGGCAATAGGTATAAAAATATGTCATCATAATCTCTTTGCCCTGTTCCCAATTTTTACTTGGGCTAGTATATATATATATATATATTAATACGTATCCAAAGTAAATTGTCCTGGGAATGTCATTTTAAGCAGGTAAAGCAGAAAAGGGTACTACAGGGGTACAACTACGGGGTAGTTGTACGTACATACTTGTATATTCAAGCATTTCAAAAATCCCTTGGTAAAATTTCTATAACTATTACTAAGCGGGAGTCACACACACCCTCAGTCTGCAGCACACACTGACGCGGCGACAAATTGCTTTTCAAACGAATGAAATGGATTTTACAAATCAAACCTAATAGATTTTAGATCGGAACCATTTATATAGAAAAATTGTTTTCAATTTTTGAAAGGGATTCAGGTCGTTCGGATTTCAAAGCAATTAATATTTCGGTTGTTTTATTAGATTTGATAAAATAAAAATAACTCATCCAGTTTATTGCGACTCAAATAAATAAGCTAAGCTCCATCGAGCAATTAAATCTTAAAAATTTTACTTCAAAACTTGATTCCGGATATACACAGACTAATCTAGAGCCATAAGCAGCTTTCCCCTCGAGGAAAAAAAAAAAGATATGAATAATTAGAGCAAGGATTTTAATGATTTAATAATATTTCCCTTTTCCCCCTTTCCATATAAAGTATCCGCTTAAGAGCTGTTTTCCACTCTCTGTCTAGGCTTTTTATAATACCCGCGTTTTTAGAATACATCTTGGATCGAGAAATATACAAATACACTCCATGATTAATGTTGTATTTTTAGCTGATATTCTGTTTAGTATTTATTATCTGGGCTTACAAAACTTCTCTTTTATGCAAGAATTTGTTTGCAAATATAAATAAGAGTATTAAATGTAAATATTAAAATTTTTAGTACCTAACAAATTGGCAAAAGTAACCAAGATGAAAAATGTCGAGACGTGCCAGTCTAGGCAAGAAGCTGGAAATTCTGCTTAGTCGCAATCATTATATGGGCCATTAGAGGATGAATACTGAGTGGCGGATTTCGATTTGTATTGGCCCTCATCCAGGTGGGTTCAACGACCTGGCACCGAAATTATTGAAGGGAATCTATATTTCTAACATGTAGAATCTGATTTGTTATGTGCTCGTTTTAATGCAGTCATTTTTTTATGCTGTTACGAAAATTACAAATGAGAATATGAGTACTTACCATAATTCATTATATTTTGTAAATACATGAAAAAGAAACAATTCAAAAGCTTATAATCGTGTAAGCAAACAAATATAGAATAACATTTTACTAAACACGTTGCCGAAGTAATCTATAATTCATTATTTTTGTGCATCTAAAAAGGATTAACTTTAGTAACTTTTTTAAACATAAGATACTTTTTGTCTGATAATAACAACATTAAAATAACAAAACATTATTATACAATGACATAAAATATAATGATTTCAAAAGTCTCAAAACCTTCATCGTGCGAGCTGAAAAGCAAATGGTTAAAGCACTAGAAATACATCATAAGTGGATATATTTCTTAGCCTGGCAAACGGCGGGCGGCGGGCGGCGGGCGGCGGGCGCGCACAGTGATTGATACAGGCTGCAAAACGCTCGCCTCAATCGCATTTGAGTGATGTTAGACGATTTTGCATCGGGTCGAGCGTGCGGGACGCGTGTGTGACGGATTTTACCGGAATTTACCGGTAAGTCACGCCACGCAAACGCCGTGCTTACAGAAATCCGGTGCAAATCCGTTCGGAGTCACACCGGAGGGAAAATCACGCGTCACAACCAACGAGTGATGCTTTAATGGGGGCTCGCTGCGAGGAAGTCAATTAATAATTTTCGTACACGATAATTCCGGTAAATGCTCTCGTACACGTGATCACAAACTTTTCAGAAGTTGATTTACAACGCGCCCTATGTGTATAATGTAATATGAGTGGATTGTAAATTTATTTATTTAGTTCAAAAATCTGAAAATTTAAATTTATAATCATCAACATCATTTTCAATACACAATCGTTCGCTTTATTTCCTCCCTTACTACGTCGTCACTCTTTCACTAATCTGCATCTACTATCTGTAGAATTTCTACAACATTGTCTTACCTACCCACATACACTATAGCAGGGCTTCCCAAACTGTGCGTCGCCACACCCTGGGGCGTCGCGAGGCGATCGGCAAACATTCGCTGTCCGTATTTTTCTGATAACCTCATATTACGCTAACTACTGCTGTTTTTATTTCCAGTAAAGTAGGTAGTTTTGATGATGGGGGGGGGGGGGGCGTCGCAAGAAAAATAATAATTCTGTAGGGCGTCATAGTGTAAATAAGTTTGGGAACCCCTGCACTATAGCATGCTAATCCTAAAAGCAATGCGATAAGCTTTAGTATCTGACAGTTGAATTCGTTTCGAAAATAATACCTAATTTCGAATTCCCAGAATATAGCCAGGCATTGCCCACACCACTGCACGCCGAGTAACGACTCACATACGCTTGATTGGAACATTCACGTTATCGGTATACGGCCTTTATCATTTTTTCTTCCCCTATTGCTAAGTCTATTTGGGGTCAGAGCAGTATTTTTCATTCTTCCACCCATCAGCCGTAATGTCTTAGTTTACCTCTTTTTTCACATCTTCTCTTACACACTCCAACCATCTCTCCTCATCTCTGCTTGTCCATCCTTGAACTTTCGTATCCATTACCTTTTCGCTTCTAATAACATGCCATTGTAACGCAGCCTTGTATACCATTATTTCCCACTTAATCTCTATTAAAATGACGTCCATGCAGGTTTATTAGCGAGAGGTTGGACCCGAAACAAATCTCCTGGGAGTATCGGTCCCGGTCGCCGTCGCTTCCGGAGCGGCGCGTCCCTAGCAACCGGGAACTCGAATCGATACAGCTCGGATGATAGATGAGTCCGCTTTTAATAGTAATGGACTCGTGAAAGTCCCGCAGGAATATTTACGTATCACGTTTATAATGTGTCGCCTGTATAGACGCTAGTAGAGAGCCAGCAATGTACTTCGTTATACGGATGTTGTCGTCATAAATAATGTTATCAATAAATTGAGTCCATTCTATTTTATTACTGAAGTAAACTGGTAAACTGATTTTACTGTATTTTAACGTTAGTTGTAGGTGGATGATAGATTTAATTCTACTTACTTCTTTTGGAAATATTATGAAAAGATACAATTTGTCTTCAGGCTGAATTTCGATGTACATAAATCTCATTTGATAACGTCTAATCATTTAGGTAATATCGAAGCTTGAATCCTATAAGATCAAGCCGCATTTACCAGATGGTAAATTGGAATAAAATGGATAGATATCCATTTCCTTGATTGTTCAAACCACCTTACGTGGCAATATATATTCTTACACATTTACGGAAAATAACAAAAACATCACCTACGACTCGAATCCGGGTCGTTTCACGTGCAATCAATGGCTTTAGCACTAAGCCATCTGCGAAATAAAAGCAATGGGCGGTGTTGTTTGTTGCCACCGTTAAAGAGCTCGTCTGAACAATACGTGAAACTTTCGCTTTATACATGATGTTCCGAAAAAGCGCATTTATTGTGTTTTTTTCATCGGCAATCCGTTGATAGATGATAAGCAAATATTTTTGTCATTAAAATGACATGAAAGCTAAAAAGCCAGTGACGAATCTGATTCAAACATCACATTTTTAATAAATCTAAGCAAGTTCTGTGTCTTTTAAAGACCTTTCGGTCAAACGAACGTTTGTTTTTGAGCAAGGATCGAACCCGCGGTCTCACGTTTCGCAAGCTAGTGTTTTGCCAATGCGCCATGAACACTACAAATTGTAAAAAAACAAAGCCAAAAAACATGTATCTTGCGTGTACATACATATTTATATACTATATTTTGTGTTTATACTTACATCTACTTCAATAACTTACGGCATGAAAAAAGTCTACAAACATTTTCCCAAGTGGAATTTATTATTAGTTACAGAATTTTAAATAAAAATATCTCCGAAGTATTTACACATTTAACTTTGCAGACAAAAATGCAAAGTTTCTCCCTCGCCGTCCACTGCAATGGAATAACTTAAAAACTATTTTGTGGGGAGAAGATACTATATATATCATAGTTTATATGAGTGAATTCTTAACTATGCGTCAACTTCACAATATTAGCCGTAACAGGCTTCATTAAATGTGTCATGACCACTTTTATATAATAACTGATTACGGGAGTTTCATCATTATCATAATATTCAGCCCCTTTCTTCTTCTTCTTCTTCACCAACCCATATACGCCCGCTGCTGAGCACGGGTCTCCTCTACCATTGAGAGGGTTTAGGCCATAGTCCACCACGCTGGCCTAGTGCGGGTTGGCGGACTACACACCTAAGAAATTCCTAAGAACTCTTAGGTGTGCAGGTTTCATCACGATGTTTTCCTTCACCGTTAAAGCTAGTGATAATTCAATGTTAATACACACATAACTTCGAAAAGTCAGAGGTATGTGCGTGGGGTCACGACCGTCGAGATTCTCGACCGCGCGCCCAAACCCCGAGGCCATCACTGCTTTTTTTCGTGCTTGTTTTCAGCCCATTTACGTACGGTTTATATCTTATGTATATCTTAACGAGGCCCAAGAAAAAAAATGTCTAAAATTGTTATATTTTTAAAACAATTTTGATTTAAAATATTCTGTAAAGCTGTATTCGACCAGCAGAAGGTGACGATTACTCTGGTTTCTCTTTATTTACTCAGTTTGAGCGAAATCTTTAATTTAAAGAATAATTAACAACTTTTTATGGAATATACCTAATCCTGAATATTTGAATTATGGGTTCGATTTAATAATTAATTAGTGAGTTGCTTTCACGTTAAAAATTCTTACAAACCTTCTAATTAAACATAGTCAATATAATTTTCACATTTGGTGACAATTTCTGCGTAACCTTGATTGTTAAAGTTAATTAATTTTTCACTAGAAAAGCCGCAAAAAAGCTATCAACTATTATTATTATGTATTATAATAGTGTTTTATTCACTAGACATAAAAAAAAGTAAAAAAATTGGTACCAGCAAGGAGCTTACGTAAAAAACGCAAACCGAATGCAAGGTTTCCCCCATCTTTCGGCTACGCATTACCCCTCTAAGCTGCAAAGATCGGTGCTCACTTGTTATTCCATTTGGACGTCGAAAAATAAATCATCGGACGCCCTGTATAAGGTCGGGTCCGCACCATTTACGGCGCAGTCGAATTTAGTTGCGACATTGACAAAATTGCGGATTTTCGGCGCGCACCGAAATGTGATAGCGTCTGTATAGGGGCGGCTCTGGCGGAAGAAATAAATCCTATTTCATACACCCCCGCACCGCTGTATCGTTGTATCGCAAACGATAAAAACTAACCCGGGAATAGTCATAGGGTAAACTATATAAATTCCAAATTCAATATTAACACTCAAATCAAAAATACAATAGGTCCCATACATTACTAAAACAAAAAGTCACTCCAATCTCTAAAGAAAATAACTGGTTAGTACCCGTGTGTCCTGCGCTGGCACCAAAAAATATTAACTATTACTTTGTTTACCTGAAAAAAACAAACAGATAAGTGCAGTGTTGGACGTCCACCCACAAGGTGGACCGACGATTTGATGAAGGTCGCGGGAAGCCGCTGGATGCAGGCCGCTTCCAATAGAGCGCTTTGGAAGTCTCTGGGGGAGGCCTATGTCCAGCAGTGGACGTACTTTGGCTGATGATGATGATGATGATTACTTTGTTTCGTATAGAACTGCGTACATATAACTTTACATACGTAACGTACATTTCTCCAATATTGATGTATTCTATAAGCCGCTAAATATATCGTCGCTATTAGTCGCTTAATGTTCAGTTTAGGTGATGTGTAAATGTTTTTTTTCTTATGAACTATTTTTACCAAATATTTTTGACTGTAATTGTTCTATTTGCCCCCAAATACATAAACTAAACTATATAAACGAATCTACACCCAATCCTTACATAGTTCTAAATCAAAGTGTTTTATGAATTTATTTTATTTGTTTCACGCAAACATTGGGTGAGCGTTAGTACGCGTTTTTATGATATTTTTGTACCGTAACGTCCCGTGCAAAATGTTGTGTATTTGTTGAATCCGCGGATTGTGACGTTGACAAACTAGAGGTACGGCGAACGAGTGCCGCCTTGTTATCCTGTTTCGGCAACACGTGCTCAATCATCGACGAAACACAATTTCATACGGGAATTATCCTCTGTTTTATGTACATATTTTAGTCGTTCATTTAACAGGTTTGGACTGCAAATGAGAAGGCAGAGGTTGATTTGTTATTTATAGATACGTTTTTCGAATTTATCTGGAAGTACTCAATTTGAAATACATTAAATGAAACGCGGTAAATGCGCTTCTGCCTACGTTTTTGTTTAAAAAAATTAATCATTCCAAATAAAAATTTTAAAGTTTCGTGGTCCTGTTGGGAACGTTCTTAATCTCAATTGTTTCTAGATCGCAATGCAGAAACTTGAAAATTCAATTTCGAGAACAAAAAATTAGATACCTACTTAAGCATAATTTAAAAAACAATATAATTAATGACTGAAATGATATTTCAGTCTTGTCTGAACAATGCGTGGTTTTACCATTACACCCAGTAATTATTATAATATTATATTAAATAAATCTTAATCAGCTGCAGCTTCCTAGAAGTACATAATAATGTAGGGGTAAACTGCAAACGATGCCAATGTATTTCTGATACACTATATTACGAATCATTTTTTTGCTTCTCATGTGTTTATTTTATTGTTTACATTTTTAAATATAAAGTTTTATAAAAAAAATAAACATGGTGCCATTTGATGAATGAGGGCTGCTCAAGACCGGCCTACGTTCAGCAGTGGACGGCGATAGGCTGATTGATTGATAAAAAAAATACATTATTACGCATCATTATTATTAACATGATACACTATATAAAACATGATATATCATCATAACAGAAATATTAAGTGTAACAAGAAATATTATTTTTAACTTAATGTCTATAGAAATTATTCCCTTTATTTCGTTAATAATATATCGCTTTAGCATCATAGTGACACATGAAAATGTTTTGCGTACGGGTATAAGCCTATACCTACATACAGACAGCTAATAGCGATGTTCATTATGAGAACATCATTTCGTTTTCTTTATGATGTGTTTGTGTTTATCGTGACTACTTCTTGTTTTAGTGACAGCCCCCGTGGCGCAGTTGGCGAGACACCAGCTTGCGAAACTAGAGGCCGCGGGTTCGATCCCCGCACCGAGACAAATGTTTGTGTGAACCACAAATATTTGTTTCGGGTCTGGGTGTTTGTGAGACCGAAAAAGTCTCTCGTAGTGTCTGATACCCACGACACAGGTCTTTGAACCTAGTGTGGGGTCAGAGCTATGTATGTGACTGTTGGGTGTATTTTTATTTTTAGTTCTCGACCACTGTCTGTTTACACCTATATATTAAGGTTGCGATAGGTGGCACTGAACATCACTGTTTCAACAGGTCCCGAGTGATCGTAGCCATTTTGTACCTTAAACACTTTACCTGTACCCAATTGTGAAAAAAATCTATTTGTCATGGCAGCTTATGAAGATCTCCTCTTATCCTATATAAGACCAGGCTCCACAAGATCAGCAAATCTTTTAAGGGTTACTGTGTACACTTCTACAATAAAGTCCCTAGTCATATTAAGGCTTTGAAGTATCATACATTTAAAGAAACTACTAAGAAACAACTATGTAACAAAGCCTACTATACAATATCAGAATATATGGAGGATAACGAAGCCTGGGCATAATTAAAATGTTACTGTAATCCCAGGTTTGGCTGAGTTTACTTTAATGGACATGGCTGTACGTACGTAATTATTGTTTTAGTAATCTGTAAGCAATTAGGTATGTCATGCTCGCTGAAACGTCTGTGCTTACGGCGGCGTCGTGTGCCGGGTCGGTCACTTCCCTAAGAAATGGTTGAGGAGGCCGATGGCTGGCACATGCGTCATACTCGTGAACGGGTGCTGTTTGTGTGGACTGGTCTGCCTAATTTGCTTATTTCCATTCATGAAATTTTAACTCGGTTAGATGACAGTCTCTCCATTTAAGATGACTATGCTGTTCTAATATGCAACACAAAATTCTGATATTGTATCAATGAGCTGCTCGAATTCGGGAAATTAAGTCCTTGTAACAATATTGTAAGCTATCTCTTGATTGGAAAAGAGCAACACTAGAGTTTCTTGCCCGTTCTTCTCTAGTGATGACTGCCTTCCGAACAGGGTGGTAAAATTTGAAATGACTGAATCTAAGTGATGTATTTGACATTTTATGGATTCAATAAATATTATTTCATTTCATTTCATTTCCTTGTTATACTAACTTTTCTCATTCATACTCATTGTAATATAACACTTCCAGACTTCGGGCGTGCTATTTAAAATATTACATACATACATAATGACCTTCACGCCTCTATTCTCTGAAAGGTACGCAGAAATGCATTTTTATGGCTACATTTCTCGAAGTATGTATCAGTCCTACATAACAAGGGATAAACCTATATTTTTGCGCACAAATCCCGTTCTGCTACTGAGAATTTCCTAATGGAAAAACAAGAAGGTTATCTCCGAACCGGGGTCTTTTGATTTCCTTACACAATTGGGTTTTGAGAACACGAGACTGTAACGCAGCTAATAAGTCGTGTTTTCCCGAAATCACTGATATTTTCTTTACAACCCGAATTGTACATTCAGGGAATTCCTACTACATACCTAACATGATAACAGCATGAATTATCCGAACTGTAGGGAAGATGGTATTTCAAAAAACAGGGAAAACTCAGCAAACGATATTATTCCTGCATTATTCATGTATCTTGGAATTAGCATCGCGCCGTACAAAAACAGTGAATGTTCACCTGTTCATTGGTTGAGCAAATACTGTCTTAAAAGAATACCCTATTCAATAACTTTGTTTAAGTCATGGTACCATCCATCTTCATTCTAAAAACCATCCAAATTGAACCGGTGTTTTGGCGAGTAATGGTCAAAGACACAAAGAATGAGGTAAAAAGTAACAAAAGATTGGTATTTACGGAGAGATAGTTCAGTTTCTCTGTTATGTATATCATCGAAGCCTACAAATAAAATTAATTAAGTTTCATATAGATATTTATAAAAGAAGACTTTAGGGATGTATTATAGCAAGAAAGCCAGGATTCGATTCTAAGAAGGCTGTAATTGCAAATCTTAATATAACCAACTCCAAATTACTGTACCGACTCGCAAGACAGCTGATATTAGTTTACACAATCATATCAGACTTCTGTCACCATATTAATATTTATACACCACTTCTTTTGAATATGAGACCAGACGGATATGAATATCCCAAAGAGTAACAAATATCTATGACACAACATTTCCAAGTATAAAGCAACAATTTGAAACAATGGTAATTGCGTAAAAATAACAGATAACATTTGTTTAGGGAATACCAGCTCCCTAAGAGGAAAAAATTATGATACATCTTGCGTCGTGTTTATTGGCACAGAAAACATGTTACATCGGAATAAATCACCCAGAAATATAGGGCGGAAACATTCTGTACTAAGGATTTCCTGAAAATGTGTATACAATGGTGATAACACAATACAATGCGCGAGCGTGGCGCTGTTTGCTAAACATCAGCTAGCAAAACGAGAGGCTGCAGGTTCGATCCTAACACCGTGATAATTTTTCGCGTGATCTACAAATATTTTTCTCAGGTTTGGGTGTTAGAGAGATCGATTAGTCTTTCGCAGTTCTTAATACCCACGACACAAGATTTGTACTTTATTTTGGACACAGAACTATTTATGTGATTATTGAACGTATTATTTTTTAAATTACGTAATATTTTATCTTGATCACCCGCAGACGTCCACTGTTGGACTTAGGGTCCTCAGTCATTATATTAGAAGTCCCCTGAATACACTAACTACCTGCGGCTTACTTTGAAGTGCGTGAAGTGTGAGATTATGTTCAACAATGTGCAGTATCTATTCTTTTTTAATTCATTATAGGACCACTTGAGCTGAAATTAAACTCATTAATAAGTAATTGTAAGACGTAATTTCTTGCTCAGTTTTCAAAACAAAGATTCCCACATGCAGCTGTACACGGAAAGATCCGTGTTGAATTCCCCGCGGAGGTCTAATGCCGAATTACATAAGACTGTTTCTCCATCCTCCTATTGTTTACAATGTAACAATAATTTCATTCACCCCGGAAAAACACCAAACGGGTACATCCCCGGTCCACATCGTGTGAAACCCTCTGTTTCCTCAACATTTATGCTTAGAGAGAAAAATATTTATATAGGTACTGAGAATATTCACCTATTGTCCAATATAAAACTTACTGCGTTCGTTGAATCCGCATTTCTAATAACTATGGAAAGCACATTAATTAGTTTTATTTTTCCCTGTCGCGATTTATATGTTTGAAATTCCTTTTAATTAGGTCATCGAAATTTAAATATATTTGGAAATATTTAAATCGATTTACCATTTTTCCCCACATTGAAATATTTACTAGTAGTTATTGTGGTTTTATTGTTATCAGTTTTATTGTATGGCACTACGCAATTCGGATTTCGTTCTCATTCCATGCAAACACTGCATTTTTTTCCTAATTATACGAACCCTTTATAAAAAAATAAAACGGTCGATTTTTGATCCGTGAAAGCGAAAGAAAGAACTATGTAATATTAGATAAATTAACGTGATATTTTTCACTGTTCATCGTCAAACTATCAGTAGGTACTACCACATCGGAACTTACTAAAAATTGGGTAGTGGTCGAATATTCAACAAAATATTACAAAGCCGGTTTTACTAATTATTTTAGCGAACCAAAGGGCGTCTAGTTACCGCTCTTCATCGCTAACATTTTACGAGAGGAATAATGAACGGCTTCCAATGTTTATGTTCTAGCTTTCTTCATCAGGGTGTGCAATAAATTGCCGGTTGGCTCGTCTCCAACCGGTGACTTGATGACGCAGCACCCACCACTCGCCTTTGTTACTCTGCCTCGATACTTTTTTAAGAAATATTACACTGCCAATGAATCAGCATTTGTCGATTTATATCTATCTGATAATTCGGAAGGGGAATTCAAATTTCATAAGCTTGTGCAATGCATTTACCTGTAAGAAATGGTCTCGAGGTTTAGACGCGCGGTCGAGGATTCTGTGGTCGCGGGTTCGAACCCCAGGTAAACCGCTGACTTTTTGAATTTATGTGTATATTTACAATGAATTATCGCTTACTTTAACAGTTAAAGAAAACATCATGAGGAAACCTGGATACCTAAAAATTTATTAGGTGTGTAGTTCAGCCCCACGCTGGCCTAGTGACTAAGGCATAAACACACGTTAGAAAACCTCGTTTTCTCTTTACATTTCTCTCTTTAAAATACATACGAAGATCGACGTATTTCTTATGTCCGGGAAAACACTAGTATTAGGATTTTCCTTATATTTTTGTAAATTTTTTATTAGACTGTTGAATAAATATTAAGGATGCCGTATTCAAATTTTGCATATTAAAAATATTTTTCCTCATCTACAAATATTATCAAATTATAAAATCAACAATTACCACTCAACGCTCACACGCCCCATATTTTGATAAAAACGTCTTATGTCATATTAGAAACCTGTTTTCGATCTCAGAGTACTTTTTACTCATAATACTAAACTCCGGGGTTCGATCCTGGGAAATATAATTATTATATGATATTGATAAATTATTTTTTTCGTGGAATATAAATGCTGATATACATATCTTGATCGTAGCGTACTTCTATTGTGCGGTTAACGATTGAGATGTCACAGGTTGGATACCCGAGTAGGACAAATGTTTTTGGCTTCGCCTGATAGACCTGTTGGAAGTGGCTGCTGCACATTTAAATAATCGAGGGCACTTATAGCAAGGGTCGTTTTTCACTTGTACTTCAATAAATAAAATTCTATTTTTTACCAATGCTGTGGTATTTTCTCTTCCCATCCAAAGAATCATCAAAATTGTTGATGTAGTTGTTAAGTTAATATCACAAACAATTTTACTGGCAGCTAAAAAATTCCTCTTTCAGGTATTAGTGTAGATAAGTAAAAGATTTAGAGGTGATGATAAAGGCAGAAAAATCTCAAGATAATATAACCGATAACTTTATCAAAAAATTAATAATCGTGGTCTTCCCATGAAAGAAAAACCCAATTTGAACTCTGCACCTGCAATGATAGGGCCACACGTCACACTTGAAAGTAGAAAATTTAATCCTTCGAAATATCACGCAGAAACAACCTGACACTCACTCTTTTATATTTTGTACTCCTGGCTATGAAATCAAAATACTTTATTAATATGAATACATATAACCAACAATCACACATGTTCTGACACTGCACAAGTTTTGTGTCGTGATTATGAGAAGCTGCGAGAGGCTTTTCAGTCAGAAAAACATTTTTCTCGGTGCGGGGATCGAACCCGCGGTCACTTGTTTGACTAGCTAGTGTCCAAGTAAAAGCGCCGCGGGGCTGTCTTATTTGATCTAATCTGATTAGGTAGATTTGGACTACGTATTAATGTAAAAACATTTCTTTAATTTATTAATTATTTATCAGATTTAAAAGCATATTTTTCAGACTCGAATGTATATTTTCCTAACTTAAAACATTTTCTTCAACGAAATAACATTTAGCGACTAAAATAATGTTTTTTAGTAAAATCCAATATTTATTCTCATTAATTACAAATTCTTTCGTCACACGACAATAAAAGCCACCTTTTATCAGCGGTTTTAAGAACTTATTAACGGTGACACTTCAAAAAACATTTATGCATGATAGTGTGTATCATGCATAAATGTTTTTCTGTGTTTATATAAAGACTACAATACACCACGCAGCAAGCTTTACCTATAGATATATGACTGGTTGCCAAAACACGAAAGTCGGTAATTGAATTAATAAAGAATAAAATAAAGCAACCAGGCTAAGCTGGGACTGACCGCTTCGAACAATAATAAAAATGGTCGCAAAAAGAAAATAGACGAGATCTCATCATGGGGTCAGATCTGTATGTGCAACGATTGGGTGATTTTATAAAAATAATAAATCTATATTTCTCTATAAAATATTTAAAAAATGACCAGGTGTTACGACCTAAACCCTCTCAATGGTAGAGGAGATCCGTGCCCAGCGGAGAGAGATAATAAATGGACTGATGATGTGACAATTCAGTTGAATGTATTATAATATTCTCTAATCTCGTGAAATACTATTAACGAACATACAAGAAATTGTAAAACATATTTATAATCTTTTTCAAATAAAATTACAAAAAAAAAATATTTTTTAATTTTTAAGAACTACCTACTGATAGCACGAATCATATCTGCTACTCGATGTATACTCGTATTTGTCAATATAAATTTATACCGGCTTGCGGCTACCAAACCAGATAAAAGTTCTGCGATTCCTTCAAGTATCTCAGAAAGGGACACAGTCTAGATCATAAATATAAACATATGAACTATTTTCGCCCAATAATATAATCTTTCATTAGTATAATATTTAATTTAAAACGGAAATTGCTTGGGGAAAACAGTCAGAGGATTAAGTTAAAGATTTAATATTTCTACAATTACATAGATTACTAAAAAAATCTAATCACTCACTTTGGCAGGTTTATTATTTGACGTATCATTACGAAGATTACAATAATTTTATACATACCAAAAGATAATTTCAAATGATTTGTTTCATAAAGTTGATTCTTCAGCAGAGAAACTATAAAAAGTTATTATTACTGTATTAGTTAAATTGTTATTTACTTTGGAAGTCTCTGGGGGAGGTCTATGTCCAGCAGTGGACATCCTGAAAGATGTCTGATGATGATAATGATGACCTCATACTACTTTCAGCATTAATGGTAATTGAATCAATTGATCCTACGTTTGATTCCCAGGTTCAAATATTCGGTGACCTCTTGCGCGCGAAAATTTCTATAGTATGTATGTACGCGTAGTATATATGGGCTTGGTTATGAGTTCGACAAAAAAACAAGATAAATTATATAATTTTTTGTTGTACTGGCATTGCAAAGGGACATCTCCCCTCGCCTCTTAGCGGTCGCGAGTTCATAGCCCAGGCACACACCTGTCTTTTTGAAGTTACACTAGTTTACAACAAGTTTCATTAAGAACTTAAAAAAAAATAACTAAAACGTCTCAGTTTTAGAGGAGGCCCGTGCCCAGGAGTGGGCCGTATATAGGCTGATAAGGATGATCATTTCGTAAATATACGTAATTTTTTAAATCCCTCTGAATCAATATTTTACATTTATTCATTTAGGAAGTAAGACGATTTAGTATCACGCTCTATTGACGTGAGTCACTAAAATAATTACAAGCGCGGTATTAATACAGTCACTTACAACGCTTCTGAACGCACTTCCAATCATCAATAAACCCTGATTGTACTTAGTCACGCTGACCTGGTACGTAAGTCTGCCGATAACCGCGACTTTGGATAACCCCAAATTAGAATACCTGCATACCTAAGTATGTGGGCTATTCCATTTGCATAATAAAACCTTCAATCCCTGACGCAAATGGTTCGTGCGTAACAGCCCTAAAATACACAAACTGGTACATGACATTCAAAAATAAGGCTTTTGGTAACAGTATGTTTTTCTTTGCGTTCACGTATTTTCCACGCTACATGCTGTTTCCTGAGAGATATGGTTGCCTACCAGCGCGGGTTTTTTGTAAGGTGAAGCTGTCGCCAAGCCGTATGCCTACATTCCTTTCGCTAATAACACTTAATTTACATAGGAATCATTCATAGATTATAATATATACCATTCTCTATAAGTGGATAGATTGGCATTGCAATAAGACATGTGATACTGTAGTTTTCTATGCGTATAAAAACAATTTTGAAAATAAATGTAAACTTCATTAATATGATAATAACAGATATTTAAAAAACTTGGTAACGCAGACGTTTATTTACAAAGTACATACATATCGGAATTTCTAAGTACTAACGACTAAAATTAATATCTAAATAATTAAAAACTAATCAGAATACGTAGTAAAGGCTACATCGAGGCTCGAGGTTGAGATTCTCAGTAGTCGTAGGTTCAAAGCCCAAGCACACGCATTTAGCTTTTTGAAGTTGTTATGTGAGTATTAAAAATGAATTACCACTTAATTCAGAGGTAAAGAAACCGTCGTGAGGCAACCAGCAAACCTAAAAGTTCTTAGGAATTTCTTAAGTGTGTCGTACACCAACCTAAGGCCGACTAAGACCTTCTAAGCTGTTGAGGAAGCCCTTGCCCATTAGTGGGACGATTGTGGCCTCAAGATGATCATTACGATGTGCAAAAGATACTCGTTCATAGTACGTCTCTTTTCTTCTCACCCCAACTCTATTTAAACCTCATTGTATCACCTAACCGTAGTCCCCATTATGTATTTTATATGCCTCAACATTGCCCCTGCGATGAACTATAAAGAAAGCAATATAATTCTGTATCACATACAATAACATATCCAGGTTATTAAGGCTCGGTACATCGAATACACGCAATAAAGGTCACTTCGGTACATCAGCGCCAAATGTATATATATTTAAAATAACAATGACATACGACATAGTATAGGCTTATCAAGTTGACACCGCCAAGGTGACTAATGGGGGAACACGCGACCGGCGCACTGACACATTTGCGCAGTAAAATTGTGTTAATTTTATTTATTTAATAAACATAAGTTCAATGTCCCTAGGTATATATGGCTTTTAATGGAAAGATCCCAGGCTAGTTTATTAAACTGGGAAATGATTTTGGGTATGTCGCTAAGACTTAGCATCACATAAGATATAACTTCTTCCCTCGTTATGGATACTTTAATGAAATGAAATAGTATTTATCGAATCTATAAAATGGTAAAATACACCACTGAGATTCAGTCATTAAAAAATTTAGTTTACTCTTTTCTAATCAAGAGATAGCTTACAATATTGGTTTATTTGTACAGATGCAATATTCTACCCATATGAAAGTCGTCACTTAAGCGTAGAAGTGTTTATGTTAAAATATTACCTCTTGCCTTGACCTAGCCCATAGGGGCATGCTTGAGTACGTGAGTTTTTGTTAAGGAAATAAAATAAATAAGTCCACCAGGCTGGCCTAGTTTTGTTTTCTAATCTTCACTTACATCAAAAATATTCGTCGTTCAAATTCGATATATTTAAGACCTTAATAAAATCAAAAACAATGCAACATAATATTAGGTTATAGGTTTTAATAATTAAAACTTAGTCTTTCGTACATTATACGTTTAAAAACACCAGACGACAAAGACCTATGACTAAATGACATTTCGCCTCACGGACCTCCGTCTCAGTTAACTAGAAGAAGAAACTCCAAAGTCGAGTCCAAAGAGTAACAGGAAAAAAATGTTTGGAAAATTCCTTATTATAAAAAAAGTATTGAGTCAGTACAAATAATTTAACTGGCGGAACTGTAATTTCTGTTCGTTCACACACTGATAGCATATGACTGGTTAGATGTTGCTATGCGATCGGTCGGCAGGATATTCGTATCCGCCCAAATTGAATAATCTCTCCCACGCTAACTTCACCCTTTATAGGTATGGTGGTTGAAGTTGATTAATAGGTATCAATATTCAAAACACATTCATACTTTATTCTCGGAGGGAGAGGTGGAGATGCATTTCTGCTTCCACATTTTACCACCATGATATCATAATCATCAGCATCAGCGTCTGCAGTGGGAGCCTCCTCTACATCTGAGGAAGTTTACTTGTTCGTCCACCACGCTGTCCGGCTGTCCTACCACAATCTACCACAGACCGCCACGTATCAGTCCCACGTAATAGGGGGCGTGCCTGTTGTCGTTTATCAGGCACATTTCTAAACTCCATGCTGTCATTCAACCAAGTAATAATAACGCTAAGCCTTTTTTTTTTTTTTTTTATCACGAGAGGAAAGCGCCTTAAGCTCCCCTGTTCGGTACCTCGGGGGAGGCCGTAAGGGGTATGTCGGGGTCACTGGCTACGCCAGCATACCGACTAAAACCTCTCGGTGACCATCACACGCATTTAGGGCGGTTTTGCGGCATCTCAGGGCCAGAAGTGCCCTAAATGGTCCGCTGCCGCCCAGCGCACCGTCCAATTTTGGACCCCTCCAAATTGGGAGGGCTTGGTATGCCCTCCACTTAATCTATTTGGACGTTCGCCTTTCGGGAACGTCCGCGACAGTTAAGAGGTCACGTCCTCTGCCGCCAATCTCGGGGTTGCTTTCATAGGGTACCGCCCCCGCAGTACGCCCTGCTACCCCAGTACCCCTGTTAGTCGCCTCTTACGACAGGTAGGGGATACCGTGGCGGAATTCTTACACCCCCAATCCACAGGGCGGAACGCTAAGCCTTGGTCAATTAATAATACTAATGTAAAAATCGGTACAAACAAGAACTGCATTGTCCCTTTACCCCGTCGGGATAGCCTTAGTTTATTTCTACAGGCCAGCATTGTGCCTACTAATAGCCTATAGCTATTTTCAAGAAAATTTACCACACTCCTTACTAAGAATGTCCTAATAAATTAAACCAACACTTTGTTTAACGCGGATATCGAACCCGGAACTCTCGTTACCACGCAACTATCACTTTTGTACGGGTTTTGCCAATTCTATCTATACAAATATACGGAATTAGAGTATCTATTTGTAATGTTAAAACAACCGCTTTTTACTAAATGTATATGAACTATCAAGGTGCATATGTATATATTATATGTTGTTATCTTTCAGCGTATTTTTTTCTTCAGACTTTCACATCAAAATCACAATATGTTACATAATTTTGAATCGCTTGAGGAAATTTGAAAAAAAAAGTCAATCAACGTTTCTTATATCAAATTAAACAAAAATAGATATATAGTCGGGAATTCCAAACGATAATTGATTGTGTAAGCCATAAAAAAATTAATTAAAATGACACATAAAAATATCTTTCCTGTTTCATGAATTTGACATCGAAAGATTACTAATCATGATGTATGTATGTCATAAATAGAGTTTTAGGCGTGGCAGTCTAGATGATTAAATGCACGATTTCTTTGATTTGAGTCCCAGGCACACACCTCGGAGTCGTCTATAAACAATTTAACTGTAAAGGAAAATTTCGGGACGAAACCCATGCAATTTTCTAGCTTTCAGCTTTCATACAAAAAATATACCCACTGATTACAATTAAAATATCTCGTAATTAAGGAAAAGGCTTTGATCATTCATTGAAAACAAGTATTATTATTACATTTAACTTAACCAACCTACTTGTACTAACCCATGTTCCAAACTGGATCCTGACAACCGCACGCATCCTTACATGCCACACGACCACGAATCATTCAAAATGAATTAATATAAAAATGATGTTGACATATAGAATCAAAAAGCAGGTTATAAGGAAAACTGTTGAAATAAAGTCAGTGATTTCTTTTCGTAGAAATTCCCACATCGTTCTCCTTACTTTATTTACAAATGAATGTTTACTACAAATTACTTTCACTTTTTGTGTTTTAAAATTATTTTCATTTTAGTTTTTCTTATCGGTTTTTTGTTTTGACTTACAAACACGAGCCATCTGTATCGGTATGCATGTGTAACATGGTCGCAGTTCATGAAGAGATTTTTCCAATTACCGGGTTGGTATGAAAATTTATCCATACTTGTTTTAAATACAAATCACCAGTTTTTTTGATAGACACGGCAAAAGCGCTTTTGAACGCTGATAACGTAACTTTAAAAATGAACTTAAATAATAGGTAATATTTCGACCTATGCGCACTGCGCAGAATAAAGTTATATGTGCTTTTGCACAACTTCTCTTTCTTAGCGATTTAAACTCAATTGGGCACGAAATTATCAGTAACTTTTTATGTTCTTCAAACAACAACAAACAGTTCTACTTATTATTACTTCACTAGTGCAATATATAAACAAGTTTAACACTATAAAGACACAAAAAGTACTTTGGTGTTATAGTCATAAGTAACCTTATTCGATGCATAGGTCGATTTATAAAAATCCTCTCATTCTAAATAATTAAAAAAGTAATAAGGGCAATAACCTCATAACCGAATAAATTCCGAATGCCATTATAATTGATATGATAAGAGAAATTTTATATATCATTTATATTTAGTATTTTTGATATCTGATGACAATAAAATAATTAAACCAACCCTTTCCCAAGCAGTTTCATATACGAAATAGTAAATTACAATAAACCTCAAGTAATTTACAGCTAACAAATCATAGTATTTACTACAATATATTTTGAGGCAAACATATTAACAACGCCTAGGCAATAAAGCCTTATCAAAAATATATTATCTTTGAAAAGATTAAGTAATTTCCCTGTCGTGTTACCGTCGCCGAAATACCCACATGAATAACGGTATGCCCCAAACGCAGGTTTATCCTCCAATCATGATTGATAACTTTCACTACAGGAAAAAGTAAATATTTTTATACATACATCACTACCAGTGTTTTACTTGAGCTATTCGAATGGAAGTTAGGCAGTTTGTCAGAAGTTCTTTACCTACATCTGTCTTCTCTAGCATACGTCTTTCTTGTGAGGATGAGACCGTAATGTTTTGTGTCCTAACTCCTCCTATCTACTATCTATTTTTTTTTTCGAAGAAAACAAAACAAGTCAGGTCCTCCATAGAGACCCGATAGTCCCATGTACTCCCAATACTTCTACTGTGTCGCACATGACTAAAAATGGGTAATATAAAATTTTTATATTTTTTTCATTCTCTAAGACGTGGATCTGTCATTTCTAAATTTGTTTGGTAAATTCAACATCGAATAGGTCCCAGGTTGTAGCTGAATTCTCTAGAAATACAAACACATAACTTAAGTAAACAAAATCACTTTAGAATTCGTAATTACAATTTGGGGCAACTAGTTGTTAGTGCGGTCAGTAGGTGATGCTTGCATAATATCTGATAAAATATAGCAAATGTCTTTGCTTATCGACAGATTTCGTAATATTTATCATTTTATGTAATGTTTTATTTGAATAAAAATTATCTAACGTTGACTGCCTCGTCCTGCCATAGTAGGTGTGACACGGTGTCACAAAGGTGTCCGATAAAATGGCTTGCCTCTTATGAATTAAAATGCAAATAATGAAAAATGGGTGCAGAAGTACGCCTCTCCTAGCGAGAGTAGAGGTATGATTTTATTTAATCTGTACAATAAAAAGCTGTAGATAATGCTGCAATATAGAAAGACTACGTGGGCATGCCACATCTTTAGTAGAGTGACTCTCTCTCTCAAACTACATTGAGAGAGAGAGAGTACTCTTTCAGACTACATTTCGATACGTTTAATAACTTAAAATACTATTTCCTTTATTTTTTGGTCATTTCAAACTATGCAATGTGCAATCATTGATTATGTGCAAATCCATTCACCGATTTGGCTTAGCCGATATTCGAGTGAATGGAACCATAACCTTTGTCGAGGGCCTTGACCTTGTCCATGATGATGATGATGATCACAATGATGCTTGACCTTTTGTGTTATATTCAAATTCAAAAACTATAACGTATACTTTAAGTATACCTTATACCGAAGCATTAAAAAATCAAACATATAATTTGTTTACAAAACCATAAAAAAGCAAAGTGGTTAACATAACTCACCTAATAAAATCATTATAGGTACTCATAGTTTCAATACTTTCCTTCATCGTTAAGTCGCAAAAATTCCCTGAGAATCATAATTTAATGTTCTTAGGTTTACACATGCTGTAGCAGTTTTGTTTATATAATCTGTCACGGGTCGCTTACGTCATTTTGCATGAGTAAACGGAGTGGACGACTTGATCGCTTGATTTTGGCTCGTGCCAGAGGAGAGGAAAACACTAATATAAATATTTACTGTTATAATGCTTTATGCAAATTATGTAACAGGCCGCACTTTGGTTTAAACATTGACACGCCCTAATCCATTCCAAAGTTTGTTTTTTTCTTCTTAGGTTTTTTTTTTATTTTGATGGAGCATATGTTTTCATTCCACATTAGCATTTTTCAAGCAGTTAATGGCACTTAAGATTAGCCATACGGCCTGAGACTTTGTCTCTACCGTCAAGGGTTCGTATCATAGACCCACATTATACCTACGCTATATTAGTGTAATAACGAATTCGTAGTCAAGAATTTTTTTAAAAAGACTAATGCTAGTTAGTTCCGAGCGTTCCCGGTGGAAGTCATTGGGGGAGGCCTATGTCCAGCAGCGGACGAATATTGGCTGTTGATGATGATGAATGCTAGTTAGTAATATTATGACATTATTTTTAGTCGCGACTGAACGCTTTGAAATACAAATTCATTTGTAACCAGATATGGCTCTTATCACATTTAGGTTATGTAATAGTATACATGGGCTTGAGGCTCATTAGCTATTGAGAAGAGTTAAGTACCCCTGGGTATGGATAATATACAAGCTAAAGCTATATACAAGCTAATGTTCAGGCGATATAGAGAAGCTGGAAGTCATCAAGGTGGCTCAGTGGAACAATCTCCACATAAAACTTTACGACGGCTGGAAGATGGTACGTAAACGGCAAGATTACGTGCACAGTTATATGTCTGCGATCTAGATCAATGCGCCTTTTATCTCTACCTAGTTGCCTATATTCTTTCTACATATTTTATATTAAGGAGACTGAAAAATGCCAACATTTAACGTTAACTAGACATATATTTTTTATTTGAAAATGTAACTGACAGCCGGGCAAAATATTATAAACACAAAACTAACACTGTCTGTCTACCTATGACGTTTTCATGCTATAAGCGATAGGCTGATGTTAACTATAAGTTATATGAAGATAGATAGAAGCTTAGGAAAGGGCATAGGGTATTTTTTATTCCGGAAAAATTGCAATGTTCTTGTGACATGAGGACAGAATTCAAAATCGGCTCCCACAGCTATTGGTCTATTAAATGCTGTCTTTTTAAGAATTAATATTTTACGAGCTCTTAATACCAATAAGTTTGTTTTTCATAATATCCCATAATCAATCCTAGTGCTGGGCAAAGGCATCCCCCTTCTTCTACTCCTCTCAATCTTTATCCAAGTTACGCACTAATTCTTAAAGTCACCTAAACTAAACAGCTTAGACAGACTTCCAGCGCATTCTAGGCCTGACCAGCATACGGCGGCCCTCAGACGGTACCCAATCGGTGGCAGTTCTATAAAATTCTTCTACACAAATGGTATATACCTATGTTTCAATATTTTGTATCAGTGCGGGTTTGAATACATGCCATCTTACATGGAAACAGACCCCAATACATCTTCCAAGAATTCCTTGCAACTAAATCGTAACACATTCTCGAAGGCTATGTGGACTCTACACTGTACAGTAACAGATGTATCATCCAACTGATACATCAATACAAGGAGATATCGCTTCTATTGCGGTACTACAATAGACTGCTTCGATAGCCTCGCGGTGTGAATGGTCCGCATGCGATGACGAGGTGCCGGGTTCTTTTAAGGGTCATAATATGTATTTTCTGACAATTCAATTTGAATACACACATAACTTCGAAAAGTCAGAGGTGTCTGCCTGGGGTTCGAACCCCCGGCCGCCGAGATTCTCGACCGCGCGCCTAATCCTCGAGGCCATCACTGCTTTTGTGTATTGCTTTTTGTTAAAGAAATTCTTGGTAGAAGAATTGACACCATATATCCAAGGGCATAGATGTATAAACAGACTTTTATATACACCATTTTGTATACACCATCGTTACGTCAGCAAATGTTTCAAAACAACGTGCGACCATATAACCATATCATATCGCGTGCTTTTTAATCTTAGTACAGATCCAAACTCCTGTTTTAAATTCCACTAAAATTCTGTTTATAATTCGAAACCGTGACGTTTAGCTGTCCAACCTATACTTTCGACCAAGGCAAATAGGTATAATTAAAATAAATAATTTGATTTTTAAGAACTACAAGAAGTTCCTCTCTTCTCCGATCTCTCTATAAACCTAATATTTAATAATTAAAGTAAGTCTTGGACAGAATCCAGCAAATAGCAATAATAAAAGACATATCAACAAGGAAGATTCATAATAATGCAATAAATTATACAAGCGAGGAAACCCGTTTTACTAAGCCGATGCGTCACACAAAGGTGCACTATTACGAGTACAATCAGAGGGGATTCGACGCATGATTTCACTAGAACTATACACAAATATATAAATGACGTCATAATCCGTATAATCAGATTCTATTTTTGTACTGACACGTCATAATGAGCTTATGTCGCTACCTGATTTCAGGTGCCGTGCGGTCCAAAATCTTGTCTTAATTACGGAGAATGAAGAACAACGGAATAGGCAAATGATTTTTTATGCGATTTATTTTTATTAAGAAATTCCTGTAAGAGAGCTGATATTTTACCAGAGCTGAAAATCGACACAGGGAAGTTCCATCGCGAAAGGTTTCACTAAAGCTCATACTTTAAATGTATAGCAAAAGTTGTCGAAATATTAAAAAATATTAGGTTGAAAGACGTGACTAACATACAAAATAATTATGATAATGAAAATCCCATAAAGGGACATCGCGTCATCACAAATTATATACTAATAAATCCAAAAATACATTCATTCATCTGTGTCATGCTATTCTGTAACCACGCGTCATCAATTTTCTTTTACGTCCCACGTAATAGGGGGAACCTTTTTTCCCAGACCCGTTAATACCCCAAAAAAATTTTAAGTCGAACTCATGACCTCTAGATCGCAAAGCAGACAAAAATTACAGTCAAATTCAATTATACATATCTCTCGCACTGCCAATGAACGTTTACGATGAAATTTGGGTTAATTTATACATCGTATTGGAAATCCCAGTCCCGTTAGTTCGACATCGTACGGTGATGTACCGAAGCCCGGGGGCCGGTCAAGCAACTACTATTGCCTTGCAGATTACCACTAAGTGTTCTTGGATGTAGCACGAAGATGACAAGGCTGAAATATTTTATATGTTCAACTGTCATAGTACACTTTACTTAGATACGCTCCATCTAAAGCATAAATGTGAGTGAAAGCCAAGTCTAGTATTAGGAATAAAATATGTATCGCGGGCTACTTCGCCGACAAAAAAATTTAAAACACATTTTTTTCTTAATGCGGGGTTGAGTCAATTAAGGCTAAGGCTACCAAAAAGATATAGAACAGGTCAGGACGAGATTTTTTACTTGAAAATGTATTTTCTATAAACAATGAAGTCATGATTAAAATATGCTACGATCGTATAAGTTTCTCTTGCCAACGGTCATGACATGCTTTCAAATGCAGGCACGGATCTTTGTATAAAAAACATTTTTCCTTCGGAAAATCCATGTTCTCAATGACATGTGGATTCCATTCTAGAAACTCATATTGCTCACCTTTATGATGCACTGTTTGATATTCTATTCGAATCAGAAAATATAAAACAATTGAACTCTTGAAACATATTTGATCGAAGATTGAAACAGTAAGTATTTATAATAGCATAGGTTCCAGTTAGTACCCAAAACTGCTAAAGTGACTTTCACTAGCAGATGCCTTAATACAAAAGGATAAGTCGGGGCAACATTAATAAAATCATAATATTAATCTCTACACAGTTAATAAAAAAAGATATTATTGTCTTATCAGAACAAGGAAATGTCACTTTAAATGAAAAATGTATTGAAGCCAATTTTAAAGAAAAGTTTCCTTAAAAGAATAGTATAGATTTTAAAGAAAATCTAAGTTCTATATTCCATATTCCCAGCCCAAGTAATAGTGATATAAAACCAGTCGTGGCTTAATCACATCCAATTATCGTCATAGCTCTAAAGAGTTGAATAATGACAGAAGTTTTAGTTGTAAACGGTAATGTCCTATGTTCGTTTCCCCAATAGTGCATTAAACTTCGTGTAAGACAAGTTATACCGAGATATCTGCCCCGTCGAACAAGTTTTTATGAATATTTTGATGAGATTTGATAATATACATAGATCGTGTCATAAATACTTATAGCCCCACGGGGCCACGGTACGGTTGGCTAGATACCACCTTGCGAAACGTAATCGGGTTCGATTCCCGCAAGCCTACCATGTTAGCATTATATATATGCGCTGTCAATAAAAAATACATGGGGGAATAAATAAATAGCTTAATCATCTGACCCTCTGCAGTAGATGATGGATCATCATAATCATGAGTTTCAAGATCTTCATCATCATCACCCTATATACGTCTTACTGTTGGGCATGGGCTTCCTCTACCATTAGGCCTTAGTCAATTACGCTAGCCTAGTGCGAGTTGGCGGACTGAACACCTAATAAATTCCAAAGAATATTTCAGATTTCATAACGATGTTTTTCTCCACGGTTAAAGCAAGTATTCATTCATTGCGAATGCACCCATAGCTTCGAAAAGTCAGAGGTACCGGAGTTTGAACCCGCAACCGCCGAGATTCTCGACCGCGTGCCTAAAACTCGAGCCCATCGCTACCGCCGATCAAGATCTTTACTTTTACATAAATTTAGCTACCTACCTATTAGAATTGGCGTGCACCCAAAACATTCTGCCAGTTTTCCGAAATCATCAATCTCGTATATTACTTATACAAGATACATGATACTTCATGTATCTACATTCTACATATCGTATGATCAATCTCAAATTCTGCCAGACCTAGAAAATTTAAAAGTCCGTTTCCTTTTCCTTTTTATTCTTCAACCTATATTAGGCACTTGAAACTAGGCACATAGGTACATCATGACATCAATAAATACTAACGATGACTTCGCCTCCTTGACGGTTTAAGTATCTCTGTGTGCGTGTGTGTGTATGACAGATAATGTGTGTGTTATTATCTTTATCAATACAAACATATCGGTAATTGTTTGTTTTCGAACAGGCACACCATCAGGCGGGATTCCCACATCGATTTTAATCACAATACTATATTATCTACTGCTTATGACGTAAACGTTCATTCAAAAGTAATATCTGGCTCGAACCAGTCACGAGTTCCGTAGTGGCAGAACAATGGTTGTCAATTACTTATTCTAGTGGCTCGACGGCAGCCAAAATTCAGCTGTAATTTATTATTTTCTCTTAATTTGATCGTTATCGCTGTTATTTTGTCATTTATGGATTAGAAGACGTAGATTAATTAATATCTGTAGCATTTTTATAGACATCTTCGTATTCAAAGCTATTAATGTTTTTTTTTTTAATCAAAATTTCATAGAATTTATTCATCGGTTCATTGGGTGAAACGGAACTAACTATGGTTATTTGTATAATATAATGCTTAACCAGAAGGTCATTTAACCCGTATTCCACGCTAAGGCTGAATACATGAAGGCGTTGTTGCAATATAAATTAAGTCGTGGAATATGGCAGCTCGTGCATCCCATGTGTTCCCTTCACCATGTCACTTAGATTCTAAACCAAACCATGAGTAATATGAGCCGCCAAGTTACTGTGTCTGTATATATTTGGAGAGATAGCTTTTTATTTATTTATTTTATTTAAACTTTGTAAACTTTATTTTATTTAAACTTTGTTTGTATAAAGGTGGACTTAATGCCGTAGTCATTCTGTGCCAGTCTACCTTTGCACGATGCAGTGATGAAATCTGGTACTACAGAAGTTTTGCACAAATAAGTGCAGTTTACAACTTTTTGTTTTAAGATTTTTTTTAAGTTTTTAGCTTTTGTTGCTACTTAAAACTACAATTCAACTAAATAGTAGTAAGCCTTACATTGATTAACAAAGCCATTAATGTGTCTATCTATGTACTAATCAAATTTTATAAGTTAGTTATATGACTCTGCAAGATGAATGAAAAGTATCACTGTTAATCGTCACACAATATTCAATAAGATACTTAAGTCAGATATCTAGCACACAATTTACACGACTCATTTAATTTGCCAATAACAATAGGCAACCAAAGTCTTATGTACTGAGACAATTTACAACCAAATAATATTTTTCTCGGGTATTTCTAACGGATTAAAAGTGTTACGGCATAATCTAGGAAATTTTCAGCCTATAAACAAATTTATCAATTTATAATCGGCAGGACGTTAATTAATGAAAATTCACTCATACAATAATAATTAATTACAAGACAAACATACGAAAATAGCCGATACATTGAGCGGGTCATGCGAAGATAACACTTGCAAAAGATAATGATAACTAAGGCTCTAATACTTGCAATTTTCAAACTTATTAAGTAATAGATATAGCTGTGAATACTGCGGTGGACGAATCGATTATAGTCAAAGTCGCCTCACGTAGCCACAAATACAATTCACGATGATAACTTAATTCCACACATCCGTTATATTTATCATATTGGATTTCCCGTACTCAATTCTCGTAAGGTGATAATGTACTCAATCAAATAATATTTTTCCATTGTAATTGTGCTAAAGGTAGTTTTAAAACCATTAGATAAATAATTTGTAAGTTTGCACAAGAATGTATCATAAACTCGATGATTTGTTTGTAAAGCCATAATGTTGTAGCTAGAACTACTGCACGGCTCGATCGGCGTACTTCTGTCTTGGAAAATCTATGCGTAGTAATACTCTTACGTTATATACTTGTGAACTTGTGAAGGGTTATCGCTGCTGTCCTTAGAAGTACACACTCTGTTTTCACCACAAAATTTTACCACACAGAAACAAATCATCATTAATTATATTTGTTTCGCACCTACACTAAAAATCCGATGCTAATTCTGTATTTTGTCGTAAATTTAAAGAACGAGTCATGGAGTCATTGTACGAAGACGTTTCTAGGTATTACTAACCGCTGATTCCCAAACTGAGTGATATTTCGTAATGCAGTACGTCACGGTAACATGTGATGACGAATGGCGACGCACGGAGAAGTCCATTGTTGAGGTAGGTCGCGACGAGTTTGGGAAACTTGACATAGCCAAACAGAAACATGACGCACTCAAAAAAGTTATCTTCATAAAAAAGAAGATTTTTGAAAGAAAAACAATAGAAAAAAGTAAGATTGAGTATTGAGTAAGATTGAGTATTGAATAAAACTCTCGCTACTCCCGAAAATCTATACTTTGGATTAATTACACTTTATTTGCAAAAACCCATATTTTTTTTAAAAGGTTACTTATTGTATGTTTTTTCAATATTGCTCTGGGCACATTTTCATACTCCGTGAAGAATAATAGAAAATTCTGGACCTCGGAATCGAAATCGGAATTCGTACATATATTTAATGCCATGCATCCAAGGAGGTCGTTAAAAAGTAAAAATTAATTAAGTTTATTCATGGTCAGGGATGCTCCTATGGTCAGGGATGCTCCTATCTAGTGGTCATGGTCTGCCCTAGAATAGGTGCTACGAGTACACGACCTCGGCCCCCGAGCTGCTGCAGTCACTATCAACTTTCCCTTCCGTGACTGCAGTATCCACTCCTACAGACCATACTTTCCTCTCCCATAGCCTCCTCTCTCATTCACTATTCCCTTCCCCCCCTTGATGACGGGCAGCAGCGTCATCAATGCGCTTCCCCTACTGCGCTCGCCAACCCGCCTGCCAAGCGTGGCGAGTATCGGCAATATCCCCCTCATGATCGAGACTAGGACCAGGCCCCCAGTCCCCGGCAGCCCCACTATTCCTGGCTACGGTAGCGGCCATGGTAACGGTGGGGCGGGGGGTGCTAAGAATCCCCGGGTTGGCCCCGGCTACCACCCCCGACGACGACTGGCCCTGGTAACACACAACATACGCACGTTGAGGACAGACGAGAAGATTGTCGAACTGGAAGAAGAATTGAGCGGGTTACACTGGGACATTCTGGGGTTGTCGGAAGTCCGCAGGATTGGGGAGGACACGATAACCCTCAAGTCCGGTAACCTGCTCTTCTACCGGGGGGACGACCAACAGTCCAGAGGAGGTGTCGGATTTCTCGTCCGCAGGTCTCTCATTAACAACATCGTATCCATCGAAAGTGTGTCGAGCAGGGTAGTGTACCTGATACTCAGAATATCCAAAAGATATTCGTTGAAGGTCATACAGGTATACGCGCCGACCTCGACACACCCAGAGGAAGAAGTAGAGGAGATGTATGAGGACATAAGTCGGGCCATACATACTTCTAAAACCTACTTCAATGTTGTTATGGGAGACTTTAACGCAAAGTTGGGCATGAGAAGCGATGCGGAGTTGAAAGTGGGGCAATTTGGACATGGGCAACGGAACCCCAGGGGTCAGAGGCTGGCTGAATTCCTGGAGAAAGAGGGACTCTTTGCGATGAACTCTTTCTTCCAGAAGCCGCCTCACAGGAAATGGACCTGGCTGAGCCCTGATGGTTCCACGAGAAATGAGATAGATTTCATCTTGACGACGAAACGACGGATATTCAGTGATGTCTCTGTGATCAACAGGGTGAAAACCGGTAGCGATCACCGAATGGTTAGAGGCTCATTGAATATCAACGTCCAATTAGAAAGACGTCGCTTGATGAGGTCTACGCTACGACCTACTCGCGCCCATATCCAAAACCCCGAGAGCTTTCAACTCGAGCTGAAAAATCGCTTCGAGTGCCTGGAAGAAAACCTTGCCGTGGACGAGTTAAACAGCGGTTTGGTAGAAGCTGTCCATGCGGTGGGATCTAAGCATTTTAGACCTCGCCGTAGAGATAGACCACAAAAACTCTCGGTCCACACTCTTGACCTTATGGCCGAACGTCGATCTATGGCGCTGCAGTCTTCCGAGGATGCCGAAGCATATCGTCAGCTCAATAGACGGATCTGGAAGTCCTTGCGACACGATGTCCGTGCTCACAATACTGTGAGCATTAAAGAGACAATAGAGCGGAACGGAGGCTCCAAAGTGTTTGCAAGAGACTTGTCTATTGGGCAAAGACAGTTGTCTAGGCTGAAGACGGAGGGCGGCCGCGTAGTGTCGACGAGGGCAGAGGTTTTAAGGGAGATCGAGAGGTTCTACGGACAGCTTTACACCTCGGTTGCCAAGCCCGCTGTTCGCTCGGCCGAAGACCCGAGAGCCGAGTTGATCCGCCACTTCAGCGATGATATCCCGGACATCAGCCTGTGTGAGATTGAGATGGCCCTGAAACAACTTAAGAACAACAAGGCGCCGGGTGAGGACGGAATCACTTCAGAGCTTCTGAAAGCGGGCGGAACGCCGGTACTTAAAGTCCTTCAGAGGCTCTTCAATTCCGTTCTCCTCGAGGGCTCAACGCCAGAGGCATGGAGCGGGAGCGTGGTGGTACTGTTCTTCAAAAAAGGTGACAACACCTTGCTGAAGAATTACAGGCCCATCTCGCTCCTGAGCCATGTCTATAAGTTGTTTTCGAGGGTCATCACAAATCGTCTCGAACACAGGTTTGATGACTTCCAGCCGCCCGAACAAGCTGGTTTCCGAAAAGGCTTTAGCACCATAGACCACATCCATACGCTTCGGCAAGTTATCCAGAAAACCGAGGAATACAACTTGCCGCTTTGTTTAGCGTTTGTGGACTATGAGAAAGCCTTTGATTCGATCGAGACGTGGGCGGTGCTAGAGTCTCTCCAGCGGTGCCACATTGACTGTCGGTACATCGAGGTGTTGAAAAGCATATACAGAAACGCCACCATGTCGGTCCGAGTACAAGATCAGAGCACGAAGGCTATTCCACTACAGAGAGGCGTGAGACAGGGAGATGTTATATCTCCGAAACTGTTCACTGCCGCGCTGGAAAACGCCTTCAAGCTCTTGGAGTGGAAAGGATTCGGCATCAACATCAACGGCGAGTATATCACACACCTTCGGTTTGCCGACGATATTGTAGTCATGGCAGAATCGCTGGAGGACCTTAGCACTATGCTCGAAGACCTCAATCGAGTCTCCCAACAGGTGGGTCTTAAAATGAACATGGACAAGACGAAAATCATGTCGAATGTCCATGTTGTGCCCACCCCAATCGCAGTTGGGGGCTCGACTCTCGAAGTTGTAGACGAATATGTCTATTTGGGACAAGTGGTCCGGTTAGGCAGGTCCAACTTCGAGAGAGAGGTCAATCGTCGAATCCAACTCGGTTGGGCAGCGTTCGGAAAGTTAGGAGACGTCTTCTCGTCCAAAATACCTCAGTGCCTGAAGACAAAAGTCTTCAATAGTTGTGTGTTACCAGTGATGACTTACGGCACTGAGACGTGGCCTCTCACTAAAGGCGTCATGGGACGGCTCAGGGTCACTCAACGAGCTATGGAGAGGGCTATGCTCGGGGTTTCCCTACGTGATCGAATCAGAAATGAGGAGATCCGTAGGAGAACTAAAGTAACCGACATAGCCCAACGGATTAGCTCGTTGAAGTGGCAATGGGCCGGCCACATGGCGCGGAGAACTGATGGCCGATGGGGCCAGAAAGTTCTCCAGTGGAGGCCACGTACTGGCAAGCGCAGCGTGGGACGTCCCCCGACAAGGTGGTCCGACGACCTTGTCAAGGTCGCGGGACGTCGCTGGCTGCAGGCGGCTTCCGACCGTTCCCGGTGGAAGTCATTGGGGGAGGCCTATGTCCAGCAGTGGACCACTAATGGCTGATATGATGATGATGATGATGATGATTCCTCGACAATTCTTGGAAAACGCTAAATTGAAATAACATATTGGGATTTCCTAAGGCTAGGCAGTAATCCTTTACCTCTGGCCTCCTCTCTTGACGCACACAAGGTTTAAGTGTTATGGGAGAATGGATGGCGATACATCTAACATCGAGAAACCAAGTACAGTACATAACGTACTGTACATTATTAAGAAATTATGTGTTCGAAATTTCCTACAAAACGTTTGATAATAACAAAAATATTTGTGACCTTTAAGAATTACAATTAAATAGGGTACTTTTTTCTTCATTTGATCATTGTTTAGATGTTTTTGGCCTAGAATTGTGTTACGGTTTAAGTTGTTTAATTAATCGTTAGTAGAGGACACACATATAAATCACATACGCTGATAATACGAGTATTTCTATGACATTTTCAGACGACAACAGCATAAAGTACCAATTTAAAATGTTATGATACATAGGTATAGTTACAGTAACATATATAGTCGTAGTCTCCCGGGATTAAAAAACTAGCGTAGTTGAAAATTCTATAAAAGCGCATTTGGCTAGACACCAGCTTGAAGAAACGAGCGGCCGCGGGTTCGATCCTCGCGCCGAGACAAATGTTTGTGTCTTGTCTGGGTGTTTGTGACACCTGTCTCGTAGTTTCTCATACCCAAGACACAAGATTCGTATCTTAAAGTGGGTTCAGGTCTATGTGTGTGAATTTTGGGTGTAGGTATTTATTTATTATTATATCGAATTAATCAAAATGCATCCACGTATCTAACATGAAACGTTACAAACATAAAACTATTTTTGCATTTGTAATCACCAATCCAATAAATTGTTAATAAGTTTCTAGCGCGTAATATCCCGCATCAAAACCAATATAGCACCGATATTGTTATAATCTCGCGCACCCGTAAAGCTGAACAGTTGCTCGCTAATGGGTTTTTGATTCGTAACGAGGTGGCATGCGACGCACGGCCGTGATTGCATGGAGGTGGTATGATGGAGACCTCCGATACGCAGACGATATTCAGGACATTATTCCGTGATCAACACACGATAGCAACGCTACATAAAGTACAGCCAAATACACCTTTAAGCCAAGTCATAAGCAGGTTTGACTTGATAATAGTCGTCTGTTTGGGTGACAATACTTTTCTTGCTCGCTGGTATAAAGATAAGTAAAGAAATGTAAGTAATGCAATTTTGCCTACATGGAATTTAGAATTGGGTACAAAGAATAGTGAATAATAGCGAAAGCAGTAAACGTAATGCCAATAATGAACCATTGAAATGTCAATTTTCATACAAATCCTTTATCAGTTAGTTGATACATTATGCGTAAAATTTGAAAACAATAATCGTATTTACAGGATATTTCATTGATTACAGCGATTGTGCAATCTGACCCAATTTATATTGCCGATCAGAATAAATATAATATGTTCGAGGAATATATAATAATCTGTAGAGTAGGTACTAGCTGTATCCCGCGATTTCACCAGTGTCAAATGTGAACGCTTCATGCAGAGATCAAACATTTCGCTTGTACTTTAATCGCTACATTACGCTGCATGAATAAAAAAGACATTATGTAACATTTCTAAGGTATTCAATAATCTGATTCGATAATTCATTTATAATTCGAAGAAATCTCAGTACAAGTGAATTATGTAATTTACGCTAATTAATAAAGCTTGATAATGTGTCTTATCTCCTGTAGTAAAGTAAAATTGAATGTAAACTATGAATAACGGTAATCTGTCTTACTGCTAGACCTTTACACTTCGGTACTACTTACACGTACTGAACTAGAAATCCCCAAGGGCAAAGAATGAATCCAGCTGACAATCTATGCAAATTATAAGAACTTATTATGAGATCATTTTATGTTTAAAAAAACCAAACGGAATATTGAATCGTAAATAAGGAAAGATCATAAAAATTCCTGCCCACAGATGGTGACTTCTCTGCCCACAACTTACGAAACAAATTGTAGGCATTTTGATTGAAAGCCGAAGAATCAAATTGTAGATATTATTATGTATGATGACAATTATATCCAAAAAGTCTGTATTTAAATCGATTGCGACTGAAATTTGGTTACTCCATAAATGAAAATCTTAATCAGCATAAATGATAATCTCAACCAACCATTTTTATTTATCATTGTTTCGGAGATTCAATTCATCATATACCTACGTCCTACATATTAAACGTTATCAGAAAACGTGTTATTTCCGCATCCTACCTTCGCTAGTTCTGTTTTAACATTTAGTCTCATATAGTAGGGGCAAACCTATCGCTTCTCTGAAGAATTTCCAAGCTATGCGACAATACTGAGAATTTCAGAAAATCCTACAATTTCCCCACCCGGATAAGAAATGGCGGGACTGATAATAAAGTCAGTAGCTCAATAATATTATTATTTAAAATACACACATGCAACATTGTTAAAGAATATGTAATATAAACGCAATATTATAAAGTACATCGTCAATGAGACTGACTTGTTTCATTTTTGTTAACCTAAGCTAAAATCTGCAGATCACATCTGTCCCAGAACTGATGACCGCTAGGGAGAAACGAGTTCTTGAGTGAAGATCACGACTCAGCAAACGTAGTGTAGCAAGGTGACTGTCAGTGGTTAGATGAGGAGGTCCGAAGATCGAGCCTAGTGGCATGCCATAGGAGAAGCATATGTCCAGCAGTGGACGTGAAAGGCTGGTGATGACGATGGTAATAATAAAGCTAATATCGCACTATAACGATATGTTTTTAAAAATAACAACGAACATGCAAATCGATGAGAAAATCGATTTTTATGAAACGAAAATAAATGTTCGATACATCGTTCTATAATCGGCATTCCTGCTATAAAGCCGTCTCACACAGAGCATTCACCTTTCGTTTCCCTACAAGTATATAGACTTGGCTAAGCTGAAGTGTATATGATTTCTTTGCTTCACCAAATTCATATTCGAGGAATAGCGAAAGGAATGCCCAAACATTAACAAAGCAAGTTTCGCGGTTGCCTTTTGGCATCCGACTTCTACGTAATCATATCGAAAATTGTTTATGGTCAGTCCGCACTGGCTGCAAGCATGATGATGGATATTGGTATTTTGCCGTCCTTACCCTAAATGAGAGAATGTTGCAACTGAATTCTCAGAAATGTTTACATAATTCAAGTGAGCGTATTATTGAATAATTCCGAAAGCCAGCACGCGCTTTAAGTCAAAAGAGCGATATTTTCCTTAAAACCGATTGTAAATAAACATGAAATGTTTGGGCGCGGGTGCAGCACCGGATATACCGACGGTTGTTAAACCAATGAATGCCAATGCTTGATCTCAAATCATCATCATCATCATCAGCCAATCGAAATCCACTGCTGATCTCAAATAATTATTATAAAAAAAGGATTTTACTTCATGCATGTTTATATCCCGCACGTGGTCACGGGTGTTTATACTTATAATAAAAGTGGTCGCAAGCTCTATTCTAAGAAATTTTTTGGGAGTTTCACAAACATTTTTTACGGCTTATTATAGTTAGTTTGAGGCGTAAACTATGTAGTTTGATTTGATCTTCAGGTACACCATTATTTATTTATCCCAAAAGAAGTTAAGAATTGTTTATATATTTGTACGTGCTCATATACAAACGCGCTGAGACCTAAATCCATTCTCTCAGTACCCAGAAATCGAACCGGCCGCTCCAGATCGGACAAGCGAATCTAAACCACAGAACAATGAGGCAATAGGCGAAATCATCAGTGTAGATTATATCACCCGGATGTTAATACGCGATTATTATAATTACCTGCTGTTATCAATTATAATCTGGGAATATCACATCTTAATATCCGCAATGTAAAATACAGTTTTTACTATTGATAAGGAGTTTTCTTTGTTGCTATACCGTTTTACCAGAAAATATTGAGACTACCATCTACGGAGGTATGTTAGGAGGGGAGATTTTCTTATAGTAGTACGTCTAATCCGCCAACCCGCACTAGGCCAGCGTGGCGGACTATGGCCTAAACCCTCTCAATGGTAGAGGAGACCCGTGCTCAGCAGTGGGCGTATATGGGTTGATGAAGAAGAAGAAGAAGTAGGTCTAATAGTATGCTTATCTTAATGCAGTAAACATGCTATAAACTTTAGAAAACACAACATTTAATTGCTTATCTTTATAGATAACGCGAGCAATAGAATTACATTTTAATAGGTGACATTTATATAACTGTCGTTGAACAAAGGTATAGGCAAAAAAGCAAATAGTCACTTGTAAATAAGGAAAGACCGAACAATATACCGAGGGTGCAACTCGTGACTGTCACAACGACCTTTAACTGCCTGCCTACTGCTGTAATAGTTGTACGGCCTTCATTGTCCCATTAGTCCACCGTAAAGAGTTCCGGGTTCGATTCCTGACTCGGACAATGTAATTGGAAATTTCCATAAAATTAAAAGTGGGCCAGAAATCGTCAGCAACGATTACACCTCCTACTGTTAGGCACGCGCCTCCTTTACAACTGAGGGATAGGCCTTAGTCCACCAAGTCGGCCTAGTGCGGGTTGGTGGACTACACACCTAAAAAATATAGGTCTGGAAATACTTAGGGGAACAAAGTATTCGCCGCCATACAAAAGTATCTGAAGCGACTACATAGAACACCTTTGCCTACTTCTTCGTGTGCATTTGCATGTCTGTATGTGCTCTTAAATTTGGGTGCATTTGCCCTGACAGTATTGGATCTTGAAAAAATCTTTCCAACCCTTAAGGTTTCAAACTGCATGCTTGGTATTATGTAGTTTGAAATTTGCAATTAAAACTATCTCTAATCTAAAAAAGCTCTACTCTTTTTCCTTACAAAAAACAGTAAAGAGGCCGCATAACCGGGCTAAGGCGGACAAATACTAAAAGATCGATTCACGATTTACGCAATTACGAAAACCAAATTCCCATTGAAGAATTTCTTTATGATTCAACTATGTGAATCCCATGTTGAATGTTTTCTATACGTATACGTTGTGAGTCAAGTTTAAATTTCACTCAAAACAACTTATCGGTTTTTAAGTCGTACCTACGGTGCGCGTGCGCGCCTCCGGAAATGCCGGGCAGGCGCCTCGTCTGGCAATTAGAACCGAATGGCCGGTAAACCCCAACCACAGAACTGATGCACTTGATTGCTTAACATATTTACCCCGTCTTATCCTTCCACACTTTTTCAATATACCGCACGAGCATGGTCGGTTGAATTCCGATGACTATTGCCAATGGGTCAGCTGACTAACGACTACTATTAAGTCACTACTCGGTACGATCTGTTCATGCTAAATAAAAAATAATGAAACATTGTTTACCAAACAGTAGTTAATGTGAAAAGATGACTTATACGGCAATATGGGCGCCCTATTTTGGTTTGAACCTGTAGTCTTTTATTTTGCAAGCTGGAACTCGACTAAAAACACAATTGTTCTCGCACACGATAGCTCAGCAGAATACGAGCTTATTTACGTAGGTAGTAGGGACCTAGTTCTATACCAGTTAAATTCATAACTCAAAGTTTTCAAAACAATTTAAATTAAGTTTTCTCAACCAAACCCCATCCGCGATTTTAAAAATTCTATGAATTTTAAAAATATGTAAGTCGATGGAACAATAGGTTCATGCGCTATAGGTAAAATATAGGTTTAAAATGAATCTCTACTCTCGCAGGCATATAAACGAGAGTATCGAATATAATCGTAGCAGCTGTTAATACCCAACCCTAATCTTATGGGCTAATGTTATCCATAATAAATCAATAAACAAAGTACAAAATATCCAACATACGTATACCAATGTGTATTTGTTCGTGGTAGTGTAACATTACAACTGTGTTTGTACAAGCTTGTTGGTACAACGCAGCTGTCTAGACGGTGCCCTCTCCAATGATTCACCGCGGTTGTACCAAACTTGAGGAAAATTATCGCGGGATAATAACATCATGTGGACGCGATGACTGTGTTCCAATAACATCAAATGAGCCGACGATATACGAATAGTAACTAATATAGTTATGAATTCCTCATTTACACTTTGTATACTTAATGCGAATACAACTTATCAAGATCAAGCACTGTTTTAGCCGTTGGATGCAGGCCGGTTTCAACGGGAAAGGAAGTCCTTATGAGAGGCCCATGTTCAGCAGTAGACGTCTTTGTGCTGATAATTATGATGATCATGATCAGGTGCATGAAGTTGAGTGACGAGAGATAATGCGATTTAGGCCTATTGCGTTCCAACGAGGCAGCTTCTTGCTTACTATCAGGTGCGGAGTTGTCAATTCCTAGTGCTAGTATCAAAAAGAAACAGACGGACTGGCTCTATGTAGGTGTATTCGGGCATGCGTAATTTGTCGTACGACTACTTACGTGAACACAAGTTTAAAAGGAGCAGAATCAAATATACCATCCGGCGAAAGACGTCCACTGCTGGACATAGGCCACCACGGATGTCAATTATTAAGATACTTTATTTATTATTTTTTTATCATCCAAAAGTTCTTTACAAAGGAATTCTCAAGGATACAGTCCGCCAACTCAAGTGGGCTGGCTTGTCTCGACAACATTTAAAGGCAAGTGACCAACGTACGAATACGGGCTTATATCAATTAGTTTAGTTACTTAATTTTGAATAATATAAATATGACACATGATTCAAAGTCACTGTTATGCAGTTACGTACCCTACCTACTCCGATAACCCAAAACAATGCAACTTATGATCTAACCTACAGTGAACCATTAATTACGCTTTATTGTGATTAGGTAGGGAAAATAATAAAACCTTTAGAGATTAACTATAGTATGTTCAGCGATGTGGGATTCCCTCCGACAGTTTCCTGCCCCGCAGGTCAGGTTGCGGGTGTGATAGCACTATCAATATTTTAATAACATACCCGAATAATGGTTATTGTAAAAATTCGATGGAAAATTCACAACCCAAGTCTATCCCATTGTAAAAACTAGTTTTAAACTAAAATCATACTCATTGCCCATCTAGAAAGTGCGAGATGTTTGGCCAACCCACATTTTGGCAGTAAAATTTGACGGAAAGTTTTAATGCAAGACAGGGTTCAAACTGGCCCAGGACTGAAGAAAGTGGTGTGAGGAAGAAGAGAGCTTTCAAGACTTAAGAAGAGTATTGTCTAAAGCACTAACACCAACGAAACCGCTTAATCCGTAATCAGATCCCTGATATTTACAGTTTAATTGTAAGCACCTCAAAGTAGTACTATTTTCAATTAAATTAAGATGATTTATTTCCCTTTTCAGGCCTCGGATGCGTTCCTGCACACTTACAACACGGGACTATGGAAGCTACACCTTGTATTTAGTTAAAAGGTAAAGCGCTCCTTTAAAAAATCAGAAAACCAGCTCGTGTCAGACAACCTGGGGCCACAGTCATGTCGATTCGGCGGCAATTAACCATTTGAGGCTCGTCGTAAAGCCGGCCCGCGCACATTCACTGAATGCCTTTATTACCGGCTAGATGGATCCAATTCAAAGCGCCACTTACGTCTTCCAGCTCTCTTGCTCACTCAGATTGTATCACAGAACTTTAACACACCAGTCTTTCTGAATACAAGCGCTCCCAGCTCCTCTTAGACGGAATATTTTTGTTCAGCACACACAATCTCTAAATAAAATTTTTGATTGAAATTATTTACAGTATACTTTAATAATGTAATAATATCTTATACTGCCATGTGCCAAGACACATTTCTACCATACCACGTAATCGTGCCGCTTTCGATTGATGTTTCACGCAATATTATTAGGTTTTCCAAGTAGGAAATTCTCAACATTAGTTCGGGGTCTGTAAATGCGCTGAAAAAAGCGTGATGAAAGATGAGTGTAGATAAAATAATACATATATGAAATTAACTCCTCCTTTTTTGTTGTTTTCTGTTTAATAGCTTTTTTATTATTTACTAGCGACCCACCCCGGCTTCGCACAGGGGCAATGCTGATATTTAATGGATGTTATCATACATATAAACCTTCCTCTTCAATCACTCTATCTATTAAAAAAAACCTTATCAAAATCCGTTGCGTAGTTTCAAAGATTTAAGCATACAAAGGGACATAGGGACAGAGAAAGCGACTTTGTTTTATACTATGTAGTGATAAATGGGTACGTAAAAAATTTCTACTTCAAAATTTTAGTAGTAATTCAATTTAGATACGAGTCATTTTTCTTCTTAGAAAGATAATAGATAACAGTTCGCATATTATTTGTCGTTGCCTACATATTACATAATCGATAAGGCGCACGGCAATATATGTAATTAGTAATGTAGCAATAATTTCACCCTTAAATCGCCTTAAAGATTATCCTGAACTGTAAAATAAAGAGATATGATTTCAAGTATCGGGAGTAATTTTGCGTGAATCCATTAAAAAACATTGTATGTACGTGTAGGCTGACAAATCATTTATGTATATCACACACTGTACAACAAGAGGGAAAATTGTTAATTAATTGTATGTAATGCGTCTGAAACATATTTTAAAATGTAAATATAGATGTAAATATAACATATATACCAATAAGACTTCTGAAATACACTAAGTGTCCGCAGGGTTGATTCCCATATGAAGACAAATTATTGGGATGATCCACAAATTTTTGTATCTAATCTGAGTAAGACCGAAAAATTTCACGTTGTTTATGTATCCCCCGAAACAATACTTGTATTTTAGTATGTGTATTTATTTATTATTTGACTTACTATTGGTGTATTAAGTAAAATAACAATTACATTGAACGCGATTCACTATCAGATTTTTCAAAAATTCAGGTACTATATTAATACATTTTGATTAAGTAACTCAGTTTTCCTGGTTATTTGTTCATTTATTTATCTTTATATACGGGCATGATAAACGTTGTCTAAATAGCATTTTTGCTATCATTCGTACGGGCCTCTATAGGCTTCTTTGAGGGATCCATTAATATAGGAAAAAGATAATGTAATTGATAAGAGACTAATAAAGAAGTTTATCTATTATTAGAATTCTGCCAGAAAGAAGGATTTACAAGCACCAGCGCGGTCAGTTATTTATACTTTTATGAAATTAGTAAAAAAAAATCTTCGAAATCGTGTTCATGTGACCATCATCAGTTTTAACTCCAAAAGTTATTGACAGTTGAGGAATTTTTCATTTGCAATTTTTAATGTTTTGTTTCGTATTGGTTCCTTAAGAAAAACGGAATATATACTAAACATTGTGGGCGTTTTGCGCGCGACAGTCATCACTGACCTATCCGATAAGCAGAATCGGCGTTATATCAATAAAAATTACTTGTAAATAATTCTTCAATCATGACGTTGACAATTCCATAACATTTGTGATGATTCATTCCGGTTATTATGTGATTATATTATTCACTATTTAGAACAAAATATATTACGTAACTCTAAGAATTTTCGAACGACATTGTTAAAAATAAACTGAATGAGTAATGACGTCACACTTATGCAGCATTCTTTGGACATAACAAAATATTTTAAAATATAATTTTTTGCTTGCAGTATGGACCGTTAATTTTTATATTATTTTAGAATCAAAATATGGTTTGCATTATGCCAACTAAGTGATCGACAAATCACGTGCCATAAGATAAATGCGGTTTAATGTTTATAAAAAATATTTTTATTGATCTTTGCTCTTAATTTCTATATATTAAATGAATGCAATGCAGTATATTTTTTTAATGTTACCGAGAACATTATTGCCATAATTGCGAAGTAATAGTCTTACAAACAATTTATAAATACAAACTAAAAATAACCCCGGAAGTAGAAACAAAGCAAACTGATTTCATGAAGAGCTTTCCTAGAATTTAATATTGAAAATTAACAAATAATAACCAATTTTACAATTACTGAATTCCAAAAATTGGGTAATTTTATGAGTACATCCTATTAACGATGAACCTATGTAAATTGTAGATGAATTATCCCCCTTTTAATCAGTAAACCAGAGTAAGAAAATGTCAGTATCTACGAAATTGTGGCGTCATAAATTGTTGTCTAATAAGAGAACAATTCCAATGATAATTAATAATTAATAACATACTACGCATTATAAATTGTTTTGAAATTCTCCGAACGAGTATGAAATTTGCGCTTTGTTATTAATTAATTTCTCAAAAATATAATGATTCGATATATGTCATCACAAACTCCTCCTGTCATATTGCCGAAGTCTAATTATTGGTCAACTATCATAACAATCATGACACAAAATTCGCGGAAGAAGTGATGATTCATCGAATGACTCATCGGCATCACAATATTTCCAGAAAAATAAAACAAAAACGAAAACTCACGTTACTGGGAATGGCTATATTCATTCATTCTCTTGCCCTGCTCCCAATTTTTTATTTGGAGTCAGCGCACCATGTTACGTCCTTCCAGTAATCCCTATCAGCCGTCATGTCTTCAGTCAACCCTTTCTCTATAATAATAATAAGGGAATGGCTATATATGTTAATTAAACAAATAATTCAATACGAATGAATATAAATTAACTTGTAGCAAATTATTTGTTTTCATGTGCAGGCAACTGACAATCAATTGGCGATTAATTGATAAAGCTATTTACAGATGGGTGGGTACCAGGGTTGCAGAGACGAACAGTGTTGCATTATTCGCACCCCTGCCGATACAAGTGCCACGTAGCCCCAACACTCTACGTGTATTCGCTGCCCAGTAAACTGTAGAATTTGTCGATATAATCGGCCACATGTACGATGCAGCACAACTGAGTATAGTTAAGACTTCGCTCAGTAAATCAAGTATTAATATTATTCGGGCACGTCTTTTATCTGGACTATCCGCCGGGTGCATGTCTATTCCCGATTTTAGCAAAACCTTATTGTGTTTTTTGGCTGGAAGTTCACAGTAACAGCACAGAATTTGTAAATGTGCTCGATAATAGTCTCACTTTTATGTAGGAATTGAAATAGAGGCGAAATATGGACGAGAAACGCATATCTGCAGACGTAACAGTGTACTTTACTTTAATTGTGATTTTAATGTTGTACGTTGTTCGAGGACAGAAATTTAGACAAATTCTCAATGAATCTTTGTATTTGGGAGTACAATATCAAGAACACAAACTATCTACGCATACGAGTATAGGTACGAATATGTCAAAACATGTTTCTTTGTTCTATTAATAGGAACAATGTTCATCCGACCTAATGTCATGACAACAACTAATTCGACAACATGATATCTAATAATACGATTGAATTTATTAATCTAGTCCAATACCTGATAATGTTCGCAGGAAGCCCGCAGGAAATAAGATTTAGGCACCGCTAGGTAATAGTCGCAATTATAGAAAATCAAGACTTGGTAATATAGATAATTTATGTTCCATATTTCAAGATTACTTATTGAGAGACTTTTATGAAAAAAAAATCGTTAACCGACAACCGATTTGCTTACCATCTGTACCGTCACATGGACAGTGTTAAATCCATGAATATGCAGAGTTCAGCGGACAATCCGTTTAGGTTATTTTTGGTCTGAAATTTATTCCTGTTTTTTATGAATAATCCAACATCGCCGTCACCGTATAATCCCACATTATTAACCGGAAAATTTTGTAATTCGATTGTATACGTTCCTATAAAATAGTCACATGTTACAAAATAGACACTTCCAAGTATCAAACTTATCTTAAATATTTTTGACGTGAAGTGAAGTTTTCACAGAACCACTGAATATGATTAGAAGAAAAACAGACAGTATTTTGTATGGGGATGAGTATCGCCGCTTATCTGTCACCTGTTCATTTTACTACGATTACTCTTGACCAATGATAAAAATTTCAAACAAAAATTATTGGTTGTCACACATTTGTACAGGTCTTGATAATACACGCAAACCGAATTTCTAAGAAGCAGCCAAGTCGAATATATGATAGTCTAATCACAGTTCACACACTCGGTATGCTGACATTTTCTTTCTCATCTTGTTTAGCTGTCCTAGACGTTTTGCTTCGGATAGATATCATGTATCGCTCGTTAGGGTGATGGAAAAAGACTCTCACCGAATCTTTGTGCTAATCGATAGGTGGTTCTGTCTACAGCAATATAGCACATTTCCATAGAGGCTACATCTTGCAAGCGCCCCTGGTACCCTACGAAAGATACGTACCGGAATAACATTTGAATTACATTACTAGTAATGTAGTGAACTGTGGCGCCAACTCGCATACATCCAAGACAATGTACAAGGAGCCTCGGAGGTTAAGCAATACATTACCCGGCGCGCACGTTTGCACACCACTGTTTGCTCAAGTCAGCTGCGCAATGTATGAACATACAAACAATATCTAACGGTCAACAGCTACTGCAATTTGTATTGCTTTATTTCATACTAACTGTCGCTCCCAGCTCCTCCTAGAATGATTTTTGGATGCTCCATTTACTATAGCTCTATTTTTTACCTCATCAATATTTAAACTCATTTACCGTACAGCTCGTTTAATCATCCTGCTATAATTTTGACGGGTGGTGATGAATACAAAGTTACTAGCAAATATTCTCATTTCGTGACCACTTCAGTTATCATAAGATTCTAATAACCACCTAATACTGCTAGGATCAAAGTTAAAAAAAGAAGTGTGATATGAAAAATATTTCTATAGATAAATGTTTTAGTTTTAAAACTTTGCGTGCAAATACAAAGCATGATAACGAACCGCCCGTATATTATTGACGTGTTAATAAATTGTCTTTATTTATAAAATCTCACCTTTAATATTAAAAAAGATAGTTTATCTATTCGATAATATATTTAATAACATCGCTGACACATTGGACAATCGCGGAAATCATCGCTATCTATTTACATTTTAATATTTACAACTGTCATGACACAAGCACGTGTTATTTAAATGAAATAATGTCTAAATATCATGTTTCTAGATAGTATAATAAGCTTTGTTGAATATAAACTAAGTGATATCAAAAAGCCATACTCGTATATCATTCACTAACGCGCTAATTTATTAAAAATAAATTCTTTTGAATTTCGAACTCAGTGAAAATACAAAACATTATTCTTTCCAACTTTAATCTCTTTGAAGTATTAAATGCGCTGCAAGTTTTAGTTTTTTAATACAAAGTTAGCAAAGCAACTGTCGCCGACAGCCAGCAAATGGCGGCTGCAAAAAACTTAACTCTCTTCAAAAATGAAACGGAATAGTTGTTTGGAGCGTGGTGGTGGACGCAGGCCCGAGCTCCGACGGTCAATGGATTTACACAGTTTGGCTGGCAGCTGTCACACGCACAGCCCCGTGCGGCAAAAAATCAACCTCGGCCAGGTTAATAGATCAAAATATCGGACGGCTATCTGCCTCACTGGAACTGCGAATGGAATCGAATGAATTTAAACTCGGCTGTGTTTGGATTTCCTTTGCCCTCTTGCGGTGCGGCGCTGCCAATCACCAAACGCTTTTTTTATCTCTAAAAAGTATTTACTCTTTGATACTGTAGATGAACATTTGGCAAATTCGATCATGTTTAACTCATAGAAAACATACCAGAAGTGCTATAAAGTAAAATTTACTAATTAAAATATACCAAGCCACAGTGTAATTTACCAAAGTAATTAAAGTTTACTCTGTATTTGCCTACACGGATTACACAGACGGAGCGTTCAAGTGTCTCGACATAATTGTCAGGCGATAACGGTGCAAAACCCGAGGCGTTTTAGCTCTGCTGGGGTATCAGACAGTATTTCCAATTCGGATATTCGACCAGATACATCCAATTACCCGTTCTATGCACTCCTACAGTACTGAAAGGAAAGCATTATAGGTTTTCTGAATTAAAAAAAAGTTCCGTGTGAGGTTTCATCGAAATGATAAAAACAAATTGACTAGTAAAAAGCTTATAGTATTCAGTTTATGTAAAATCTAACCGATCTATTAATAAACAACGTAAACGGTGCAATAGATCGATTTTTATCTAAAAAAGAATGTCCAAGTCTATAATTCCGTAGATAAAGCTCTATGCAAAAGCAAATACTATTTTATATTTAGCTACAATTTTTACTCGAGAAGAATGACGAAAGGCAAATTATGTTATAACTATATTCCCCATTTCCCGATTGCGTCGTTGACGTAAAAATATTTGAATTACACACGTACCGTGGAAAACGGCGGCAACCATTGGAACCGATAATGTATTTCACTTTGTATGGAGTCCACGTGCGTTATTTTTACGGTCAGTAGAAAGGCTTCATTTATAAATCGCAAGAGGGAACGCTCTCACACCCGACCGACGTTTCCTTCAATATTTTATATTGAATAATAACGTTAATACTTTTTTCGTACACCCTGTTTGACGGTGAAGAAAAACATGGAAAGGAAATCTGCGTTACAACGAAAATAGATGTACGCCAGACGAGATTGTGAGACTTAGATGAAAGATAGCCTTTTCCTAGTCAATGCATTCGAGCGCTGAAACCAAACGAAAATAACTAAAATGGTATGTTGTATCTAACTCATATACCTTACAAATATTTGACAATACCGGGAGTCCTCAAGGCTATCACGCACACAGTTATGCAAATAGATGACTCATTCTATGGTTAGTGGTCATACGTCACTATTTTGGAAAAACAACAGAAAAAGAGATACGTAATCTCATTTCCAAGAAATATTTACCACACTTTTTTCACCACAAATGACAATTTTTTCAGCGTAGAGCAGATACCATGTAGTGGAACAAGAGGTCCCTACCCAAGTGTTTATTTGATCCATAACTATTTATTTGGGTTCTGCCTGTTTGTGACTTCGAAAACTCTTTAGTAGTGACTTAATACCCATTTGCATCTTAGCATCAGATCACAACTATGTACGTGGCTCTTGAGTGTATTTATATTTTAGGGATCCCCAAGAATGTAATCGTATAATACGTTGCAGGACCGCCTGCTCTCGCACAAGGACATCAACAAACACCGGTTTTAGCCTACAATGCGGTCTGGAATTCGCCACGAGGTCGGTGACCCCGCCGAGCCTCGGAGCCACGCCCCCGAGCGATGTTAAAAATACCCTCTCTCATAAACTGATTTAGCAGGTTCTTTTTAATCTGAAGGAAATAGAAGCTATAAAAATATAGTATTCAGGACGTAATTTCCGGTCTGTCTGTCGGACGCCGTTAGATTTTGCACGTTTAATAGTTCCCAGAAATATGTTTACATGTTTACAAAAACATTAATAATGAAACGACGCAGTTGCGACAATCTTGATAATGGCTTTATTTTTTGAAAATATGGTAAATCCCAAATGTGAAATGCGCAGTAAAAACATGTTATTAGACAATTGTTTTCAAGTGTGGATTCCCAAATCTTTAGTTTTATTAGGACTGCGTAGTGTTGGTACGACGAATGCAAAATAGACGCTGTTGTGTTTACCACATTTTATAATAGGTACTACTCGTCAATCAATCAATCAATCAATCAGCCTATTGCCGTCCACTGCTGAACGTAGGCCTCCCCAAGAAAGCGCCAACCATCCCGGTCTTGAGCAGCCCTCATCCATCCGTTCCCCGCCACCTTTCTCAAGTCGTCGGTCCATCGCGCTACAGGACGTCCCACACTACGTCTGCCTAAGCGTGGTCTCCACTCCAACACTTGTCTGCTCCACCGGCTAGTATATTGTACTACTCGTATCTTAGCGTAATGACCTCACTTGCACCCGATGACAATTGTAATGCATTTTTATTAGAACTTGCGACAAAACAATTACAATTACAGCCAGTCGACACAATTTTATGCCAGTGTATTTTAAAGGACGTAGACTCATCCCAGATGCGCGAATACAGCAGGAAACGTGTCGCTTATACATATCTCCAAAGAACCTTGTGCAACTTAATAGAAATATACATATAGATATATACATGTATATGTAGGTCGGTATAATCCCAAAACCCGATACGTTTGGATAATGACGGCGGGTTTTACACCTAACGTTGGGTGGTCGGTGCATGGCTGCTAATTGGTCCTCTGCCGATATCACTCAACGAACGCAAAACAACAGTATTGTGGCTCCATGTTTTTTTATGTCTGCCGTATCTCTTCAGACGAGACTGCTCTTTTGCTCCGCAAGCTTCTGTGACGTCATGCGACTACTTTTCATCGCGTTAAATTTGTGATTTGTTACATAATGCCTCATTACATCCAGTCTACATTATTATAATCGAAAAGGACCCCTAAACAGTCTTAAACTCGCCTATTACGAGGTACAAAAATAAACTGGCGAAAGGCGGGTGCCTTTTAACCATATATCTATCCCTTTAGAAATACAGGCACAAAATGAAATATATTCATTGCATTATTAATAAAGCCAATTCTTTCGATAAGGTGTCGTTAAAATCAACCATGGAGCGTGCTCCTGCGAATAAGCTATCATACGGGCCAGTAAATATATTACTTGTCACAACAAATGTGTAAATGATTGCAACATAATTATGGATTGTTATCAACACTAAACACTATCAGACAATCGCTGGTTGTAAACAAAAATTGGAAAATCCCTTTGCGAGTGTTATCATAACCTGAATCCATACCGCTCACGTGATAAACTAAATTAAGAACAGGCTTGACATCAAAAGACAAAAATCAGTAAGGTAGTTTTTGTTTTAATAAATATATTTACCTAATCTGGATGCTAAAGAACATAAAATGATTTAATAAATAACTAGCGACTACTAGCTTCGTACGGATGCTATGCTGATACTAATATGAACCCATACAATTATCAGTGTTTTTCTACTATATTATGCATTTGTTATGCATCATCATCAGCCCATATACACACGTCCCACTGCTGGGCACGGGCCTCCTCTACATCGGAGAGGGTTTAGGCCATAGTCTACCACGCAGACCTAGTGCTGGTTGGCGCACTATACCTAAGAAATTCCTAAGAACTTTTAGGTGAGCAATTTACCTCATGATGCCTTCACCGTTAAAAAAAAGTGATGATTTATTGTGAATATACACGCAACTACGAAGTCAGAGGTTTGTGCCTGGGGTTTGAACCTACGATCGTCCAGTTTCTCAGCCGCGCGCCTAAACCACGAAGCCTCTACTACTTATAAATAATGAAAATATTTATCTTTTTACGGCTTCATTAGTCCCATCTTATCGACATTTTGGAGGGGAAAGTTTTAAGATATCCGGAAATTTTAGCATCATCACATAGAATGGAAATTCTCCGGAGAAGCGGTAGGTTCGCCCCCTAGTACGTGAGATTTAATGGTAAAACATAGCTAGCGGAGCGGGGATGTGAAAAAAACACGTGATTCTGTTTACGTATCATGTGTATTATGAATTCAATGTGCAACAAAAATAAGACGAATAAAAAAGGTTGGTTGACTTGTGAGATAACATCCTCGCAGATTAGATTTTTGTTCATGGATAACCAAATTTTAGTCGAAATTGATTTGAAACACAAAACGTTTATACACTTGTTAGGCCTCGTCTATCTAGAAGTTTTTTTCAGATGTTTTTAAAGAAAATTCTAAGAAATCAGTTCATAAGTCAGGTGTGTGCCTGAACTTTGAACCCGGTACCGAGATACTTGACCGCGCAAATCAACATCGAGACCATCACTACTATGGTATTTAAGTGTATATGGATCTATATGAAATTATATTTTTCTTTTCTATATAATTTAAACTATCCTCCTCTATTTTTATTCAATAGTTCTCGAAAGAAAGTGTCTTGATTTCTTATAATATACAAGAAAGCATACATATAAATGTGACCACCAAGATAATTCAAATCTTGTGTCATGAGTACGCGGATTGATCCTCTAGAATCACACCCACCGAACGAAATATAACAGTATTATTACTCTTTGTTCCGTATCAGTGACATCATATGTGTGGAGCCAGAATATACATACAGCAGTCTAACAACGGGTCAATATCCAGCATCGAACAATCCGATATTGTGTCGAATCGATGTCGATTATGTTGAGTAAAAATGAATTAAACAACAGTAAACAAAACAAAACTGGCCAATAATAAAATTGGTTCAACGTTCTATGAAGTGCAGATCACAAGGTTATCTCTATTAAACTGTAATGACGCACATTGAAGCTGTAAATTAATTTAGGACCGTGAAATGTCATTATATTATAGCATTACGTAAATTACAAAACATTACGCCGTAAATTTATCCTAACAATCGTAGGTACTTCCTATGAAACACATGACATACTTTTTTGTTTTTCATTTAGATTTCTATAAAGGTGGTGCTCCCATAGATCTTACTTATAATGTTAATTATTATTTTTAATTAGTAATAGACCAATACAGTTAGTACTGATAAGTGACAAAGATAGAATCATGTTTTTCCAAATATATTTACAAAACTCCTAATGTCGCTAATTCCTAATATTAAGGCGGAATTTATAATAAATGAAGAAAGCAGAATAAGAAAAATATAATAAACCACAGAACAATCATCTTTCAATTTTTCGCGTTTAGATACTTGTTACTTCCCCTTGTCCAGGAAATATATGTAACATACTTTGACAACAATTTTACGGAACATATTTTCTCGCGGAAAACATAGCATTAGAATTACTAAACTCATAAATAATGTAATTTACTAAAATAATATAGTAACGGTAACATTAATTATTATAATTCTTCACAAGTGTTCAATTTATTACGGCCGTAATCATGGGTTTTTTGCAACTTTGCTATCTATAAAAATAAGATTAAATTAATCGATAATTTGTCAAGTATTCTTCTTCATTATAAATTATCTGTTAATCAATTTATTATGTATTTGCTTTTTCCTACATATTTATTGGCATAAAATGTGAGGTCAAAAATATAATTCAACTTATCCCTAAATTAACTGTAGGATCACCCACATACATATCTATAGCTTCTTCTAGTATAAATACCTTGTGTAAAAAAAATTACGAACTCACATTAATTAGTATAGAAGCAACGGTAAATGTAATTCCAAAGTCATGGATGTGCAGTATTTTATTGTAGTGTTTTATAAAGGATTCTTCTGATTCATCGGTAACTCCCACCACAAAGTAATTTACCTTATCCGTAGGTACGACTTCACCGGTTATATATATTAAGAAAGCACTTCGTACATAAAATTAATTTATGGAGCAAGTTGCAGCATTAGATCGCAGCGATGGAATGCGCGCTAAATCATGTTTAGTACAATATAAATTTATGTGTTTTCTCACTGACCGCCAACTAGCCGATAATGTGTTAGTCACGCGCATTCATCCATACCAAATGCCCCGAACTCCCCTAGGATTTCCCGGGATGTGTTTTGAATTCAGGAATATCTACTGGGTTTTCAGTTTTTACCGCCCAATTTCTAGAATCAACAAGGCCTTTATCATAACTGCGTTTGCGAAGGGATATTTTTGTTGATAGTTATTTTCATGTACAAAAGAAATCCACACTTGGCCAGCGTGGACTAAGGCCTAAATCCTCTCAATAGTAGAGGAGGCCCATACCCAGCAGTGGGACACATGTGACATAAAAGAAAGCATTCTAAAACTGCATTCCTGGGGGGGGATTTTGAGTATATGTCCACTGAACCGGGCTAGGCAAGTGTTGTCTATGCCTAAGGGATAGCCCCTGTCAATCACAAACGGGAGCCATGGTTAATAATAACAATTATTGAGCTCTACGAATTTAGGTGAACTTATATTGACTATTGTTCATAATCCGTTTACTTATTCTTTAAGAACTTCACAATTGGCTTTATGCAACGCGTTATTCTAGTGCGTAATTCAGTTCAACGCACGTCACATAACTGAAAAAAATCATCTTAAAACTCTCAGGCTTATTAATTGGTTAATACAGTCTTTGTTCATGTCATGTATGTGTCATTTTTTTCACAATTTTTCAAGTACTTAACACACCTCTTAGGTACGCAAGATTCCGCAGGATATTCGCCTGCAGTAGATATCAAATAAAGTGCGGTTCAATATGCTTATTCCACTTATCATTATTATAGTCCATGTACGCCCCACAGCTGTGCACAGGTCTACTCTACTGTTGAGAAGGTTTATGCCTTTATTTCACAACGCTGGCCTATTGCGGGTTTGCGGACTAGATACCTAAGAACAATTAGGTGTGCAGGTTTCATCACGATGTTTTGTTGACAAAAATACAAATAACTTCGAAAAGTCAGAGGTGTGAATCTGGGGTTTGAACCCGCGACCGCTAAGATTCACGATAGCGCACCTAAATATTTTTTTGCATCGAAGAAATTAGTTATAAAAAAATCAATCGCGTCACTACTTTATAAAATTAGGGTTTTACCCGGTTATATCCCCGTGTAATAAATATACAAACAAACGAGCGGATTTTTCGGGACTTATTTTTCCGTAAAAACCGTTTTAATGAATCCCATCCTTATAATTTCATAGAACTGTATATTTATAAACTATAAACTGTTATTATGGTATTAACTACCCATTTGCCATATAATTTGATATCAGAATTACTTTTAACTAAATCCACAATTTCGCTCACAGGCCTTGTAAGTACAAATATACATAGGTATATGTAATAAATAATAATCATTTTAATTGCAGCTTAAGAATCGTCAACACACAGCTTTGCACAGACCTCTACGGCTGAGGATTGTTAGGCCTTATTTCACCATGTAGTCTTAGGGGGGCTGGCGGAATTTGTTGTGAACACACAAATCACAAGAAAATGTGTGTGCCCCTTTAGCGTTTCAATTAAGGGTGTTAAATAATAATTTATTTTCATTATCATCAATTATTTTTCTCCAATAATCAATTTTTGTAATTATAATAATTGTTTTTTAAAAAGATCACTAGGATATGAACGCGCAACCGCGAGTGTGACCCGTGCACCCCCGTTTTACTTTCGAGCTTATCACACATTCCATGAGTTATCATTGATTTGCACAGGGAAGGATAAAATCATGAGGGAATCTACATATCTAAGGAACATCAATTATATCTTGGATATGGGAAGTCCTATCCTATGAAAATAATAATAGAGGGCAGTGCCCAGCAGTGAGTTATATGCAACCTGCATGTGAAGATATAAATGACACACATTATAATTAATCAATTTATTATTTTAATTACACTTATCAGTTAAAACAGTAAAATATTACACATAAATCTAAGAAAACTATATAACAACAAACTTATATTTTGCTTTTATTATGTAAGTTGTTTCAAAATTCCTTGTCTGATTAATGTTTGACATTCAGAAGTTGGTAAAAAATGTCTACTATTCTTTTTTAGCATAATAACATCTCCATCCTCAAGTTCCAACTTGCCATAGTCAACAATACATAATACTTCAATATATAATGATTTAGGAGGCTTTAAATTTTCAGTCAAGTCTATGCCACTATAACCTATATCATGCCCCAAAGATCTCATGTAAGAGGCCAAATTGCTAGAATATTTCGAGAACCACTCATATTCATCATCCGATAATAGCTCCCTTATATCTGGTGGTAATATAGCACCGAATTCCCATCTTAGCGTTTTGATCTTATTCATTCTATTACAAAGGTATGCAAGAAGGCAACGCTTATTTCTCTCTAATGCAGAATGTCGCACTTGCACTGTTGTCCAAAGTGATCTATTCTCTGTTGTAGCATTTCTGAAACATAATAATTAATAAAAAAAATATATTCATTTCTAATAAACTTGTCAAAGTATTTATATATAACATAGGTATATAATATAGGTAAAGTTTTTATTAAATCAACACACTTAATGTAATTAATTATTTTAATATAAACATAATTGTGTGCTTGGATTAATTAGGTATTATGTTATCATTTTAAATACAATATTGCAAGCTCAAATATATATTATAATTATAAAACTTACGCGTCATTCATGTTCATTTTAAATAGCAGATGCATTTCTTCTAATATTTGTCTCACTTTGTCATCCTGTAACATTTACAATAGATGTAAAATAACTTGTAATAATCTATGTTGATTGTTTATTTTAATGCAGATGATGATAAAGTAATTTATTGCACATGCCTTCACTAAACCCAATATTAAAAGATTAGACAAAATTGTAACGATTGGAAGATAAAATTGTGCAAAAATACATGCAGGAGATTACATTCGGTTAAATTTAATACTTACATTAAATTGATCTATCGTATCAGGATTCCTCTCCACTTCTTTAATTAACTCAATTACCTTTTCTGCAAACATAGTGAGTCGCCTAGCTATACTAATCTACATTCAAAATATATTTCTTGTACAAAAAGTTTATAACAATCAAAATTTATAATTTAAAATGGGAAACGGGACATAAAATTGACATTTCAAATTTTCAAATTGCGTTCGGAAATTCAGCTAATCAAATGTTCAAACAGATGTTTCGTAATCCCGGAGTAAAAGAGCCCTGTTTTATTTTATTTATTTAACTAAACAATATTACGAAAACCTCCGTTATATTCATTATTAATTATTGAAAATTAAAGTAATCAATAAACTGAATCAGTCCTTTAGATTACTTGGACTAAATGGATAAACATTACAATTTTATAACTCTTAAATAATAAAGCAAAGCGTGATTCATAAGAGATAGTGCGCTAAATAATGTTTAAAGTTTTTTTTACCGTAGGCATTTATCACTTTAGGAAAACCCGGTGGGTGTATCCGAACAAATTTCGTGACGTATAAACAAATATGGCGAATATATCGTTCATCACAGAACGCAGAATTCATTACGAACGCGATTTCGCTACAAGACGGTTGTTTACTGTGCAAGTTTTTTTGTTTCAAAACATGTCTTCGTGTTCATGATATCTTTAGTATAAAGTTAATGTTTACTGAGTTTTAGTTTGTGTTTTTAAAAGTGTCGCAATAAAGAACCAAAAATGAGTGCCAAAAAGGGATTTGAAACGAAGATTGTGGAGGAAGAAACCGCGGATTCCGGTTTTGTGTCTGGTGAATTGTCAGGACCTTGTGAGGATTCTCGTGAACTAGATTCGGGCGTGATTGATTGTGACGACAAGAAATTCGATGAGAACCCATATGGAGTTACGGATTTGACGGCGCGCCTGAATCGTGTGACTGTGAGCCAAGAAGGCTCCACAGACATCCCACCGAACATATTATTCCAGCCCGACGAAGATGGGGATACGTAAGTGTCCTGTGCAATTGTTTGTCTAGGTTTTTTCCACATTCGTAATACGTAGCTACCACACGCTGATGGACACTTGTTATCGACATGTAGTTTCATATCACACAATGTGACCTTACGTTTATAAATATCCCATTGAAGTAGTTTTGGTTACATTCCACATAACTTCACACTGTATGTCGCCCTATCGATCAAGATACAACAGAAATAACCATTGCTATTTTTGTGAAAATAATAACCCACACCATCTTCTGTAACAGTTCATTGTAATATCTGCTTACTATAAAATAATCCATGTTCACATACTTAAGCTGCGCAAGATATCTTTGGCATGTTTATTTACAACTTCAGCAATACTTTAATCAGATTTTTTTAAAATAGGTGAATTTAAGTTTTGTATTCCATTAAAAAATTCTTATACAAGTAATTATAATAGAAGGTATAGAGTTTTAATAGCAAATATGAGTTATTAGCCAAGGCTATTGGTTATCCAATGGAACATTTGGTCAGAATACATTGAAATTGATGTCACTGACCTCGGGCAAACCCCAAGGTGGCATTTGTGCATTGCAAGAAAAAATATTTAAGACCCTCTTTTTGCGTTTGACCTTTAAATGGAGTTGGAAATCCCTTCTTTGTGTCTACCTACACACTCAGAAATACCCAAATTTTATTAGGAATTTTCCCTACTTTGTGTTACATATTAATGTTGTAATGGTAGACACATTGATATATATACAGTTTGTTTATTTATTTATTAAATATGACATGAGTTTACAGCATATACTATATCGCTTAATTACTAGGGGCTTCAAAACATGTAATGCGCCATTTATGTATAAATATATCACTACTATGAGGATGAATCAGTATATTTGTTTATACACCTTTATAAAATGCTGTTGAACAAAAACAAATGAAAAACAATTCAATTTTATATGACTTTTTTTAACATTTTCAGCTTCTTTATGTGGGTTTTGTGCCATTCTAGCAAAAATTACCATTAGGGTAGTAATTAACTTATGTAGCTAGGTGTACATATTAGTTTATTTATCAGTTTCAATTTTTTTGTCAAAACACAAAAAGCAATGAAGTCGGCAGGCCATCAAGATAACAATTCATTCAGTTGATAATACAACAATGTTGTACATAATACACAACTCTCACAAAGTATAATAACATAAAATTTGCTTAAAACTTTTAAAATAATGTAGTGGTATATTCTTTGGTATTAAATATTGTAGAAATATGATGTTATCTGACTGGGATTTTCATATAAATATCTTATAAGAAATTTTCATACTCAAATAAAACAATCAGGTACAATTGAATAGAAAAAATTTTACACATTTTTGTAAATTTTTGCTAATTGCAAAGTATAGTTTCATCATTCACAACCTCTTAGTATAAATGTCATAGGTCACTGTTCACGGAAACACGCAATACGTTCGGCGATTATTACTTCCTAATTAAGATAAGTCGTCACTATTCCTATCGTGTGTCCACAATTAATGTGCATAGTTTTGTCAGAATCACGTGGATATGGATAATTAAGTAAAATAAATAAGTAAAACCCGAAAAGTAATTGCCATTGCTAATAACGAAATAAAATTATATTCTAGAACGATTATGAAATGGAAAAATTGAAAATCGTTTATGGGACCTACATGGCAACTGCACGGGTAGTAACGTCATTGATTCCTAAAGAACAATGAAGACGCGCTCCATTCATACTGTCTTTTACAAACCGGTCCTAAATTACAGCAAAACATACCTATGTAACAAAAGTTAACATTATACAAACGGTCAAAGTACACAGATTTAATTGAATCGAACACAGAATAACCGATGTATTTGTTTGCAGACAACTACACATTGCGTCAGTACACGGGTGCGAGAAATCAGTGAGCACGATCATCAGGGTATGCCCGGAGAAGGGATGGCTAGACGTGCCCAACGACTACGGACACACGCCGCTGCACCTGGCCGTGATGAGCGGGAACCCGGTGGTGACCAGAATGCTGGTGATAGCCGGAGCCTCACTCGCCATTCGAGACTTCATGGGCGAAACGCCGCTGCACAAGGCCACAGTCGCTCGCAACCAGGAGTGCCTCAATGCACTGCTCGCCCCCGTACCTGAGCACCCCTCTAGGAAATTATCTGCAGTTCTCGACCAGAGAAATTATAACGGTAAGTTGTATTCTATAACAGCCATCATTTGCAGTCGTATCTTGATTATTTTTTCTCTCTCTGACATCATGTGATGACTTAATAATCAGTAACATTTTGACCTTTAAGTGGATACTTTAAAATAACGTTTAATCATTTACTTTGCATATCAATCTGAACACACAACGCTTGCTCTGATCTTATAAATATCCAATCTCAAATCTTGATACTTATTATTTAAGTGTAAATTATTAATATATTCGTAAAGGGATGTGTGTATAATAATCTGGTTTGAACACAATTATATATAATCATAAAGAAATACAGCGTTGCCTCGTGTATGTTTGTGATTCACGTAGTAAAAACCCGCTCTAAAACGGTTTTTCCATCATCTCATAGAGTACCGTTTTGCAATATAAACCATTTATTCATTAAAAATAATATTATAAAAACCGCTGCATAGTTCTTATAAGGTAATCTTTTGATACGGATGTACTCGACATAAAAATTAATGATAAATGGTCAAGTTGTACTACTGGGCATACAGACGAACCCGGGCGTACGTCGCCATTGTACATGCATTTGATCGTTTATCCAGCACTCCTCACTGCCACAATCAACTCGACGTAAAAACACCAAATCTTTTTAATTAATCGGTCCTCAAACCTTGATAAGATGCAAAGAGCAGGTCAAATGTTATCTACTGCGTCGATAATTAAAATGTGAATATTTAAGTAGGCTGTGGTAACGCATTCAGTGGACTGTACAGCGAGTGTGTATCGGTGGAAGGCGTCATTGTCCCGATCGTCAGCGGGCACCATGCGCCTCCTATCCGGACATGAAGCTGCATTCTGCGAAGGCGACGTCACGCACTCGCGCGACACGCACAAGCGGAGATTCTCTAGGATATTTTCTCGGTGTAATTGTTGTGCTCGAGTGGAACCAGTTACTTGACAAAGGCGTCGCATTGTTTACGTGTGAACGCACCGTGCCCACCACTGACGTCCGCCAAGGTCTCTATTACGCTCAATGCCATCATGGAGATCTGTTTGCGCTCGCTCGTGCTTCTTATCGAAAAGCGCTTCGATATCCGACATGCAGCCACATTCAACGAGCCGAGAACGTTCCAACGCGTCTACCATTATAATATACATTCGGAATTCCCTGGCCGTGTAAAGTGCATTAAAAACATATTAATTCTTTGTGGACTTTATTATTTCTGGTTTTTCCATGACGGCTCGGCACGCGCTCGGTTCGCGACTCGTGGAAAAGAATTCGAGATAACTTTTGGCTGTTATATTTACATATGGTTTTACCCGAAAGGTCGGTCTCGTCGAGACGCTCCAAACACGTATGGTTACATAATTTGTGAGCCTAATTATACAATTTAGTCGTCGGAGAGAGGCCACCTACTTGGTTTGTCGTGCGCGGGCGCCGGCGCGGGCCGGGAGGACGGGCAGGGCCGGAGGCTGGCGAGCGCGCCGCCGCACTGGGGATTTCCAACGTTACGGCGACCGGTCGCGTAACACGCCGCCGCCAGCGCGCGCAGTGAAAGCAAACTTGTGACCGTGTTCGCCGCGCCCGGCCATCCGCGCCGACCGCTTGAGTTCTCCCAGCACACCACGCATCTTAATTTACATCTATTACGATTTAGGAGCGTGCTGACAATTCGTGGCAAGATGGTTTCATCTAACGAGCTTATCGAATACTTCGCAAATTACCACATTTATGTTTCCTCGTGTCGATCCACGATTATTTTAATTTACTACCTAAATAGTTGATGGCCGACTACAATCGTCCATTAGTTTTTTTATACTGCACCTCCTAGAGTATTGGTATGTATTTTGATATGAGGAAAACGGTCCAACGAATAAAAACCACCCATAATGCAATTAAATTCACGGTAGTAGGCGAGGAAAACCGCAGAAGTTTGCTGACGATGGATCGGCTTCATGGCTACAGCCATAACAATGGGCCGTGATGGGTTATACCCACGTGAAAGTACGCGCAGCGGGTCGCAAGCGTTACGTGCGCTCGGAAATCCCGCGCCGGTCGCGTTACGTTCTCACGCACACTTTCTAATGGTCTCGCGCGCACCAAAACAACCACAGCCAAGCTTATCTCGACGCCTTGCGACTCCGCGCACTTTGCGTGACGGCAGGGATAGTTTCGTGATCACCTACAGTAACTGGAAGTCTTATATATGGTTTAGCAATTACAATTGCGCATCACTTCTGATTAATAATACTATGAGTATATATGTACCTTCGTGGTAAAAACTAAACGTTGTTGTCCTCACATTTTGTGGGACTCCGAAGAGAAGGGCGCTAATTATTTGTTGTGCGGTTGAAGCGGGAGCTGTTATCGCGTCTCACCTGGCTCGTAAAGCGCGCTATCTATCGTACCGTTTGAGTTTTTATGGAGCGCGGGGTTTTCCGTCCACCGGCCCGGTTTTCCAATGTCCCTCGACGTATGCGCTATCAAGATTTCAACACGTACGCCACTCGCGGTAAACAATCTTCTTTGATAAACAATCTATTTGCATAACCACATGAATATTTACAGTTGGCTCATTTGTTTTCATGGTGGGCTTCCTTTATCCGCGTCTTTATTGTCAATTGCTTTTCCAAGTTGTATCTTTAGCCAAGAACAATATCGTGCTATCAGTTAGTCATTTGTTAATTCTCTAATAGGCTCGAAACAGATAACAGTAAACCAATACAAAACTTGTATATTACTCAGAAGTAAGAACTGTTGCGTACTGAGCACACCTAATAAGGCACGCTTAATGTTATTTCCGGTAACGTTAAATATTATTCATATAACACAAATTTGGATTCATTTAATTTTGTTTCCATGATCTCATTCATTCGATACAAATAACACACGTTTTATATATTTAAAACGGGCTTACATTCTAGAAAGATGACAGTTTCTTGCTAAATATAAAACCCATGACGTTGTAAATACTAGCAGAATGACTTTTATAAAATTAATACCCTGATCAGATATATTTAATTAGTACCAATTTAAGCCGACGACAATGCAACGGTAAATGGTTATTCCACTTACGTCACTCAATTAATCTTATTTCTTATTTGTTTCTAGTAACATTTATTTGCCTAAACAGTTCATACATTTAGGTCTAATTGGAGACAATTGTCATGTCATCACAATAAGCTTAAGTAACTCGTATTAAGTTTGAGATTGACTATAGCTTGAATGACAACATCACAAAGATCCCAAAATATTTATCCAATGATGTGGTGTATATAAATAAAGAGTCGTGTTCTGCGCCACGGAAGCAGAGAAAACAGCTCGCCGCCATATTTGGCCGAGGTGCGCGCGCGCCGCTCACCACATTGCTGGGAAAACCCCATCGCGGCACGCTACCTCCCCCGCCTTCCCCGCTCCCCGGACCTGACCCCCCCACCCCACCCCTCATACACCCGTAGTACCGGCCGCGCTCACGTACTGGCGTAGTGACGACACACCACGCCGTGTTGGTGCTGCCGTTGCGCAGGAAACCACGAAATCTTGGCTCCTCGCCGTGATTAATAACTGCTGTGCGGGTTGAGATTTCCCAGACGCACGCTGCCAAACTATGAGTGTGGCGCGAAACCGCAATACATACGTTCTGGGATTCCGCAATGTTTATTAAAAACCTCTTTAATGCCCAGAAAACCCACTTTGTAATACAATGTTCGGCCACTTTTAGATACTAATTTCAGTTGCGTCGATTGGATAAAGGATGGAATAACCTGAATTAATGGAAAGGCATGTTCACAACTGATATAACTTTGAATATTTCGAAGTCATTTGCTAATTGCAGCGTTCTACATCCAACTACAAATTGTGAACATTTCGAAAGGAATTAACACTCTTGATATATTATGCAAACGAGATGAAACGAATTAGCGGATAAAAAATATTTCGCAACATGTTAGATGAAAACGAGAAACAGGATTTATTGTATAAACCTAAAATACTTGAATGATAAATGACGGAAACCGCAGGATGTTAAGATTGCTACCATGATAAAACTTGATTAGTGTCTAGAATTCTATCTTCCTCGTTTAACATAGACTTAGGATACTCTCATGTAATCATAGTTAGTTGCTTTTCACGATTCACTGACGCAGATACGTACTATGATGAATCACGTGACAGCTTGTGGATCATCAAGGACTGCTGACTTTTCAGATCATTTCTTGGGATTAGAGAATTAATTATATATATTCCCACATTCCTTCATTCTGGTTTATCCACTAACGAACATCGACGTGATGATTTCATTGAGAAATACCTTGTTGGTTTATAAAAGGAATTGACGGACTCATCGAACAGCACTGGTTCCCATCGTGTGCCGTAGTTATTGTAGTCCCCAACAGACGCACCTTCTTCAAACATGGCGTCATAAACAAGGCGCCAACACATTTGCGCATAAGGTTATCGCGATGTCGCCCTATACATTGTTTTGTGCAAGTAACAGTATGCGGTGTACGTCTACACTCGTATAAAGTATTGGAAAATACAAATGACGCTACTTCATGTGCGTTAATTCAAAACAATTGAATACGCGCCCTATTGGGTATTCCGCGTGCTGGCATATTAACGACGAACTACCGTCAAAAAGAAGTCGTTACGTATTATGGCCAAAATGGACTACATTTTAATACAGAATTTAAATAATTGTAGACAAACCATTGACAACTTTACGTAAATTTTGTTTCCTTGGATTAATGGAATGTATAAAAAAGAAAAAAATACATTGGACAAGAACATTAATGCGACATCGCGATCAGAAGCGATCGAGAACTAGATCCAGCTGTGCGAGCGGTTGTCTAGAAAGTTCACCGGTTATATTCTATCTTATTCACATTAGGCATTTCATTAGCTTTCCACCTGATGTGTGTCGATCGTATGCTTTATTCAAAGCAAGTAAAAACTACTAACTATATGCAAACTTGTGACGTATGTGCCAGCGAGCTGTGTGCAATGGAAAAGAAACGCACACATACAGAAGTCCGTACAATAGTTCGGAATTATCGTAAACCGTCAAGTACTTAAATCGCCATGATAACAACCCAAGAGTTATTCTCAAAACAATGTAAACACAGTACCGTATGCTAATAATATTGTTTCGAAACTATTGTATGAATATGTTATTCAAAACTCGTCCTCTAGTTACTTTGCAATGGTTAACCCAAATTCCTAATCTTTAAAAAGCAGCGCTACGCTTTTAGAGACGGTCTATTTTGAACGGCTTTTAAATAAACTTGGATTTGTTCCAACTGGCAAACGCTTGTTTAAATGCGAGAGGAAATTTTATAAACGGCACTGTGATTAATATTAACAATCCGCAGTATTTAACTCACTTTTGTCATTTAAAAAATATGGTCCAGCAACTCCGGCGTGTGGTAACTACTAAACAACGAACAACGTAAATTTGAGCCATCTGCACAGCCTGCTCCACTTTATGACATTTACTCAGTTGAAGTATGGAAATGTATCGATTGCAGATACGACAGAGACCAGCGAACGCATAACAATTCGTGATTATGAGATTATGGTTTTACAATAACACCGTCGAAATGTCACGAGGCACGTTGAGTCCACATCCGCTAATATCTGGCTTTCACACCAGTGAGTGTCAACACATTTTTATAAATTTGTGTTGATTAAACAATACGTGGGAATTCACAAATGACGCAGTTGTTGTGTCTCCGTGTGAGACAATGCTAACGAATGGGCCGATGGAGCAGTTTGCGGATTTCAACAACACGTTACCTGCGAAGTATCTCGCGTGTATCGATTTACGTCACCAGTTTTTTTTCGAATCGAACAAAAAGCACTAAAATGTGTGTTTTTTCTCAATACGTCCATCATGACATAACGTATTTATTTATATTTCAACAAGCTGTAACTTGTAAACGATTGCTATTTTTCCTTATTACTATTATTCTTTTTACTTATTTTGCGCATACCGCGTAGGGCGATAAACAGGATCCGATATCAGCGTGGTGGACGGTGTGCGCTATTTGCGTGTCTCATGTACAACTACGTCTCGTTGAATATCTGCCTAATGGCTTGTTTAGCATTTTACCTATTCTCATATTCATACGCACACAGACACGCGATCTTAATTGTCTATACACACACGTCGCGGTCAACGTAAATGTGTCAATAATAATTCCGTATATTCTCGAAAGCGAATAGTTTGCAAACATTTGTATTGATAAATGAAATGGATACATCTTTAACCACAACTCTATTATATAACATAATTATTGATTATTTGTATTTGGTGAGGGGAAAAATACTAAAACCACTATTGTTGAGGGTTTGGCTCATCTCTTAATTTTTCCCACAACGACGCACAAGAAAACAATGAATACTTTCGATAAACACATTTGAATCATCATTATAAATCATCGGCTAAGCTGTTGGAATCCATTCCTTTTGTCTATGGGTAACTGGGGCAAGCAACTCCTGATTACCTACAGGTGTATCAGGTATTCAATCTTTTTTGTTTGACGCACGTGCCTCCACGCTTATCGAGTCCATGCTATCGACACTTAATCAGTTTTTCATTCTAGATATAAAATAGATTAATTCCACAATATCGAACACATTCACCGAGTTTGTGCGATATCTTATAAGATAATTCCTAAGTACCGTAGCAGATCAAATCATTGACGTTTACAAAAAACCCCAGTATTTCCCAACGCGCCTCTAAAACCTTGTCCCACAGTTATCAGGGAAAAAATACAAAGAATAGGTCATTGCCTCGGCTCCTATCTTATCATTATCGAAATACTAATTTGTCATCAACGTGGATTAACTTGTAACATTTAAGAGGAAATTCGTGGTTCGAACAAAGTGATACCTTCGGAATTCGGTGATGTCAGTGAATTATGATGCAATAAGAAGCTGTCATAAATGTCAATCCTATTGGACTCCCAAGACTCAATTTTTTTATAACAATATCTGTAAAATGTAAAGAAATAACTTGCTCGATACCTTTTAATATTTCGTTTTAAACATATATTACAATCTGTGCATATTTCTAGATGAGATTATTAATTGAACCGTTGGTGTTGTTTCAGGCCAGTGCTGTGTACATCTAGCGGCGTCGGCCGGAAGCGTGGAGATATTACAGACGCTAGTCTACTACGGAGCAGACATTAATGCCAGGGTAAGTTGAGCTAGCATTGCTTCTGAAACTATCATTTTTAGTAAAACATAGCTCCTAAGAAAAGTTTGACGGTTTTGTGTGATGATCTGAATGTGGAACAATCGATGACGCAGTGGAAGCCTGAAATCTCAAACAGTTTGAGTGATTCATGTAAGCGCAGCACACAGCGGCCGTGCTGGCGAGGGGAAATCTAAAGCGAGTAGTGTAAACACGCAGTGTCGGGGAGCCGCGGGATGACGCCATCCCCGCTTATACACCTCTCCGCCTTCTAATGAATTAAACGTTGCTAAATATTTTCCTGGATTATGCATGGGGAATTTCAAACGAAGCTTCCAAGCAGCCTCACGCACCTTATCAATTACTGTGAAATAACTGTGCGTGAACAACGCCGCTGATTAATTATGCTAGTATTCGTATCGAGTGACATCATCATTATCAGCTGATTGGAATGCTTAGTACACGCCTCTCCGAACGCTGCCGCCGGGGTTTGTGTGAGCGGCTCGCTGCCAGCGTCCCAAATATAGTATCTTATCTGGTAAATAATTACGGCATGTTACACACAGCCATCTGCGGCAAGGAGATTATTTGAAATAAACGACTCGGGGATAATATTATTTAGTACATTTTAGAAGCTCTAATACCGTCTATTCAAAAATTTCCAGTAGACGGTAAATTAGAGCACTTATCGCATATTTTGCTGTAATTACAAAGATAATGTGACATTGGTGAATGTCACTCAGGCGGTTGTTGGTGTCGGTGTGAAGTGGAGTGTATGGGAAACCCGCGTCTTAATCGCAAGATAACGTCGATACCGCGCACCTTGGGGTTTTTCTCACTTTGTTGCGCGGCGCTGTAATAACTTTATTGTGTTTTATTAGCAAATAATGGAAGTCTGCAAATGTTTGAGTGAGCAGTGTCGCACCTCTCCGCGCCCCGTTTCACTCGCTAACTCTTAACTAAATTCCGCTCGTCTCATGTTTAATTCACACGTCTTAGGGTCAACGGTCACGAAGGGATTTTATGCTTTATTTTTAATCATAGATGTCGATAATTCTACGCGTTCGAATAAGAGTGATATGTGGTGAGAAGTTGTTACAATTGTGTCCTTTTTTCTACTAAAGGGGATATATGATTGTTGTAACTACGCTTTAGTGAGATATGAGTGTATTGGACTGTCAAGTTGAGTATGTTTGAGTGTGGTTTTCGTGCATGTGTTCGTTCCTGGAGACTGCTCCAGGAACGAACACATGCACGAAAACCATGAGTAATGTGTGCGTGTGGTTGTGCAGGAGAACCTGGCGGGCTGGACGGCGCTGCACATCGGCGCGCGGCGCGGCGACGTGCGCGTGGTGGAGCTGCTGCGGCGCTGCCCGGCCGCCGACCCGCGCGCCGCCGACTACGCGGGCCGCACGCCCCGGCGGCTCGCGCGGCGCACCAACGCGGAGCCGCTGTTCGCACGCACGGCCGACGATAGCGACACTGAATCTGACTCCGACGATGATGTAAGTCTACCCTGCATTATTTCGTTGATAATCACTGCCCATACGTCACACAGCACGAACCTCCTGCACAAATAGAGGGTTTAGGCCTGAGTCCACTATACTATACTATAAAAACGGGTAAGCGGACTACCTTAGAAATTCTGAAGAACTTTTAAGTGTACAGGTGTCTTCACGATGATTTCTTTCATCGTTAATGAGTGTGATAATTCATTCTGAATTCAGACATAACTTACTTGAAAAAGTAGTACTTTAAAGAACCAGTGCACCCTTTTGCGGTTCACTATGCACATTTGTCGACACATAAATTCTATATCCAATAACACTTTGCTGGACCCAGAAATTGGAATCGAGTTCACGAGCCAGTATTACTGTCATATTTATACCTACAGTCTTTTATCATCACACCCTGTTGTTTTTCATTTGGTATTAACATAATTTTTTGTTTGTTTGCAGATGTACGACAGCGACAGTGAGACGCTGTTCGAGAAGCTGCGCGACAGCCTGAGCACGGCGTCCATCAACGTGGCCTGACGAGATTCTACCACGGAGTACACTCGCGACCACACACTAGACTAATTACACCTTCAATCAACGTCTCACACACATGTGTATATACTTTCGAAATACCTCTGTGAATACATCACCGCATCAACATCAAATGTCTCATCACCGGTGTCGTGCCGCGACCATAGTGTCCACACGACGCCTCCATCTTATAAACTGTAGCAAACTTTATGTATGTATAATATTGGAAGGTTACTGTAATCTCTAGATTTAATTATTGTCAATACATGTAATGTACGTCTGTAGACTTGTCGGTTTATCTATCGCACACGATAAGCGCCGCGGCATTACTACGAAGCGTGCAAACTTGACAGATAATGTGCCCGCGCATTCTCACTCGCGGAATGCGATGTGGAGCCACTATTACATGTGATACTTGGGCCACTAACGTCTTGGCGTCTTGTCTGTGTGCGATAGATGAACTCATAGTGGTTATCGGTTCGAATTGTAAAACCTGAATAATCTCTGAACTGGAGGAATTCCTTCATGTGCGATTAAACGGATTTGACATCCACGCCGTCGCAGCTTCAATGCGGCGAACTTAGTGTAGTTTTATGGGGATAAAAGAGCAACTCATTTTGCGATGTTTAGTGTAAAAAAGACTATAAATAACGCAAAATGTTGAGTGGAACCGAGCGAAAGTGCCGAAGTATGCTGAGTAAGATACTGAGAGAATGGGGCGCCGCCTCTGTACAAATGTATGTTGTCTTCCTGCGACCTGTCGCCGCGTCGTGTACATATTCCACGAACTATTACGCTTACTTATAAATATTGTTTAGTCATAGATAAGTAAATTAAAGTGTTTATGTTTCAATGAACATTTCCTTTCTTTTATCTCTTACACACCCTATGTTACGAACAACATTTATAAGTGAGTGTGTATACACCAGCTATGTCGAGAACGGCACCGAGAGTCACCACTGCACATGGATCGGCTCCTCAGCCATACTTTCAATAAATGCTACTCTAAAGTACTAAAATAACGTTGGCTCAAGTGATCGACGACAATTGTATGAGCCGCATGGTTGGTGACGTTCTCAATAGATCGTGCTAGCACACTGCCTCCACTGTAGAGATGGCTGTTTTTAGTATCCTTTGCCAAAATTTTACAAACAATCCCAACAGCAAAAATGACCATCTCTACTACAACACGAATATTTCTTAAAAATAGTGTAGATGTCGAACAGTTTCCTCTAAGAAGCATTTATATTCTCCTCCAATGTGGCGCTGTATACTCAATGCGACACATTTTCGTAGAAATCTCTTGATAAACAATAATGTCACACAAACGGTGATAAAAAATATATTTTAAATCACCGAATTATTAGTGGACTAGGAATTACAAATGTTCGTCTTGCTCTAACTTTCGGAAGAAAGCAGTAGCTAAAGACGTACTAAACGAGACAAATTTGGAGAGTTGCAAATTCTCTCAAGCCATGGGATTGGGTGTACCGGACAGGGTTCATTATTCAATGGGGAGGGGGGATTATTTGTCGTATATATTGCCGTCGTTATGCGATCTATGTTATACTATAGTATATTTAAATATGTAAGTTAAGTATAGTATGACCTCTTATTGCACTGTCAAAACATAGTTTTGTCGATATATGTGGGCTCTTGTGACACGCTTGATAGTGTAATCTGAGTTCTTATAGAAATGACGTCTATATACTAAAATCGTCTGCCATGACCTAAAAACATTGAGGACACTCTAATATAGAGCGAAAAATTAAGCTATTTGACCTGAACTTTTGAAAAATGATTTGTGTTAGTATTCTCGCTTAGAATAGATAAAATCCTATGGCAGATTATTAAATATATTTATGTAAGTTTAAGGTGTTAATGTAGCGCCGAGGCCCATATCTAAGTGTTACTAAAAAGATCAGCAAACTTTAGCCTGGCTTATTAGTAACTCAAACATATGTCTAAAGTTATATAAAAGCGTACATGTGTGGCTCGCCGGTACATGTGTACTCAGGCCGATACATTAAGTAGTATGTAACATATGTAGAAGGTGCCTCCGGTAGCGACTCAACTGCATCATCACTGTATCTAATACGTTGTTGTCAGTTTTGAATATATTCTTTGTACAACATTTCTTGATTTGTTTGTCCGCACTTCCTCGGCGTAGAGACATGAGAAATACTCGCAGGCGAGTAAAAATCCATATCTTACAGTGATAAGTGGCGGACTTTGTGACCTTAGCAATTAAATTCAACATAAATATGTATAAGATAAATTGTAAGTACTTTAGGTTAGGTACGCATGGCCGGCCGAGTTTCTTGCCGATTCTTCTCGGCGGCGACATTCCGAATCGGTGGTAGAGTCTGATTATTCATAACATCTTGTAAAGGATTCAATGAATATATTATTTGAACTCTGACTTCAAGTTTCATCTCACAATCCACACGCCTTTCAAATCTTGAAGATATAGAGTTGCAATTAACAATTCATAAACTAGAAATCAATTATCACATAACAAAGTAATTGATCTGGCACGGAAAGATGCAAGTGCAGTATACGTAACAGACTTTTTTAAAATAATTGCTAATTCTTCACACCGTAAGAGAGGTCAAAGTCCGCCATGAGTAATAAGGAAATAGGGCATGAAAAAGCGGTGATTTATCGAATTGTTGATATACAAATGATGCGTCGAGTAACGGTTTACCCAAGCAGGCGAGCCGGACCCCGCATTGTTGTGCAGGAAACTGGCGCAGGTTTGTGGTAACACTAGTTATTGGGATTTCACACAAGAGCGCTCGCGGCGTCGGCAACAGGATAATGTTCACTGCAAAAAACGTCAGCTCCGAAATGAACTCGCTCGAGACCCATATCAATGTCTTAGTGGAATTTAAGTTATTTCCAATGCACTTCTTTGAGTTAAAAGAGTTATAGATAAGATAATAAAAGTAAAGAAAACCAGGTTTATTACAAATATATTTCTAGGAATGTATATCCATATATGCGATGTATTATAAATAATAAAAACTGTCCCTCGAGACTTCAATATGACTAGAAATAAATTCTAAATACAGACTATAGTACCCCTCATGGGCTCATAATATTTCTGTCTCACATAGTTCTGGTCAGAACTTCGAATGTCTTCGACGACGTTGACGAATGTCCTTGCAGAAGAAGGACGTTAATATAGGTACCTTCATACATTTGTACTGCCAACCTAACCATTTTGAAATTCCAAGAACATTGGAAAAATAATATTTAATTATAATTGTTGTATTTGTACGTTAAATAATTTTCGGGAAATACTGAATAAACCAAATGTAAAATCCAGAGTTAGTAGGGAATATACAAAGTTCCTCAACATTATAATTACTTCCCTGAATATTGTTAATTCTTTTTCGAGCTTTCTGTCACCTATAAAATTAGTAACGAAAACGGAATAAACAATTACATGATTTGTTGACTGTGGGAAACAATAATAAAAAGCAATTAAAAAAAACCAGAACTTACCACAAACCGCATGAACTGCCCATCTGTAATTCGCGGAATCCATCAATTTATAAAAGGTGTTGTTGAAAAAGTAATTTTAATGTAAAATTTTATCCAATTTGCAAAGTGCATATTCACGGCGCGTGATGGCCTGGAGTAGCGATGCTCAATGAGAGTCCCGATTGCCGCATGCCCATACGTTTGCCATAGCCCGATCAGTTGATACTTTTTCTTACTAGCTACGTTACATGATTTGCCTATTTTTGCGGCCCGCGGCACAATAGCTAGTAATTTTTTGTGGCCATAAAAATCCTTTAATCCTGCTGACCTAGAAGATTAAGGACCGTTGAAAGTCTAGATATCAACTCGGTGATAGCAGATTCAATTAGTGTGCTTTTTTCTTAATTAAAAAAGTACGTAGAGTTCTTCGAGATCTTCTGCGTTATTTATCTTTTCTATAAAGAAGGAATTTTAATTGATGTGAGCAAATTTCCTTTATGCATGTAATTTATTTCAATTGCCCATTCCTATAAAACATAACAAAGTTATTACCCTATTTTGTAAACTTTAATGATCCAGGGTTTTACTAGTCCCGACATAAATATCTATATTTTCCTATTAAGCTTCCTGCAACTTTGATGATACTTTTTACATGTACGGACATATAAAAAACCCACATAGCTATGTATCCTCTCGTATACCTTAAATATTATGTCACATTAGCTTGCAACGTGATCTTTATCTATAACTGTTTATGCGATTAACAGAAGGTACAATCCATATATATAACAAGATAAAATGTTTGATCTTTAACATAAAAAACACATGTTACATGTATAGCCAATTTGGGAATTCCGGAGTAGGCAACTCGAGTTTGCGTGAATAATAACTGCGGTAGCGTTATATAAAATTGCAGTTTTGAAATTCATTATTTTCCTCAGGGAATTTAATTATATAGTGAGCACACAGAACAGGTGTTTTGTGGTAAAATTACGTTATGTGCTTAAATATTTCTCCTTTGTATATTTTTATAAAAATACTTCTCAACTACACCCTCTCAATGGTAAAGGAGACCCATGCCCAGCAGTGGGACATGTATGGCTTGATGATGACTTTTAGAACTTGTATTTCTGGAGCACCTGTGGCGCGCGATGAAGAAGGCGAAACAGCTCCCGCACTAAAGAATAAAGATCCTCTAGTCAATACTTTAAAACAAGAACCCAGCACCCAGCTAGTAATCTCTCAAATATTGCTAGTGATTCGCCCGTCATATGCAGGTATGTACCATGTTTTGCTTTTCAAATGGTAATGATGGCCCTGAAAGTCGTTGCTTGTTCTCAACAAAAAGAAGCGGAGAAATATTTCGTCAACCTACAATTAACTTGTAAGCAGTGATGGCCTCGATCAAGGTTTAGGCGCGCGGTCGAGAATCTCGGCGGTCGCGGGTTCGAACCCTACCTCTGAATTTTCGAAATTATGTGTGTATTCACATTGAATTATGACTTGCTTTAACGGTGAGGAAAAACATCGTGAGGAAACCTGCACACCTAAAAGTTCTTAGGAATTTCTCATATATAGTCCGCCAACCCGCACTAGGCCAGCGCGGTGGACTATGGCCTAAACCTTCTCAATTGTACATGGAACCCGTGCCCAGCAGTGGGACGTATATGGGTTGATATAAACGACGAAAATTGATGCCATGTGTAGGGCGTTAACCAATATCGTGTGTGTATTAGGGTTGAAGCCCTCATTTGTAAAAGAGGCTTTAGCCCAGCAATTTGAGTCCCAACAAAGTTAAAATACGAATCTAGGTACCTCTAGGAAAATAACCAGAGGGTAATTACATTATCTAAATCTACAACCGTAAAAATATTATTAAACTTCGACCTTTTTTTATCGTCAACCGTAATACTCATAACTTCCAACTTCTAAGAAACTATATAGCAATGTTTGTATTCAGCGGCGATATTTTAATTGAAAAGATAAACTTTAAATAACAAATAACAATTTTACAACTGACAGCGCGGTCAGTGTCTGTGAACTTCCTTTCTAAAACATTGGTTACATGATGCCACTATTATTCTGCGTCGTTATATAAACGCAAAACCATTTCTTCTCAATATCTTTTTACCGACGATGGAAAATATTGTTAAGAAACCTAAAAAAAGAAGAAGGTAATTGGAGTATTTTAATTAGTGTACACAATTACCGCCAACTATGGAAGAGGCCCAAATGAGGAATTAAAATGAAGATATAAAAAAACAACTCGTAATGTTTCAAATAATATATTTGCAAGATTTGTATTATTTATTGCAGCTTCTTAAATGGAGTGATATGTACAAAAACATTTCTGCTGTGACTCATGACTTTTTAAGCTATGTACATAACCGTGGCATAGTTATAAATAAATGTATTTGACTACACGCAGTTATAAAATTCCTGCCGTATATAATATTTTTTCTCGGTCGTGTAATATTCGTGAAATCAATCACTATGTAACATTATTAATTAGTAGTGGTGATATTTTTGGGAGATTTGTGAAAATTGTCTGCTAACTGACCAGGTACAAATTGAACACGAACGAATATATGAATATAGTTTAAACTATTGTCGCAACTATTTCTAAGTAGATACTTAGAAATAGTACATAAAGAAATATAATATGGCTTTGGAGCTAATAATGCTATAAGTGACCAGTCACGCAAGAAAAACAATATGCAGCGACTATGTAGTACTTTTGTGCATCACTACATTAATGGTATGTTTCATAAGGTACCAACTTGGAATACCCTTACTTTTTGACCGAAAAGTGTATAAATATTAAATTGTCCGCGTAGTGTTCGTTCCTATTAGGTATATGGAATGTTAACGACACTAATGACATTTAAAAATTCGCGTGCGGTCACTATGTGATGGTTTTATTATTGGGTGTATGTTATCATAATAAAATTTATCACAATTATCTGTTGATAGTATTTTTGGATTTTACTAACATTTTTTGTTTATACGACAAATTGCAGTATTATTTAACATGTGAACTACAATATGTGTTTGAAATGATGCATCTTTGAGATGTACATTACATTGACGAACACTATATTCATATCAATTTTTATTATCAAGAGCCGTTCAAGTATTACATAAACAAATTAAACATGATTAATGACACCCCGTCCCCCACTTCCCTCAATTCTCCCCTCAATCATTACATACAAAACCATAAGTACATATGTATTTCTTTAATGTGCTAAGAAATCACCAAAAACGAAAAAAATCGCTTTTGTTATCACCATCAAAACCCCTAACCATCCCCCATATCATCATAAATAAGGAAAACCTAGATCCCATCGGTGTTTACGTAATACCTGAATCACTCCTCAAACTTTAACAGCATTTTGATCGCAAATATGTTTAAGCCACATCGATGTGGAAGCTTTAATCAAATACAATTTCTGCCGTTTATTTCCTAAGTATATAAAACAATACAACGATATCTATAAATAACACTTAAAATAGTAGGTACATGGACGTGAGTTTGTGATTTTTAACATAACTTTGGTGGTAATGTTTTTTTTCACTCTGTATTGACTATATTATTACACTAGAACAGTGCAGCGAATTAAAATAACAAAAATTTGCGCCATTACATCAACCGCAATTCAAATTGTCAGTTGAAGATATTTCGCAAGGAGGGCCGATACGTAAGCACAGAGACATTTTAAGAGATATATTTGGCAGTGAAATGTACACGAATGTTTTTGCCTCTCTTTTCGCATTGGCAACGTGGAGACTAAGGACATTTTCTCAGTACATTCGTACGTTCGAAAATTATGTTCGATTTCGAATTGGTCGAACCTATCAGGTAATATGCCCTAATTATTAAAATTAAATTATCCTCATTTTTCCCTCGACGCTTTCTTTTTTCGTTTTGCTGGAAATAATTAAGTCGAACTGTTTTCATGCTCTATAGAGTATCACATTAAGTGAACGTATACCCACATCCTATCACTAACAAATAGCCTTCATCCAGCATTTTTTACGAAACCAAACAAATTTGGTTCACTTATATTTATAAGGCGCGTGAACAACCAACGAGGCACCTTCGATTACCCACCATCTTGTTCCTTCTCGGCGATAGCTGTCGCTTATATAAGTCTGTCACAACACGTAAGGCACATTCTATTTTATAATACTTCAATAATATTTAAGAATAAATTATATACAGCACTAACAACATTGTATGTGTAGCACGTAATTCTTTATCATAAGAACGTAAATCGCCTGGCACGGGCAGGGGTAACCGGCGTTATTTGTGATGATGCAAACGTAGTCGGTGGTGAACCTAAGACTCCCCATACACCTACAATAATATTGCACAATCTTTTTATTGTGCAATAATATTGAAAACCCCCTTTGATTCCAAACGTTCAATAAATTTTGTCAAAAAAATTGACAAACCACTCTGATAATATTTTCGTGCGAGCAACATGTCTGACGAAGATGTTTTGGCGGCAGCCGCGCTAGTGATTTTGATGAAAAGAAAAAAAAAGAAGAAATATATTGTGCATTAGCCTACACAGCGCAAGACAAAATATTGCACAATAAAAATTAAGCTCGCTCAATCTTTTGTTCAATAACTGCGCAATGTTTCAATATTATCCCTACACGTTCAATAATATTGTACAATCAGATATATTGTGTATGGGGCGCCTAATGGGAGTTCAACTAAAACTGAATCATTTGTAACGTATTAATTTTTGCATCGTAGTTACTGCGTACAGCTTGCAGTATGCGTAGTGGAATGCGTGCAGTAGTAGTGCTAGATCTCGGTATAGTAGGTGGGCCGGTTGATCCTGAGCAGCGCGAACACGGTGGGGAACACGTAGGTGGTGTTGAAGCCGATCATGCCGTACGTGAAGTACTTGTAGCTCAGCTCCACCACGATCTTGTGCTTGTTGTGGAGGCTGTCCTGCGAGTCCCGGAGCTGGTTCTTGTCGCGGCCCAGCAGTGCGCACACGAACGCGTAGGAGAGCGACTTGGCGATGGCTCTGGTGGCCAGCACGCCGCAGAAGCCGAGCGTTGTGCGCAGCAGGGTGCAGCCCAGCATCTCGATGGAGGGCCAGATGATGCGGTAGGGCGGGCGCTGCGGGCTGGCCGCCATGTTGCCCACGCGGTAGTTGCACCACGCGCCCGACAGGATGCCCGCGCACACGCTCACTATCATCGTCGTGTCGCCCCTGCAGCACACGGCATCAGTCTCGTCAGTCAGTAATAAGGGTATGCGTAGAAAAAATAAATGCATTATTTTTGGATGAAATTAAAGACTAACTACCTGATCTGACTGTCTTAATTTTTTGCTAATAAGGACGAGGGCTTAATAATGGACGCATAATGATATTACCTTTAAAATGTCAAGAAGTTATCTAATATAACGGCGCATATTTGAAGGCAAAATCATGCTAAAATAATAGATTTGTTTTTACTAAAAAAAATTCTTCCTCATGTGTTTATTTTGTTTTTTACATTTTTAAATATAAAATTTTATAAAAAAAAGTACATTTTAAAATATAAAAATTAAACCCGCAGATGGCGGGGTCTACGACCCAAGCCACCGGTGGTTAGGGTCCAAGAGTCAGAAACCGTCTCACGATACGTGCCGTGTCCAATAACACTGCTTTTTGTATCTGGGTTTTGACCCAACAACCGATTGAGAGCCTCCGAAGATGTTGGTCGAGGCTCTTTGGTATCAGCCCATTGGCAGTAACAGTAACTAAAATAACTATTACGAATAATTATTAGAGTATATTTATAGATTGACAAAACTTTTTGTTGCAGAAAAATGTTGCCTGCTTAGTTTCAAATGTATGTGTTTTGATGATGATGTGAAGGTACTAAAGTGATGATTAAACTTTTGTACGAAAGGGTAGTCTCATGCTCAGAGTGCATAACATTTTAGTAAAGGTAAAAAAGCATTCGATCTTTTTGGTTATTTTTGTATTTACCTGGTTGGCGTCCACTTGTCTGCGTTGGGATGGTAGACGATGACTAGTATGGAGGCGGGTATGACGACGAGCGGCGCGAACTGCGACGTGAGCAGGAACCCGTCCAGCCGGTCCACCACCGGGATCAGCACGATGAGCAGCAGCGTGGACAGCAGCAGGCCGGCCGCTATGTCCTGGAAACCAACAGGCACAATAATTATACGCACGAGAATGTATAGTTATATCACAGGCGTACATGACAAGAGCTTTCATAATTAGTGTCGTTAATATAATAATTTGTAAACGGACAAAACTACGTTAAATTCTTAAATAAATTAAGTAAAAAAATAATCAAGTTGCTGTATCTAGATGTTATATTTTCCCTGCTGCTGTAGAGTCCCGTTTTGATACATTTCTGACAAGCATATCAGTTCGTAGAAAGTTTGAATGCTATCTTAAATGACACAAATTATACAGTGCAATGTACATACTTGGTTTATAAAATCCAACAACTGGTGACTTTTTCCTCTACCGTGGAGTGAACAAAACGATTGATATCAATCGATTGTTGAATTCAAAGATCTTTAAATCTTGTAGAGAATTTCCTTATTACGTTTTTATTCATTGTTGAAAGATGAGTTATTGAGTATGCAAACGTTTAAGAAACACAAGTTTATGAAAGGAATTCGTCCTGAAGCTAATACGACTTATTTTTAGTCAATCTTTAGAATCTTTAGAATAATATTTGTATCTAAAGCCCACATATGTTTATGCCAATGATTATAATAATTGTATTTTTGAAATTTATGTTTTAAACACTGCCACAGTCAAGAAGAGATTATATCATGAGACAATGTCTATTTTTGTATAATTTCAAAAATAGGCAGGGTAAAAATATTTTCTATATAATGTTGGTATCCTACAAAATATTATAATAATAACCAATTCACGTTACTCTAATTGAATAGGGGAAGTACGTACAAAACGACATATAGTTTTGGTTTTGGGTCATAACTCTTTAATGGTAAATCACAGCCCATTCACATTATACACCAGTAATCTTAGGTTTCATATCTTTGAATTGTAATAGATACTCGAAAGATAAACAAACTGGAAAAAGAAATATTTTTAAATTTAACTGAGATCAACGAAATCCATTTTGTCCATATGCTATGGACAAAATGGCATACCACATACGGACTGAATGACATACACGACAAAAGTTATAAAGTTAAAAAAATATAGGTCGATTAAAAGCCTGAGCACGAGCAGCTGAATTAGCTTCTGGTTTGCGTAAAGAAATATCTTTATTTCGTCTCAAAAACCTTTCTAACCATTCTTGTCCAGCTATTATTTTTGTGGGTTAAATCTGTGAGCAAAACCGTATTTTTAGCCATTTCAAAAGCTAATTCTTGAACAGACGTTCGCGTCAGTCCAAACAAACGAGATTCAAGTATTTTCAAATGCTCAACTAATTTTCTTTCCACATCAGGTGTAAAAGTAGCTTTAGCTTTTGAACTGCTTCTATAGCTTTACGCATTGATTCCTCACTCCAGGATTGACGATCAGTCTTACGCTTATAATAACGCGGCATTTTGGTATATCTGTAAAGAAATTAACAGCTGATTAACGAGAAATAGGTACCGAAAATTAGCTCATAGAATCCTTATGGACAAAACGACATACCTATGTCATTTTGTCCGTTATGTATGTATGTCATTTTGTCCATATAGCGTTATAAAAAATCAAAATTCAATAATAAATGCAAAAAAAATATTATTTACGGAAAAAAAACTATTTGACGGCAACAACAAGAACACAGGGAATGTAATAAATGTAAACACAAGGTAATATCATGAAAAACATAATATTAATACACAAAACTCTCCGTAGTCAAAAAAAACTCGTAACTTACTAATTTTTGTCGTCGGCTATGACACCCAAACTAAAGGCTGGCGCGAATTCACGTTTTCACAGGTTAGTATCACCGGATAGAGTCACGAGATGTAGTTATCTATAGCGGGCTAGAAACGGTAGAATTTGAAATATGATGCCTGTGTCGTTTTGTCCGTATATGTCATTTTGTACGTATTTCCCCTACAGTGATTTTTTTAATCAAAGGCGCTCGTTTACAGTGCAAAGTGCATGGTCAAGTCATTGCATAACATAATTTTTAACATACAATGGGTAGTAAATCATTATACTTAAAAAAATAACCTTCACATCTGCAAAGATGATATATGTGTTTCCCGATACGGAAGTTGATAATTATGTTTCAGTACTACCTCGATGGAACGCGCCATGCTGGGTATATCCCTCCTCGACAAGGTACAAAATACACCAAAGAACACAAGTGGTTGATGTAGGTGAGCGCATCACAAAGCTCAAATGGCGATGGGCAGGACATTTGGCAAGGATGAATGATGGTCGATGGACGAAGGCCGTAACAGTATGGTGGCCTCGGGAAGGTGCCAGAAAACGGGGTAGACCACCAGCCAGATGGTCGGATGACATAGCCCATGTAGCTGGAAAGCTATGGATGAGGGTAGCCCAAGACCGAGAAAAATGGCGAGCTTTGGGGGAGGCCTATACCCAGCAGTGGGTACGTGCGGGCTGAATATGATGACTACCTCGTGCTCTCACCATGAGAGCGCTAGTAATTTTAAGTTTTCAGTATCGAATTTTGATTGGATCAAAAAATTAATTAGAATGATGGCCTCAAGGTATACACGCGCGGTCTATAATCTCGAAGGTCGCGAATTCAAAACCCTGGCACACACCTCTGACGTTTCAAAGTTATGTGTCTTGGTGTGTATTTACTTTGAATTCTCAAGTCCTTTAACGGCAAAGGAAATCAACCTGCACTAGGACAACGAGGTGGAATAAGGCCGAAATCCTTTTAATGGTCGGCCCGTTCTCAGCAAGGGGAAGTGATCATTATCAAATTAATGATGATGAAAAATATTTCATTCTTACTCCCCCTAGCATTCTCACTCACCGAATTAAATTCAAAACATTGCTTTTATTCATACTACACTTACCAATACAGAGTGCATGCCGAGGTACACCCTGCTGACGCATATGAGCGTGCACCAGGAGACGGCGATGAGCAGCCCCCAGTGCGGCGGGTAGATGTACCGGTCCATCGTGTACCACAGCACCGAGAACGGGATGCACACGCCCACCATCGCGTGGGTGGACGGCATGCCGTACTCCACCGCCCACTTCTGTTGCAGCTTCTTCACCGGGTACCCGGGCCGCGGCCAACGGATTATGTCTTTGAAACCTTGCCCTGGAATACAGTTGGAAGTAATATTACTAAATTATAGGAAAGAATTCTTGAAAGTATTTAATGCGTAATATAATTTAGGTGATAACTTTTAAGTTATGACTTATGAGTGACTAAAGTATGTTTGGATCATGTATACAATGCTTATAATTTAGCTGTAAATAAAAGTTGTTACGTTTAAAGTAGGTATTAAAATTAGCAATTTATGGATGTAAAAATATAGTATAAAATAAGGAGTATAAATTTCACGTAAAAGTAAACAAATACAAGGTTTTGGAAAATTCTTTGTAATTAAATATGCATAATTTTTATAGTAAGCAGTTACACGTGTATTCATATATTGTGACTATCGCTTGGGGGACTCGGTCATAATCTACGCCGAACACAATTTTATATTACACATGGCAAGAATATAAATTGATCAATTATGCTATTCATCTATGATAACGGGTAAATAGGTACACTAAAACTTATATATCTATCTTACAATTTGCATAAGAAAGAATTTTATTTGAAATTCGATGAGAGAACTTTTTTTCTACACTAAGACTAATTTGGTAAAACGAGAGACTCCGTGAGAATCCGTGATTCAATCAATGCATAGAGACCAAGAGACATCTGTGGATGTTTATGAGACCAGATCTGATATTTTTTTACAATACAGGACTATTATCTTAAAAGTACAGCCACTTTTCGATCTTACAAACATACCTGACACACATATCTAGATACGGAGATCGAACTTGCGGCCTCTTGTTTCACAAGCTTGTTTAGCCAACTGCGTTACAAGGCTGCCTTTGTTTAAATATCTTTACCGAAATTATGGCCCGGATTAAGTCAGGTATTGACTAACTCTTCGTTTGGTAATAATACCGGTAACTTATACAGGCGTTAATGAGATACTTTGTGAATACTGAAACATACCATTGTCAACATTCCTTAGTAATTTACTTGTTTATAAATTCCCGTTAAATATTAGTTACAGTTTAGATGGGATGTGAACCGTAACCGATTATTGTGAGCCTCGCTTGAATTCCAGTGTTTTTCGATTTCTTCGAGAAACGTGAATGGTTTTGTAAACAATGTGCCAGTAAACTTACTCGAACTGAAGTATAGGATTAAAATAGTATCTGTAGGTACTATTTTCAACCTTTAGGTTGAGTGTCATTACTTTTAATGCAAATTTTGTCCGGAGAAATGTATCCTAAGGCCGCTATTAGCAGCGTTGACCATCATAGATTACTAAGTAAAATATTGATCAATCCAATGAATTTAATCCTGGAACATGTATTTTATACTATCAGTATGCCGCCTTGCATGACGCATCCCCCAGTCCTCTTTATGTATCCTTTGTCCCTAGTAGGTTTTAAATGTTGTCTTGCTACGACATGACATTTTGCGGCGATCAAAATTATTTATCAATACCTTTGCATCTGCCATCAGCAGCCACTTCGCAATGCCGATAGATAAGTATAAATAACCATTCATTAGGTAACAAAAGTTCTGAGTATTTTTAACTTTTACTACCCAATCATTCATTGACATTCACTTGTACGCCGCAATAAAAAATAAGAAGTCGTCAGAGTACAAAAACAGGTTCCATTAAAATTCTTTGTCCATGTTTGTAATTCGTTAACAAGTTCAATGTCGAACATGTCTCGGCATGTACGGAGTTTTTAATCGAACTAAGTAATTAGCATAACAATTACTATGCATCCCAAACGTTCCTGTAGTGTACATTGTATTTGTATCTTACACTAAATAATACACAATGAAACAATGAATTCCTATCATGTAAATATTACAATTATATACTTAAATGACCAGCGCACTGGAACCGCGGCATTATTTTACGCGTGTGATTAATAAATTTTGGGTGGCATTTCCTAGTCAAATAGAATAATTAATGAAAAATTTTTATCATATGTGTGTATTTTTGTCATAGAAAAATCTCTATTATATAATCTATTATTTTAATCTTCAATCTTGTTTCCTACCATTATGCAGGACTTAAAAATGGACACATCATAAATAAGGTGGTCAATTTGGGATTTGGTGAGTGTGTAACCATAAATGTATGTTATAATATGTACATAAAGTAAAATTGTTAATCTATTTTACAAGCACTTGTGGGACAATAATTTATCAAATCAAGAAGCTTCATTAGCAACACATGTTATCATTGATAAATCATATTCTTTTCTTGGTATAAATAAAATTGCAATAAGATAGTGACAACAGAGCAATCTAGTCGCAAGCCTGTTTATCACACATATAATCATTCTCTAAAGCACTTTAATTTATTTATGAAGTTTTGTTACAGGTAACATGGTTGATGTAACACTATTTCAAAGAAAATTTGAGTTTTATAGAATGGGCAAGATTGGCCAAAGCTTTGTCTTATAGTAGGATACTTGTATTAGCACACATTACAACCATGATAATAAGATGTAAAATAGGTAATAAGAATCAATGCAAATGCTATATATAGGTGCTGGGATCAGAGTTTTATAATAGTTATCAATGTTTAGTATGAAATTAATGGAATTTGAAGTGATTGATCATGCTTATCTCAGGATGTATTGGTTCTTATTGAGAATAACCAAAAAGGGAAAGAGAATCCTTAATAGGGCTAAAGTTTCACATTCCGAGTAATAGGAAAATAGCAAATCTGCAATGTTATATGGTCTGTAGGTGAAATATTTCAATACATATATTTTATAAATAACAAATCTTAGAAATAATAAGTATATTATTCTTAACCAGTATAGCAAAATTTGAAGACATGGTCAGAGTATAGATTGTATAAACACAGTATACTCTGTATTCTGGATATCAAGTTTGCCACTGTTGAAACAACTCAAACAAAAGGAACTCAACCAATGCAGTATGGTCAGACCATAAACATACCAGTTTTGTATTATACTATTTTTTCTTATTACACAGTTCACAGTTCAGTTCAATTATCAAGGTCACAAGATGTTGCTGGCTGCAGGTGGCAAAAGAGAAGTATAGTCCTCTGAAATTCATTCTCAAATATATACAAAAGAAACTTTATAATTGTAAAAAAACATATTTGTTGGATCACTTTATGAAATGCTCTACAAAAAAGAGCCCATAATGGGCTAATATCACATGACTAGTAACACCCACTTATTCGGTGTTGTACAGAAAAATTACGACCTTAGTTTGATTACATTATAAATAAACTTACCAATATACATGACTATAGTCCAGACTAGAACAACTCTCCGCCCAACCGCACCATCAATATTCCAGAACCAAAAGGGAATGAAAGTAGCGTAGAATATCTCGTCTCCTAGTTCTGTGCCCAACACAAACAAATAGTACCAGAACAGATTATTTATCGACAGTTCAACATCGTCTTTATCGCCGCTCTCTGCTGATGTATCTGTGTCATACGACGATTGAGAACTGCTCGATATATTGCTGGGTATTCTCTTGTGCTGCTTTAAATCGTATACTTCGTTTGCGCGTTCGAGCCTCTCGGAATGTAACACCTGCGATGAATCATTCTCATGTTTGTTGCTCTTGTATGTGACACCGAAAAAGTTTTGTACTTTTATAACTAACAAAGGATCCTTTAAGTATTCAATTATATTATCCCACATTTTAATATTACATAAATCGCACTTTATACACAAATCACAGCACAGTTGTGTAGAAGAAGCAAGATCTCTCTCTGTTCTCAGCTATCACACACAGTTTGTAATTGAATGTCAATGTCATATGTCACACATGACATCACCTGTCAATATCATTTAACAATGGTGCTTAAAAATTAAATTCCTAATTTAATTAATGCACCTATGAGCACTTAGGAAGCGACAAACGCAACTTTACGCAACGCACGAGAGTCTAAAAATGATATAAAACCACAATTACTTTCGGTGTTCCACCAAGAAGTCCATTGCTTAATAATGCTAACAAATTTATAAACAGAAATTTACTTTAATAGCCACATTTTAAACTTAAATTAAAGTGGAAACCATTTTCATGCCGCTTCTAAAATACATAATAAATAATCGCATAATATATGTTAAGGCCGTATGGGCTTGGATCTTTTGCGCCAAAGATGTAAAAAAAAACAAAACAACATAGATACGTTTAAAAACAATAATAATTGGATGAGGAGAGCCGAAGTGAATACGTAACTACATAAGGGGCCCCATACACCTACAATAATATTGAACAATCTTTTTATTGTTCAATAATATTGAACACCCCCTATGATTCCAGACGTTCAATTATTTCTGTCAATAAAATTGATAAACCACTCTGATCAATATTTTCGTGCGAGCAACATGTCTGACGACGAAGTTTTGGCGGCAGCCACGCTGGTGATTTTGTTGAAAAGAAAAAAAAAGAAATATATTGCGCAATATTAACCCTACACAGCGCAATAAAAAAATATTGATCAATAAAAATTAAGCTCCATCAATCTTTTGCTCAATCACGGCGCAATGCTTCAATATTATCCCTACACGTTCAATAATATTGTACAATCAGAATATTGATCAATATTATTGATGGTGTATGGGTCCGGTAATTCAGAACGTAAAAATGTAATATTATTTTTATAATTTGTATAACTGTTATAAAACGAAGAAAATTTGTTCCGATCACTAGAATTAATTTCATCATAGCCCTATTAAAACTAGTTCACTATTGGCAGTTTGATATATGAATCTGATACTTTTATAACCTTTGTAATATTATTAGGAACTTAAATATGATAGCATTTTTTTTTATTAATACTATAAACAGATATTACGTCCATGCTATAAAAATACGTATCAGCTGATCAATTCCATCCCATTGAAGTTCCTAACAATTACGTACTGAAGTCAAACGTCAAAGTCTCTTTTGTTGTCAATAGTTGTCAAAAAGTTGATGTGTGAATGTAGGTAGCTGAACTTACAAAACAATAATATATTTAAAATAAAGGTGGTTGATATAAAATCTAGCTCAGTAGAAATTTTGAAAAATAACCCCTCTTCAAGGGGAACAACAGTGTGGTATTCGGGCTTTGGACCAAGTCATATGTAAGTTTATATTTGCTTGGTTTTAAATATATTTTGATTTCATTCTCATGGTTGACGTTCTATTAAAATTATTAGGCACAAAAAGTTAAAAAAAATACAAAGAATATTCAATTTGGTATACAAGGAAACTATATTTTTAATAAAATAAGTTGTCGTGAAGTTGATATAGCTATTTGGGTAGAGATTAAAATAAGTTTTTAACGAAAAGCAACAAAGTATTTCTTAAGTTGCATTATTTTTTTAATGATATTACTACAAATTTGTGTTGTCTGATTAATAGAATGTAAGTGATAATTTCTCACCATTATTTATTTGCTGTAAATTTGTAGAAAAGTTACTAAATTTGTTATTTTTAATTTAAATATCCTACAGAATATATATATAAAATTGATTTGTTTGTCATATTAAATTCCTCTAATAAAATTAAGTGTAACATTTTCCATCATCTGTATCCTTAATTTCTAATTGGTACATGTGATCATCACCTTTAATTGGTGGTAGTTTATTTACATATAACATAATATATATATATATATCATGAAAATAATATTTATTTCACAACAAGCTTTTTAGGCCCTAACAGTATTATAAATAACATAAAGAAACAACTGAGTATTTCTCTACATATTTAAGCTTTTTCACAAATATATTTTACTATTATTCCAATAGGAATGTAAATTATAATCCTGTTACACTTTTATGGCTAAACTGCTGGACTGATTTATACCATTTTGCAATGGATTTATAGCAGGTATTATTCTATTATCAAAAGACAAAGGATACTTAATTTGATCAAATTTCTCTCAGGTGTATCCGGTTCCTGCATATAAATATGATTTAATGCAAAAAGCAGCCATTAAACTTGCTGGAAAGTTTATAGCAAGACTGTATAAGAAATATTTTTATATTATGTTCAACATTTAAAATCAACCTTGCTATAGTGCAATACTTTTCTATCCAATTTACGGTTCTAATTTTAAACTTAAAGATGATACCATAAATTAAAACAAAAACACTTATGATAATATAATGGAACTGAATGAATTAAACTATTGTAGTGCAATAGATGCAAGAATTGAAAAAATATACTTAATTCACAAACTCTTTTATCTACTTACTACTTAGGTCAACAGTTGATAAACTATTCAATTCACATAATAAATTTAGAGATTACACATTGTTGTAAAATATTGGGCATTTTTAATATTTCTGTTTATTTTTCTATAATTGTATTTGAAGCAAGTTTAAGTTCTGATGTTAAAAATATATATTTTAATCTTAATTAAGTAGTAAAAAAATGTGTAATAATGATCTATTGTGACCCTGCACATATTCACTGTATAAAAATATATGCTCAACCATGAGACTGTTAAATGTTGTTTGAATGGCATTTCATCATATAAAAGTGAAAAAAAAAAAATAGGACTGAGCAATAAAAAATCGGAAGTTAGAAAGTTTCCAAGCTCGAAGTCGTTGTTCGCGTCAAGTGGTGGGCAAAGGCTAGAAAGATATAAATGCTACTTTTCCATGGAATTGTTATTGTTAAGCAATTAAAGTACATGAAAATCTCGCGTTTTGATAACATTGTTACACATTCACGATTGTTTATCTGGAGTCTTCTCACTATCCAGTAAATACAGTTGCGATAAGGCAGTCGGGTGGCAGGCGGCGCGCGGACGCACGGCCCATTGAACCGCGCACGCTCTCGGCACGCGCGACACAACACATTTTAACAGTGAAAGCAAGTTCAAATCAATGTGCACCCTACTGTGTTTTTGCTACATCACATATTTTTTATGAAATATTTTTAAATATGCTCGGGAATTGAATTTTAGGTATGTTGCCCAGTGTCTAATGCGATATATCTACTTTTCACTGGGATGTGAGGAATTCTGTGACTTCTGTGAGTGTGAGGAGATCTGTTTGTGTCGTATAGGTAACGAATATGTACAGAGTTCCCTCGCCAGTTCTAACATTAATAACAATGAAAACCAGTTAAAAATATATGTAATTTAAATATACAAATTAAATGTGGTTTATAAAGTGCGTAAATAATGTATTTGGCATTGACAGCTCGTCCGCTTTCGCCAACATTTTTTAAGCAGCTTTAGACGAGGAAAACTATTAAAAAATATAAATAACCATTTAATATAATACTACAAAAGTTTGAGTCCATTAAGTATGTACGCTTTACGGTTATATTGGCAAAGCTTAGGATCTACTACTCGAATGTATTAATATTCAACAAGTGCCGAATTCTTTGGGGCCTTATGATTTGTGTTAATCGCAAAGTAATTTTGAATCACCTCTATTTTTATCCTAAAAAATTAGCTTACGATTTAATAACCATAGATGTCTGTGGACAACGGCAAGACTTAAAACAAAACTTAATCATCGACATGTATCTGGGTAACTACTTAAATATTTTCACAAAGGTTTTACAAGTAGCCATTCGACTGAAGGCCCTATGAGTAATCTGCGCAATCTGCTGCGTCACATCCGGCATCGAAGCTATAACGCTTCATTTGTTGACCTATCGAGCGTTTGTAAATAAATTGATATCAAAAGGATTAGGTAGTATTTCACGCCTACTTGTAAATCTATTATATCTATTGGATATTCCTACTCGTAATACATTACGCTGAAGATTATGAAATTTAAATCGGCGGTCGTTGGCCTTAGAATGTACCGAGATGTCGACTGTTTCTCATATTCGAACCTCAAAATACTGAGATGTTGTTACTGTACCCTGTTGTGAAGATACACCGTGGTGGAATTAAATGGCCATGATGACGCTCCTATAATTTCGTATCATCATCATTCTCTTGCCCTGCTCCCAATTTTTATTTGGGGTCGGCGCAGCATGTTTTGTCCTTCCACACATCCCTATCAGCTGTCATGTCTTCAGTCACGCCTTTCTCTTTCATATCTCCTCTCACGCACTCCATCCATGTTTTCTTTGGCTCCTATAATTTCGTATATCCACGATTAAATATTAAGTAGGCTCGTTAATGCTACTATCGTTTATACTAAAGAATAAATATGATTGCAATGCTTTACACAAAAATAGCCCTGATGTACATATGACTCTCATCCAGATAAAAGTCGAACGGGCCGTTCATAAATATTTAACTTTTTAACATAAAAAAGAACTTGCATTTAATGATGATAATGATTACTTATAGTAATGAAAACTGCCAAATCATTCATAAAAAAACTGAAATTCTAATGAAAGCCATATAAAAACGTAGAATATCGTAAGTCGGGTCAATTTTTAATCAGTTGCCGATATTGACAAAGTTGTGAAGTTGAATGAGCAACTTTGTCACAGTTATAACTGCCATACTTTAAGTATTTACTTGTATGGAACCTTTTGTAGAAAAATATTTTTGTCGAATATACTTATAGTTAAAATGGCTAAAAGCAGTGCCCATCCACTAGATTTTTTATTTATACCTTAAAATAAGGATAGATATTCATGAAGAAAAGAAAATGAAGTTGGTGCAATTTTATTCATTTTAGCCTAAAAGTGAAGAAGCTCTCAGTTGTACAGGAGGCTAGTGCCGAGCAGTGGAACTGTATAGTAGAAATGACTGAAGAGCATTTTTAAATTTACTAATTTAAAATTCCTTGCGTTTACTGAAAATTTACACCGCTTGTTTCGGGAATCGGACCCAAAACCTCTTTACCCGAGCTTGCCAAACTAAAATAATCCATATACAAAAAAACAACTACTAACTTTTTCCGATCGTATGTCCATTATTTTGATAATAATATGAGTGGTCCACCCATATACCATAACATGCAAGTATAAATTCCTTGCTTATCACGTTTTACAAAAGTCCAGTCCAGTATTTTTTTTAAATACATTTTAAATCTCTAGATGACTTTTCACACCTCAGAAATATGGAATATAACATGACATTTGTACCAAATAGGTTAATTAGCTTGATTGTTATCAGTCCATAAAAACGCATGTAGGCAATGGCAGACTTGCATATAATAATGTGTAGGTAACTATATGCCGTCGATATCGGAATATAATTTGGTTGTATATTTTGACACGGACGCGATAGTGCAGACATTTGATATTGCATATTACAATAGTATAATGCGGCGAGTCGTGGCACGACCTTCACCGTCCATATGCGTAATATACTCATGCGAGTGAATACGCAGCGAAAACAATACCAGATATGATCAAGTATCATTAGAAATCTGCACTTACTCATGCCTAGTGGTAACGTCCTCTAGGCGCAATAACATAACTGTTACCCCACGCAGTTTTTAATAGTGATTGTGATATTCAAATCACAAACCTGGCTGAATGGTTAAGGTTTCCTTTGCTAATTACGGATATTTTTTAAATGCGCGGCAAAAATATTTTATTATTGTGGAACAAAATTATGTAAAGCTTTTTAAAACTGTTTGAATGTACAAATCGCTTAATAAACGAAAAATAAAAAAGATTCTGTTGAATATTTTCTAATGCTAATAGGACTTTTTGCATTTTAGCATTAAACATGTGATAAGATCAACCATGACATAATATTATTCTAGTCAATCGGCAATTGAATGAATGTATGTAAATGTATGCATATCACTGGTTCCATTTAATGCTCTTAAATAACGCGAATTAGGTATCGTTACAAGATGAAACGCCTGTGGCGATGTGGCTTGAGTGTATAGTCGTTTTATTATTTTTGTATGAAATATGTAATTGCGGCTTCCCGCGACCTTTATCAAATCGTCGGTCCACCTTGTGGGTGGACGTCCTGGATGCAGGCCGCTTCCAATAGAGCGCTTTGGAAGTCTCTGGGGGAGGCCTATGTCCAGCAGTGGACGTCCTTTGGCTGATGATGTGATGTGATGTGATGTAATTGCAATTTTGAAAATAAACAAGAATTAAACATGATTAGAAATAGCTTTAAAATACTCATTAATTTATGTTTTCGGTACTGTTGCTCAAATAACGATAGGAACATTAATTGTTCGATCTACACAGTACTTCGTTTTATAAGCGAAATTCAGTTCTAGTGTATTTTATTGTAGTGTAAGACGAAGTTGTGAGGTAATTGAACACTGTTATTGCAGGTCTTCGCACGGTGATCATGGCGGCAGAGGAAGACACGGACACATTGAAACTGTACTGGGATCACTTCTTCAAAGCGGAGACTGGCACTTATGAGGTCATTTCTATTTATTACTTTCTGACAAAGTATTTTTTTTTGTGCGATCATTATTTAAATTGCTTCGCTCTTTATTGCTACCAGTAAATCTATCAGTTTTTATTTTGTCATTTAAAAATTTATTCCAAACTTTGACATCTTTATATCGAAATAATTTTTATAACAACCATTATATTGTTATATATAGATACATAATATTCTGGGACAAATTTCTAAGTCGGCAATATATCTGTATCAGATAAAAAAGCTAAACTTCTGGTCCGTACTACAACTGAATTACCGTGTTGTATATTATTCTCAACAGAAATCCACCTGGCTGGATTTGTTTCTGGCCGAGTTCCTCATCCGTCTCAATGACGGTGCCAACCCTAAAGAGTTAATAAAGTTTTGGTAAGTTCGCACTTTTTAAAATTCATTTAATGCAGTCATAGTTTAATATTTCCTAAACTAGATGAAAGCTGATATGACCTCATTGAAATAATTTTGAATTACAAATGTTCACTGTTAACTCGGCTATGCTGCAGTTTTGATTTACATTAATTTGCAATCGGCGAAACTACAACATCCCTTGCAATTTAAATGTAGTTACTTGTGTTCGTAAACGTAGTTTGTATATTTTCAACCCGTTTAAAGTGCTCATTCAATGTATAATTCTAATTAGTAAGTGGATTGAATGAATGGTACACAGATGAAGTTTTGTCGTCTCTTATCTCGCTCGGCAATAAGATACGTTCGGCGCGTTAGGAAAAACTGAGTTAGGGTCACCCCGCGCGCCGCTCACGTACGCCTCACGCCGGGGCCCGAGTGCTCTAATTTCACAAACTTTTACGTATGCTTTTATTAAAACGCTTTTTTTTAATGTCGAGAGCTCTTTGGGACTGTAAGTTGAAATTGCTCCTATCGTCATGTGGTAATGCGCACGTAACACGACTTCATAGTAATTATGTAAATGAGCCTCATGGCTCATGAGATATGGTTCATCTGTCTTCTATGGGGACTTTCATGTGTTTTTTCTTATAAAGACATATAATAAAAAGTCCATGGGAAAATAATTAAAATAACTTTGAATACTCATAAAAATTTCATAACTTCAGGTTGAATATGGACCCTATATGTTATCTTCTTCTTCTTTATCAACCCATATACGCCCACTGCTGAGCACGGGTCTCCTCTACCACTGAGAGGGTTTAGGCCACAGTCCACCACGCTGGCCTAGTGCGGGTTGGCGGACATCTAAGAAATTCCTAAGAACTCTTAGGTGTGCAGGTTTTATCACGATGTTTTCCTTCACCGTTAAAGCAAGTGATAATTCAATGTGAATACACACATAATTTCGAAAAGTCAGAGGTGTGTGCCTGGGGTTCGAACCCGCGACCGCTGAAATTCTCGACCGCGCGATCAAAATTTACCTACGATCCGGTACAAAACGAACCCTCACATATAAGTCTGAGCCATGTGGGCCCCGAGTATCGTTAGTTGGGTGTACCGATTGATAAGTGGTGTGGCGGCAGTCCAGTGAGCGGCGTGGTGACGCTGGTGGGCTGCGAGCTGCTGTGCGGCATCCACCGCGTCACCTCCTCCATCACGTCGCACTGCGCCGCGCCGCTGCACTCCTTCGACGCCGCGTACTCGCCCAGGAACACACAAGGTAAACTCTAACTCTTTGGAGACTGTATACTTATAGAACAGACTTTCTTTGGACTTTGGCCTTAGTCATGTCTTCGATGAATCTTAGCTGTTCACTTAGTGCCTTGTAGTATCTATGAGTGTGACTGTTGCAAGTATTATTTATCATACGAAGACTAACACCATCATACAAGCTGTGCAAGTACTTTCTTTACGTATGTTAGAATTTAAAAGTCCCTATTCAGCAACCAAAATGTATAAATTATCTTCTGCATTTGTTAACTAACTGTCATATGAGGCCTATAAAATCAAAGGCAGCTAAATCCAAGTGAGTCAAATATTCAGTAATTTACAAAAATCGATAACTTTGTTTAGGTGGCTATGATATTTTATATTTTAAAAGAGATTTATAAAGAATGTGAATACCACTAAAAATCAGAATTTTAAATTATAAAAATACCACAATATTTGAGTACAGACTGAATAAATTTGTATTTAACTGTCTTTGATTCCAACTGGCGTTTAGCTGGTTTTGATTTTATAGGCCTCATATGTCCATTTTGACCTAAAATCCAAATGTATTTTTTTGCTTAAAAGTGCGTAATTAAATGAGATCTATTTTCCTTTGGTCAGAAGCCAACGGCGACGAAGCGAAGGCTCAGCCGGCGAGTCTGTTCTCCCGCTCGCACGCGCAGTCGTCGCAGGAGATCCTGCGCAAGTACCTGGTGGGCGGCGTGGCGTGGCGCTGCCTCGTGCTGCTCAGGGCGCTCGGCGTAGAGGTCAGTGCTACTAGTACAACATGTTTCACTAATCATTAATACCTTAGTACGGCTTTTAATTCAGAAAATATCAATTGACGTGATGCGTCTTGGTCTCGCGGTACAAACATGCGCCATGCGTTCTAGAGATCTTGGATTCCCGGGTCGGACAAAGTGTTATTGGTTTTTTTCATTAGCAAATTCTCAGTTGGAAAATGTGCCCGAAAGACGGTAATAGGCGCCCTATTACTATTACTAGAATCATATACATGTAGCCTTCGCCTGCTTGTTAAAAATTCAAAATATAAATATCAATAGATGTATTGCAGTGTGATCTTGAGCGTAAAGGGGTTTCCATTTTCGTCAGAATACGTTGTTGTGAGCACTACTTGGTTGGCACTCGACGCCAGCGAGACATGCTTGAGCTAAAAATGTTCACAATGCCAAATAGTCTTTTTTCTTTTTACATTCGTGTCGCATTCGCGTGGTATTATGAATTTTGTTAGGGAGGCAATTATGTGGTAGACTTTTTGCATGCATTTTAAAATGTATTGATTACTAAACTAGCTCGAAAGCTTTGAAAACTCTGTTTAAATCTCATGTTTTATTAATTAAAACCAATAAATGATATTTAATTTTATTCTGTGAATGCCCAATCAGTATTTCAATAAGCTCAAAAATTATTAAATTAACTTCATTACGACTAACATACTAATTTTCTTTACTAGTAATACTTTAAATGTAGAGAAAACTTCTCCAAACAGTCAATGTACTTTAATATCGCTTGTTAATAGATGGGTGTTATGATGCCGACTATTACCCCCTTTTACCGGCTTTTACCGGCTTGTTCGAGACCGGACGCTTGTTCTAATCCCCGGAAGTGACACAGTAGAGGGCTGCCGCTAGTAGTTTTACACCTCGATGACTACATCCTAGTGGTAGCTAGTGAGTTAATGAACCCTCTCTAACCCAACGAACCAAACACTATTAAACCGCTTTTTTAACGACAGCGAATCTCAGTAAATTAATTCTCCAGTCTACAGCGATTTCAACGAAATTCTACCATTTGCAATATAGAGTTGTACAACACAAACTTTATAATATAATTTTTGCAGCGCCTTCGTGTGCATTATCTTAATTCATTTTATTTCATTAAAAAGTTGAAGTGACTAAATAGCATCATAATTTCCTCTTAAAAAGTAGTTTCCTTATATATATCCAATGTATTAACACCAGCCTCTCACCCGGTTTCCCCGATATTTTAAGCAACAGCAGGCTCCTTAAAAATCTCTTTCCCTCGTCGCTTTTTAAGTCTCATTTAAAAATGAGCTAGTAATATTTTTAGATTCTATCGCGCTACTATGAATTAAGTAAAAGAAAACCCCAATGAAAAGATCAATGAGGCTCTTAAACAGAACTTCTTAACCATTTATAATATTGGCTTGGATAAATGCTCTTGGTTATACATAGTTAGGCTTGTGGTATACACAGATTATACGCAATTGTATGCTGGTGAATACTCGTAAGTAAGATGGTGTGTGGTGCGCGAATCGGTGCGTCTCGCGCGGATCGGTGCAATTATCTGCAGGTCGGCACCCCGGCGACGGAAACGATCGATTATATTATCTGTCAAACATTCATATACGGGTGCGCAGTTATACACCCGATACTTCTGACGCGTCTCTATCCAATAGTCAAAATCGGTGAAATCAGTTTCATGGTGGGGCCCATTTGTGTATTCACTTCATCTTCATCAACCCATATACGCCCACTGCTGAGCACGGGTCTCCTCTACCATTGAGAGGGTTTTAGGCCATAGTCCACTTATTATTATTATTACACGTATTCACTTCTGAGCAGGTGTATTTATTTGTAATAAGCGAAGAGTCTTACGGTGTTAGGACAACTAAGACTAATTGATGAATCTGTAAAAATGATTTTATTAAATCGTCACCCTGCTATGTTTAAGAAAATCCAAATGAAATTCGCATCTATTTCATTATATGAACCTTAGTGTAATGGAAATTATTTTAGAAGCGCAAACTTATCTTAAAAGAGTAATACTCCACCGGGATAGTGTCTTAACAATCTCGGTAGTTACATTCTTCAAAATCGGTTATACAACTTAGGCGTGCAAGCATAATAATCTCACTTTCTTATGCAACACTTTGAAAAGTCAACTAGAATAGAAACCTTAAGAATACATAGTAGGCTAATGATATGTAATGTGCTGGTTAAACTAAACGCGCTTATCGAAATATTTATAGTTACACTACAATGCACTATTAACTTTCATTGCATACACTCGGTATGCATTATTAGCACGCAACCGAACTGTGCCAGCTAAATACTTGCCCGTACTTCTTAAAATTGTATTTCACCTACTGAAATACTCGTAGAACAGCTGAATAAGATTAGATAGGAAGTAGACGGTAGTTTTTATGGCGTCAAATGTCGTCCCCTGTCTGTCACCTGTTCATTCTACTACGATTACACCACTAATGATAAAAAAATATACAAAAACAAAGGACTGTTATTTGATGTTACACGTTTGTTAAAAAGGTTAGATGACGACCGGTATTGGTCGACTGAGTTGTAATAACCGTCATAAAAACCCTCATAATTCACAATCGTACTTAGGTTTGCTTAAGCCTAAGGGCTACTGCTTAAATCAAGATGTCTAAGCCAAATACTTATTGGCAACTTGTATATAGCTATAGTCCTGTGAGTGGACAGGATCGTGTGACCACAATCGGCTTCTCTGTATATGCCTATTAAGAAAAAAAATCTTGTGATGTTCGGCGACACGGAAACCGTGTACATAATTACAAACAAATTGTAATCAATAAAAAACAGTTCCTGAATCGATTAAAAAAGGTCAATACGCTGTGAAATTCGGAACACCGGCGCCTGAAAATCATTATCAAATAGTTTACATATTAGATATATTCATTAACATTATCGGTAGTCGATATAAATATTTGTTTATGGTATAAATAACACATGTAGATAAAATTATAAACCGTTGGTCTAATGCCTCTTCGCTGTAGGGTCCCGTCACGATCCCATTTGATTGTGATTCAACTCTTGTTTTATCATTGTTGTAAAGGGTACCTATGGTCACAAAATGACTATGTAACTTCAATAGGTATACAAAACGTCTAACAGTTTATCAGTTATAGTGTATTCAGCTTTCTAATATAGCATTCTGGTTTCTTTTGATATCGGAAGAACAAGAATTTAAATAAGTTAAGGAAGTATTTTGCGTCTCTGAGTCTCGTTACGAACACATTCAACGAAAATACTACAAACAACTACTTAAACTTTCACATGGAAGAATAAGGTACTTACTTTTTTCCCGTTAGGTAAACGAATTTTGCTGTGATTAACATTGTTATAGGTAATGTTTTTTTTTGGAATTGCTGATGGGCATTAGTTACATATTTTTAAAATTACTCAATAACAATGTAACGTAAATGAAATTATATTATCGCCGGAGAGTACATGCAACAGATGAATTATCTATAATAAGCTAATGGAAATGAACTATTATTACTGTGCCGAGGAGATAATTGTTACTGTGTGCAATTGTTCATTTAGCCATTCATCTTAATGGACGTGACGTCTCGCAAGCTAAATAATCGTTCACAAGAGCACATCTGCGTCGCTCTTGTCATATCGTGATAACTCCTCGACGAAAACTAGAACTCTCGGAATTCGCCAATTTAATTTTGTTTACCATTCATAATGCGCATTCAGTAATTTTCCTTTGAATCATCATTACCAATATTTACAAGTGTTTTGGGATCAATGTAATTTTTAATACCTAATTTATAGTTTCGGAGATTGTTTACGTCCTGCACTAATCTCCACCCTTTTTATTAAACAATTAAATTTCCTAATAACCTTTCTCGGAAAAAAGCTGATTGGGCTTTTGGTCCAGTTTCTCAAGAATTCTAAACAGGCATCATTGTTTAGGTTAGGTAAATCACTTGTATGAAATGGTTGAGCCAAATTGAAATTGAATGGAGGTGTGTCAAAACGATCTTAACTTTAAGAGTAGAGGTATAATTTTATCTACTGTGCAACATTAAAGATATATAAATTATATTTAAAGTTGGTGACGCATCACATAATATGATTCGTCATGTATGGTACAAGATAATTGTGCTCTGTATTATAAATCCATGTTTTCATATGTTTGAAAGTGCAATGATATCGATCATGTGGTGCCACAACACGAATGTAACGCAAGTCGGCAGTCGGTAGTGTCGCCCGCCGACCGCAGATAGTGTATCCGACCACAAAATCTTCCTTATGACACCACAAACATTGATTGTGTGTCACTGCTTGCAACCGCATTACAGAGATCTCGATAGCACCCGCGGTGATCCACTCAAACGATTCGTGTCATTCAATTTGCTCTCATTTCTAACGTTATTATTGCGAATGGATGTTTGTTTTACACTTTCACATATAAATCCATTTACATTTTAATAAATTTTGAAACGGCATCAAGACGGAATGCCCACAATCTCTTGTTGAACTCTCATCCAGTTCGTTGTGTATTTGTTACACGAGATATGTTTATAGTTACGAGGAATATATGTAATTGTATATTACCACATACTTTGTTACTGAATCATATTATTTTCTCACCTTTCACACTGATAACTACATTGCAAGCTGCGATATTCCGTTGTTTGTTTATATTATTTATATGAACTGAGTCCATCTGTAAACTATCGGGAAATTTAAACTATTACCAAGTTTCGTACTAAATAATGAGTAGTTTCTCGAGAGTTCTGAACAGTCTAAACAGAGGTAGAGGCTTTTTGAACATCCAAATTAATATGGGTACTCATAATGAGTTATTTAATTTTAAAACTAAAAATAAACATTGACAGGAAGTCGGCCTACGTGACATTTCTCACATAATTTTCGTAAGTGAATGAAGCATCCACTCGTTCATCCATCATGATGAAAGCCAAGTGGCTCCTACTGCATAATAGTTGAGGACTAGACGTAAGCAGGGGACGTATGTATGTACATTGTACATATACCTGGTAATTCTTTATCAGCCCATATACGGCCCACTGCTGGACACGGGCCTTCTCTACCATTGAGCGGGTTTAGGCTTTAGTCCACCACGCTGGCCTAGTGCGGGTTGGCGGACTACACACCTAAGAAATTCCTATGAACTTTTTGGTGTGCAGGTTTCCTCACGATGTTTTTCTTTACCTTTAGAGCAAGTGATAATTCATTGTAAATACACACATAATTTCGAAAAGTTAGAGGTGTGTGCCTAGGGTTCTTGACCGCGCGCCTAAAATTCGAGGCCATCATATGATCTGGTAATTAGTAATGAGTGGTTATTTTGTGTAGGGTCTATCGTGCTGCCGGCAGCTGAGCTCGGTGCTCATCTGGTTGTTCGGGGAGCTGGGCGGCGCCGGCGCGGGCGGTGAGGGGGGCGCGGACGTGGCGGAGGGGGCGGGGGGGTCGCCAACACCACCGCTCGCCAACACCAGCGTCACTCGCGCGCCTCTGCCAGCCAGCACGCCCATACACCAGCTCTTCTCAAATAAGTACGTACTGCTTATCAATAAGGCACTTTCAATGCTGTTAGACTAAGCGTTTGTAATTATAGTAACACAATAGGGAACTATAATTCGTTATCTCAGTCACATAATTGATGTGCTAATTCTAGTGCTACTAGTACTAATGCTATGCTTCTAAAAGTTATAGAGTTTCTGTGGCCAGCAATCTGGTGGTCTTGAGTCAGTTCATGTAAATTACGGTGTGAGAAGTATATGATGGTTGGTCTTAAAGTGCATTAGTTTCACATGTAATGTTTACGTCAAACATCACATTGTAAACAGCGCAGTAGTATCGGCGCGATAACCCGCCGGCAAACAGACCGTATCTGCCCTTCACGATGAATCCCAAAATATATAAAGAAACGTGTCTCTATCAACACTTATACCATTCTACTAGATGCCTTGGTCTCCTTCTAGGCAAATTATCTCAAATTATTACACATCTATTCAATTAGAAAGTATCACTTAATCATCTTTATTTTGCTTCAATGACTACATAGACTTCAAACTAATTTATATGGTGTATAATTTGTTGTTTTTCATCTCAAATATTATAAGATTTTGTGGCACTCTATCTCATTGCCAAACAAAAGTTCGATCCTTATGAGACACTGGCACTTAATAGTGACTTAGCAGATTTTCATTTAATAAATATGTTTCAGAATATGGTCGAAACAGAAGCCCACGGGCGGGCAAAGTGGCAAGATAAACTCCGGCGCATCGTCAGAAAAAGGCTCAATATCCACAAGGTAATCATCAATTATGTCACATTAGATATGTGTGCTGCAAGACGTATTTAACTCTAATCAATGTTACAGGTCTAACCGGTATTACAAATTCATAATTATATATAACATCTGGGCAAGGCAACAGACGTTGCTGCTAATAAAAAAAAGATTATTACAAAGCAATTATTTTCAATTCTATCGATTTCGTAATTTTAAAAGCAAAGACTTTTATTGGACAAGGTAAAATTCACGAAACTGATCATGTTTTGAATTTTTGGAAGCTAGACAATACTATCTCAGGCATTTAAATGAAGTCTTAACATAAAAAAGACGTTAAAATAAATAAGTTAGATAGCAAAAACCTAATGCTTGCTATTTTTCCTTCTTTTTCTTTATCAGTATTCAATTAGTATTTAGCTAGAAGATAAAGACCCTAATGCCATCTGTGATCCTTAATAAATCGATAATTATGTATGAGTATGTAATGATGACATTTTGGTCGTGGGAATATAGTATCTGAAGCGTTGTATATTAATATATTTAAATACTGATTACCTATTATGATATCCGCTAGATTAAATAATTTATATATGTCAAATGTTTTGTACGCCAACACAGTTGCTACAAAAAGTTTATATTGAATAAATATGAATTTTCAAAATACTTTCAACTGATAACTTTATCGTTTTTTTTTCCTCAGATCACGGCATACAAGTGTGATAAAGTACGACTCGCCTGACTGCAAAGTGAAAAGAAAGCTGATCAAAGATCCGGACCAGTCGTCGGAGTCTGCGGATTCCAACGACGACCTGCAGATACTCAACCGCTCTCTCGCCATCAAGGTGTGCTCGCCCGTCGACGACTTCGAGTACTTCAACTCCTCCGTGCGGTCTTCCAACGAATACCCCAACGAGTCGTACTACAGCGACCCATACTACACGCCCAGGAAGAACAAACCCAAAGCGGACGATTACATGAACGACAAACACAGGGAAATCATCAATTCAGAAATCACAACATTCGAGTTTACGTTGATGATAACGGATTTACTTCAAGAGTTGTGCAAGGCAGAGAGCAGTCTGTCCGGCTCCGAAGGATCACAAATATCAGTTCAGTGCATTAACTTTTCCTTGCGGAATCTGTGTTCGTTACAGTTCGGTTCGGCGGTCGTGCACAGTAATCACGATATATCAAGAATAAAAGTGGCATTAACAGAATTGCTCATAGTGTCTCTCGACAAGGTCCTCATTCATTCGGATCTTTGCGCGAAACTAATAAACAACGGCATATTGCCGATGTTGCTCCGGCTCCTGGAAGACGTCATATCCAAGTGTAGCAAAAACCGTACAAAAGATATCGAAAAGACCGAATCGGAGAATCTACTGAAGTTCGTGTTCGGCATCGCGTATTCGATCATCGCGTTCTTCCACTGCTTGCTGATGCAGTGCCGCAGCGTGGACAAACTGCGCGAGTTCACGGAGCAGTTCAAGCTGTACGGCGAGTGCATGAAGGGGGCGCTGCTGCAGGAGTGCATGGAGCTGATGCTGAGGATCCCGGTGGCGGACCCGGAGCAGAGCCTGACGCTGGTGCGGAGACTGATGGAGTGCGCGGGCAAGCTGGTGGGGGGCATGAAGCGCGTGCGCAGCGTGGTGGTGCACGGCGCGGCGTGCGGGCGCGCCAGGCACAAGGCGTGCGGCGCGCGCGTGGCGGCCGGCGCGCACCACCACCACGCCGTGCTGGGCGCCCCGCGCGCCGCGCTGCCCGGCGCCGCCGCCTGCTGCGTGGCGCTGCTGTACCGCTCGCTGGCCGGCCTGCTGGCGCGCGACGAGCTGGCCGCGCACGCCGCGCTGCGCGACAGGCTGCTGCGCGTCATGCTGTCCTGCGGCGTGTGCTGCTGCTTCCCGCCCGGCCTGCTCATGGAGACCGTCGTGCGCCTCATGCTCACGCACCACGGCGTCGCCTCGCTCGCTCTACAGCTTTTGGAGCACACAGTGTATGGAGAGTTGGGAGCGAGTATTCTCATGCCGAAAGTCACAGACCAACTTCCTTGCTCGGTCTGCGAACCAGATGACAGAAGAGAATACAACAGAAATTATTGTCCTCTGAGCATCAGTCCAGTAGAGAAGAAGAGTATGTGGTCGTTCCTCATCCACTACAATTCGTTGCTACAATTGGACAATCACAGCAACGTATTGCATGCGACCGTCAGTCATTTGCTGCGAGTCACACCCAAGTGCCGGACGGAAATGAAGTATGAATTGCTTTTTAGCGTGATATACCCAACCTTTATTGTCGCCAAGCACAGATATATCATTCGGCTAGAGGAGTCTGCGTACTTCGTCACAGTGTCGTGTTTGAACATATTCGCCAGTTTATTAAACACCGTTTCGTTCGCCGAACAGTTCATCCAGAAAGGAGGGCTCAGCTACGTTCTAGAGTTGGTTTCCTTATCGGAGTTCTCGAATCAATGCTGCGCCATTCTAGAGATAGCGATCATAGTGGAAATTTTCAAACTCATGAAAGAAAACGCCGAGCTCACGTACTTCAGAGAGATGAGCTCGCTGCCGTCGGTGCAGATGTTGTTCAAAGCGTTGACTCAAGTAACTGATACGTGCTATAAGATATTCAAAACGAGGATGCCGGCGGAGAAGTTCGCCGAGTTGTGCGATGTGAGTAAAGAGAGGGCGATGCTCCGCCTTCCGCAAGAGGATGTTCAAATGAACGGATCTACAGCAAGATTGTCATCGGCGGAGTCGGAGGAGTGCGTGGACAAGAGCACGGATGAGACGGAGAGCTTGAAGAGAATCTGCACGTTCTGGAAGACGTGCGCTCGCGTGTGCCTGTACAGCCCGCAGTTCCGGCAGTGCGTGGCGCGGCACGGCGTGCTGCCGCACTCGTACGCGCTGCTGCGGCTGCTGCTGCACCACCTGGGGCCCGACGCCGCCGCCCCCGCCGCGTCCGCCACGCCCCCTGACCCCGCGCCACAACCACTCAACGCCACATTGCTCGTCAAAATCGTCGAGGCGCTGCTCACAGTGCAATTCTCACTTTCCGGTATGTATTAACATATCTTCATAATATGTTTCTATTTTATATGACCATGTACAGGAAAGCGCAGCGTGAGACGTCCACTGACAAGATGGTCGGACGACCTTGTCAAGGTCCGCAGGATGTCGCTCGCTGCAAGCGGCTTCCGACGGATCCCGGTGGAGGTCATTGGGAGAGGCCTATGTCCAGCAGTGGACCTCTAGAGACTGATGGATGGATAGGATGGATGTTTCGATTTATGCCTGGGAGTTGACCATACATTAATCCAGAGAACCAGTTGATACCAAGTTTTGGGTGTGTCCTTTTAAATTTATGGAAATAGGTATAAAGTCTATGATGGATATATGATGAACTTTTATAAATGCTCTATGAAAGTCAATTAATGCATGTTAACAGTTAAGGTCATCGGATTTGCAGATATGCAAACTGCATCTGATGCGCTATCTTAAACTTTTGAGATTATCTTATAAAAATATGAAACCTTGGAATCAATACATAACTGAACTTACATAAAACCATAATCCAGATATATTACTCATTTGTAACTCTATACGCGCAGCTAAGATAGGAAACCATACACCTGGACTCTGAATAAACGATTATACGCCTTATGTATTGGGAATTAAAGATGATGTTGGCATAGCACAAGATTTAATAGTTCCATTTTCAAGACATCGTGCTTGCCTAGTTGTTGAATGGTTCATTAGACATGTGATTCGATTACCTGTTTTATAATACCGTTACGGTTACTTCCTCTACCTTATAGAATTTTACCTTTGACAGAGATAATTTTGTAATTTCAAATTTTCATTTCATTTTATATTGTTGGTATAAGTTGTTTAGCTCCGTTGTTTTTTTTGGTAAATAGTGGTCTTATAAAATAGAAATAAACCACATTCATACATTCTTCAGAAGTTTTCCGCTTTGTCGTTGAGGTATATAGACAATTACGCTTGTAAGCAACTACACCGTTTAATTTTCTTCTGATTAGTTTCTTGTTGGGTTAAGGAAGAGTTAGGTTCCCATAGACACTCGCTTAGCTTCATCCCCCGGTGAAATTTACTGTGTGTGCGAGCGTCGCTCTTGGGGTAAGGTTATTACTGAGTTTACTGCTGATTAACTTTTCAATGAGATCCAAGTGCATGTAATCAACAAGTGTGTTGTGCTTCGACCAGTGTTTCTCAACGTGGCGCTCACGCTCCATAAGAGCGCAATTTAAATATAGACTCGACACGACTTGGTAGCGCCAATTTTTAAGGGTTCAAAATCATGTATTACATATGGGGGGCATAAACTTTTAAAAACGTTGGGGCATGGCCTAAATTGGGAAGCTCTGGTGTAAGTTGTGAGCGCGGTTGTATAGAGGCGACGGGTGGTTAAAGTGGGGCATGGGCTAAAAGTTTGAGAAACACTGGTGTAGAGTACGATGATGTGCAGAGGCGACGGGCGGCGCGTCCAAGGAGTTGTCGTGCGTGTGCCTGCGCGCGGCGCTGTGCGGGCTGGCGCGCGGCGGGCACGTGCGCGCGCTGTGCGAGGCGCTGGTGCGCGTGGCCACGGCGCCGCCCAGCCGCCACCACGCCATGCCGCCGCCGCCGCTGCACAAGGTACTGCACGCGCTGGGGTTACACACGGGTTACACGCAACATGGTACACATATGTATATAACATGTATAATGTTCTGTTCTTTTGACAGAGTATATCAGCTATGATCGCCCTACCAGTAGTGATCCTTTAAAAAACGTCATTTTTTTTTGTTTATAAACATCGTAGCCATTACCTATTTTTGCTTTCGATCATAGTCTTTATACACTCTGTATATTTTCTGACTCAGCGCTAAATCTGGAAATGTGCCCAAAATGGCAACAATATCGTCCTCAAATGTGTAGGAATGACGAACATACATTACCCATGTAGAAATGCACTTCTTACCTACACCTACAGACTTAAGTATGTATAAAAATAGATATTTAAAAAAATATACTTCATCACTCACAAATAAAATCAAATGGTAATTTCAATCTGATAGTTTTTTTGTTGTAGCATTCGAGTTATTTATTTACATAAACATTTAGAGACTAAATCATTATGTTTCGTAAATAATATATTCTCGCACACGGAATTATTACACATAAAAAAAAACAATAATAATAAAACTGACCTAGACCAGTGTCACAGACATTTTTTGCAAATCATAATGCCTGGGACAGATTTGCATTTGACACTAGATCATTTATATAAAATTTGTTAAACCCCGTGGCGCAGTTGCGAACCGAAAAGTCTCTCCCAGTTTTTGACACCCACGACTTGTAATGTGCTATGACTTTTGTTTTGATGATCTATAAAACCCTATAAATCGCTAGTGTATCGATTGAAATCATCCTGATAAGTGTGAGGAACTTCTTGCATTTTAAATTATTCTCTACTTCGTGCGTCTTTGCCATATTTTAAAGCTTTCCTGCTCACATATACCTACCTACTCACTCTTGTATTCTCAGACGAAGTATGCAGAGGTGCATTTCTTCGTACACATTTCGATATAATAGGAGACCTTTCCTCGTTATTCGAACGCATTTATAGATTCTGAGCAATTCTATTCTTATGATATTTCCTAATGGGAAAATCCAATAACACACTGTTCGGCCCAGGAATTGAACCCAGGACTATTAAATTTAGCGACATATATACGAGGCTATATCCACTACACAACAAATAAAAATATAAGTAGCAACATAAGGCAACACACATATTGTAAAATTAATTAAATTTAATTGATGTATATTTTTAAAAAGATGTTTACGGATAAACAACGCATAAACATTTAGTAGAGGTAAACAAATACGTGTATTTTGTCCACTTCACTGGTGTAGCGGTTGTTTGGACCGATGGCGTGGTCGGTACGTATGTGTAGCCGCGCCGGACAGGTTTTCGGCTATGCGTCCGCGGCAATAGATACAATTTAATCATCTCGGGTACCGCTGCCTTGTACATAAACCACTAGGGTCTTTTATGCAGTTGAAGGGATAGTGTCATTGTGTTTTTGATTGTTGTGACTATATATCAATACGACTATTATAATAATGTCGATTTGAGAATACTACTCTAGGTTATATTTAAATTAATTTTCAGTCAGGTATTTGTCCAAATTAAAAACTTATTGATAAATATTCTTAATAATTGCGGTCTGTATTTAATCCTTATAGTAAAAATTAAAAAACCTTCTCATAATGTCATTAATTACTATGCCTTGAATACAACATCGTTTAACTAATTGACTTACCGCTACCCAAAATCTAATCAATTATGAACGGAACCCTGCGAGGTTCGATCGGCGCGCTCCCTACAGCCGCACATAGAATTCTCACAAGGCGGAACTCTCGGTTCCAAGCTAGTCGTCCTCGTGAGGAAATTATACTTTGACAATTCATATATTGTTTGACAAAAGTGAATCGAGTTTTTGTGCGGGTGTGGCTGTGCATATAAACAGATCTATGAATTAGTGGGTGTGTGAGCGATGTGTCAAAGATTTAACAAATCTAATTAACTCCCTATTGGATATAGAAATTAGGTAAGTCGATTATAAACTTTTAGCAGGTATATGAGTTAAGAGATTTTTTCAATATTATGAATGAAATATAATGAGCATCAAGGCCAGACTAAACATCTAAATGTATCGTCTAGGAATTAATTAAATATCACAAAATACTTATGTATTTTGATAAGCACCGCTATGCCTCACTGTATAAGACCGGACGCGGGCTTTCTTTATTACTGAGAGGGACTAGGCCAAATACATTACACTGGCCTCGTGTAATTTAGTTAAATTTCTAAATAATAAAGAAACCTCGTGAAAAGTCGTTCGGTATGCATTCACAATGTGGTTTTCACCAAATACATCAGTGATAATACTTAAAAAATAACAAGCTATGAGTGAAGGTCTCATATCCGAGTAATTCCACTTTGGAACACGAGTATGAAAAGACGTAATGTAGATTCCATTATGTCCACCAAATATTAATATCCGGCCACTTACGAAAGACGCCTTTGAGTGGTTATCTATTCATTTTCTTTCAAAATCTTGTGTCGAAATAACTATTCAACATTTGTTATTTTCCACTGCCCACTCAAAACTTAAGTTAGTTGTGCCGCGTAGTTTCTTGAACAAAGACCATAAAAGAAATCTATGTTTCTATGAAGCTTAATTTCCTCTCTGATTTCATATCCAAATGTCCATAATTTGGTCGCGTTTACTGCCAAGAACACGTTGTATGTGTGCGCGTGAGCGTGAGAAATTCTATAGTCTGTAGAGTCTAGCCCAATCAAGAACCTTGTCTATACTCATGTTATAAATTTATAAAAAAAATAACAGTTCATGTGACCTCGAGACCAAGCCATAAGAAACGGTGTATCGGCAATGTTGCAAACAAACCACATTCCTCTCACTTTGCATAATTACATATATGTTACAAACATCATCTGCCCATAATATATTTTGCACGTTCTGCTGCTGGGCAAGGGCTTCCTCTAGAACATAGAGGGTTTAGGACCTAGACCACTGCATTGTTCTAGTGCGGGTTGGCACTTACGTGTATCTTCTGAATGAAAACAAAGATGGCATGGATCATGTTCATGTATTATAGGTGTAGGCACTGTATGTGATAAACAAACTTACAATTTGTATTTTAGTATAATAATAAATAGAATCACAGACACCGTTAATGAAAGTTTGCTAATGAACTGAAAGAGGCTTGAGGATTATCGTATAACTTAACCTAAAAAATAAGTAGCGTAATGTGTTTGTAGAAAACCACTTCTGCTTATCCCTTCCGGGACATAAGTGTGACGTGTCTATCTTATAGATATCTTATCAAAAAGGAAAATTTAATTGTAAAACTCAGGGCGCTCGTCCCCATTACAAATGTTCATATGTTGCGGTGAAAGTTTAAAAGAATATTTTTTTATTACGGAAAAAGTTTGGCAACATTTTATAGTTCTGCCGGTTGCGTTGACCGTATCCTACAGTTCCTATTGTCGTCATTCAGCATAGTGATACAAATACTATTTATAGATGTAGGAAATATCGCGTGATCGGTCTGCTCTTCATATTCATATTATATCGGATTAATTGCATACATTTGTATAAGAAATGGGTTGTTACGTGATCAATAAACGACTCCTTAATAACTTAGATTAGAATATTTTTTATTTAAATGGCAGGATTATACTCCTTACACTATTAATCAGGTCAGAATGTTTGGGTCCCATTATGATGCGTTTCAAAGTTTGTTTTATTTTGACATTTATGAGGATCCGTCGAGCCCCGCACGCAAATGGCGAAGTTAAGTGGGTGCCTATGATGTAAAATTGCGCAACATTTTACTAATTTAACAAGACAACTAACTGGCTCCCACCTTGAGCCATGGAACTAGATTTATGTGTACGTCAGTATTTTTTTGTTAGCAAATATTTTAACTAGTAAATTATATTAATTCATGATGAACTTATTTACTTTGAATTTGTTGTGTATGCTCTAGCTTTTATGATATACTTTTATGAACCCTATTAAATGAAGTGTTTGTTATTATTATTCAAAATAGCGTAATTAGTCATTATTTTATTGGACACAATATTAAGCTAAACTCAGGATCACGAAGTATATTTTTAAAATAATGTCAGAAACAAGTTATTTATTGAATAATTTTCACAAAAAATGATATCTTTGTATTGTAGTTTGTTGCCTTGTTTAGCCTGCAACTCCGTGTTTGGGGACAAAACGGTAGCGGTTACACTCTAAAATTAATATTTTTTCGCCCATTTTCGATGTTCGAGATATCAATGGTTAGATTATTCAACACAAGATTTTTTCAAATTGGTCTAGTAGTTCCTGAGACTAACGCGATCAAACAAAAAAACAAACTTTTAGTTTTTACACATTGACATAGATTAAAACAAAACGCAATCTACACGTGTTGCAAACTCGTTTAAATTATGCACAATCAGACTCATTAAAAACAACAAAAATAATAACAAATGCAGCGCCAGTTCAAATTCGATATTGAGAAGCGATGGTCGCTGATCTGTGGTGTTGTTTACACTTTAGTCAAAACAGTAAAACTTGTTATGTATATGTGTGAGAGTGTAGTGCGTGAGGTGCATAACAACCCTCTGTGTCTTTTTATTGATGTGGTGAATGAATCTCTTAATAATGTAAGTACTTATAATGCTTCAGCTAGGGTTCGTAATAGAAATACCTACACCTTTCAGGTCCATTTGAGTTAGAATTCAATATAAATATTATTTTTGTCCCGAATGTGGCAAAGTACAATTTTTAATTTTAAACAATTGAAAAAATTAAAATACCCCAATGTTTTGGGAAATCTGTTCTTTAAAAAATACGTGCTAGTAAACCAAGATGCACTTTTGAAATATTGTGATTTTTAGATTTCATAAATATCCTAGACCGATTTTTTATTTAATTGGCGACGAATATAAAAACTTTATGTAATTTTAGATTTAATGTTATCTAGCAATAAAAACGTAGGTACCACTTCTATTCAACCTTCGGAACACTGGCTTACCTCATGAATGGATTTCCGCCTTAAATTTTTGATCGTATAAATTATTTTGAATATTGATTAGGTTACAGCCTCGTAATCTTACATATTCGATGCCCGGGTCGAGCAAAGTATATTGTATTTTTCCATTAGGAAATTCTTAGTAGCAGCACAAAATCTGGCATTAGATTCGCCTTTATTACGTGAAATAAAAATGCAATTGGCGAAATGTGGGTGCAGATGCATATCAGAAGTGCATAGTGCATACCTCTGCCACCTCTTCAAGAAAAACGGGTATGATATGACTCTATGTATGATGAAGTTCATTCACAAATAGATAATTAATTAAGATGGATAATTTTATAATTTTACGCGTTTTTTAATACCCTTTGGGTGATAAAATTAAATGTCAGTTCCATATATAAATATACTTTTTGTTCGCACTTTGTCACTGTCTGTCTGTATGCACACTCTATTTAGCAAAAACATTTACAATGAACACAAATATTGTGAGGTTCAATCAGTTTGTATAAAAACGTTAAGTACATTGAAAATGAGTTTCTATTCTCTATTACGTAGCATTTTAATAACGGTTTACCAAGCATCGTAATGTAATTGAAGGCAGCAAAAAAGAAAATAAGTATTTACTCGACAATTATACGAACACATGAATGACTTAAAATAAATCTAAAATGTGTCGGAAGCCAATTAAGTCAAACGTACGTAACTTTTACGTCTTCCTCCCTCTTGATTTTGGACTCATTTATTCATCTACGTGTATTTTGCGGAGCTGTATCGTATAGGTACTTTAATTACGCAATATACATATCTATTTAAGCCGTAAGTAGGGATGGCATTGAGGTCTAGGCGAATAGTCGAGAATCTCGCCGGTTGCGAGTTCAAACCGCTGGTGCACACCTCTGACTTTTCAAAGTAATAATATGTGTGTTCATAATTAATTATCATGTAATTTCACAGCTAACGAAAAATATCATGAGGAAACTCCCATGCCTTAAAGTTCTTAGGTGTGTAGTCCGCCAACCCACACTACGCCAGTGTGGTGGACTAATTGTAAGACCTATAAACCCTCACAGTTCACACTTGTAGAGAAGGTCCATGTCTAGCAGTGAGATTTATCTGAGTTGATGGTTTGCATAAACGTCGTCTAGTTTGAATGGAATAAACAGGTGCGCCGTTTGTTATTCTTATCCAGTTAAGCAGTCAGATATATTATGGAATTTAATTGAGATTCTACTAATGAACAAGCGGTGTTTCTCGCGAATCGCGATACGGGATAAATAATACAAAGCACTGCAAAGCTACTGGAGCCTCGTATGCAGCAGCCTCTGCAGCATAGCATTCGTGGTTTTAACTGAGCCAAGAGTAAAATGGTCTTTTGGATTATGAAAAGTCAAATAAATCCATACACTTTCGACCATCATTTGCCATTGATCATACGACCCATTGGTGGCCTCTAATAGAATTGAGCCAAGTTACTGACGCTGGTGTGTGGTGACTGGGGTGCAGGCAGTATCGAGTGGCATGGTGCAGGTGCCGGCGCTGTCGGCGGGCGTGTCGGCGGGCAGCTCTCCGTCGGGCTCGTCCAGCGACGAGGGCGGCGCGCCCGACGGCACCGACCACTCCGAGCCCGCCGCGCTGCGCCCCGACGAGGGCTACGAGGTGCCGACATAATTCAAGTTACGACCACCTACGTGCTAACTCATTGCTCCTACTCGAGTCATCTGGTTGTTGTTTTCCAGGCTGATGTGGAAATCGGCAAGTTGGAACTGCACCAGACATACAAGCCGCGTAAAGTCTCCACGTCCATGTCCACCGTCACCTCTGATTCAGGTATATGAGATAATTTTAAACCTTATTTAATTTCAGTTCAAAACTATCTTAATAATTTAAAAACTGATAAACAACAGTGTGTTTGTATGATAATGAGATTAGACTACCGTCACATAATTAAGAAACAAAAAAGATGATAAATGGTTTAAGCTTTATGAAGTGGTTGTATCGTTATTATATATTGTTTATTACCTTAATATTGTTCTTTTTTTATAATTAGCTCGTTATATTTAATTTTATAGGGCATAGTAATACCAATTTATTCAAAGCCAGAAATAAAGGTCTCTAAAGGTCGTTGAACAATCTTAATTATCTGATATTTTTTTATGTTCTAATATGCAATTAATTAAGAAGTTGGATAAATGTTAATCTTTGAATTGCAATAGTTGTTTCGTTCAATTGCAATAACAGTTTGAATTTGTGTAACATGTTTAATGATGTCGTTCTGCAAAAATATCTTAATTAACATAAGAATTCTGCGGAGCAAGGTAGACCGAATGAAGGCCTTCGATTTACATACATAGTATGTTTAATTCAGAAACTGTGTCAATAAATTTTGAATATAATCTGTGATAACCTGACTTTATCCATTAGCGGCTAACTGATTCTGTTTCTTTGACAGTTTACTTCTTTGATAACAAATGTAACATGCATATTTAAAATTCAAGTTTACGTGACCTATTGAGACAAATTTTTGAGCAGACAAGTAAATAAAAAAATGATTAAATATAAATGTAAATATTTTGTAGAAATACGATTTTTCATTAGAATCTAGTCAACTTTTTCAAATGGTCATTTGCTTCGCTCTACAATTTTCAAATTATTATCTTCATTCACACTAACTTGTTTTCCTCTGAATGAATACTTCGACGATTTCAATTTAGTCACTTTTATAAGCTTTTTTATTTTCATTATTGGATGATAGTAAAATCAACATCCATACCCGCTTATGTTATTATTTATACCGTAACCGTTTTTATTTGAAGCTATATTGTAGCACTGTTATCAAATAGTTCTTTAATGGTCGTTAATTATAGCGTTTCTTATGTGTAATTTACACAATTGACTGGTCATTGACTGCAAAATATAGAATTCCACGAATAAACGCTCCAAACCACATATTATAATTACATGTTACCACTTATATTTATGTAATTCTAAAGGTATAAGGTACGTTTATACAGGGTGTATTCAAACCACATACATTTATTACCAATAATTGTATGGAAAACATAATTTTTTTAATATTTTGACGGGATTTTTTTGCCGAGGGGTTCGTAATGGCTTCATCTATAACCTGGCTTAGTTTCCGATCACGGTGTGAATACACTCTGTATATAGTACATGTAGAGTAGTGTCTGTGTGTGCAGGCGTGCAGTCCATCGGCGCGGGTGTGGCGACAGTGTCGCGGGGCGCGGGCGGCGGGGCGGGCGGCGCGGCGCAGTGCCCCGCCTACAGCGCGCGCGCGCACCTCGCGCACCCCGAGCTGTGCGTCATCGTCGTGGACATACTCACGCACCTCATCGACAAGTACTACTATTTTTATTACACAATACACCAATTATATTATCCATACATCACCTTCATTTTATCCTGGGCTCCAATAAAGTCTGTATAACAGTTCGCACGTTAGGTCCAATTTAAGCAATAGTTATTGATCCGTGGTGCGTTAATTGCGTCTAATTTTTGGTAGTTGTAATTGTCTTTCTTTATGTGAGGTTAAACCTCATAGCTCAATGTTTTGTCACCCGCTTTGCTGTGGAGGGAAGTGGACAACTCTTTGTTTTCCAACTCCTCCTTTACATTGCTTTTCTGATTAAATTCGTTGTGGGACTGTGATAATTTAGGTCCCCTTTATTGCTCGGCGCCAATACTGTGAGTGCCGCTGTTGATCCTGTAGTACAGGAGTTGCAATGGCGGATGTGTGGTGGGATAGGGACTTATCCTGGGCTCCTTTACAGTTTATATATAACGTGAACAAGCTTCCAATCAATATACGATATGACTATACCAATTACAAAGTCACCAGAGTGGTGCTTACCCTGCTTTTTCTATGTCAGTATAGAAAATAGAACTCCCACATTTTTAGATACCTACTTATGCAAAGTAGGTACTCCGTAATAATATTCAAAAATGCTTTTTGTTCATTAACACATAAAAAATATTACAAAATTTATTACTCAATGATTTCGCGCTATACTAGTATGGTAATGGGACGTTAATTAATTTTGGTAATGTGTTTTGTGACCGTCTCTAGTGGTCATCGATCTCAGTTGATATATATGGAGTATTTGGATATGGTTAATACTATAACGAAAAAAACTTAAGGTTCTAGTATACATGTGGCATATCATGTAAAGATACAACTAGGTTGTGTAATCTTAGTCTCAGTGCGCGGTTACATCGGTGACCACGTCTCATATACTCACAGTAAGTTAATCCTATTATAATGTGTCAAGACGTAAGCCGTTGTGGCTAAGTACGACTTTAGTTATTCTGATTTAATGCTGTTTTCTTACTTGATTTGTACATTCAATCAGCAATTCATTTCTCTTTCGATAATGAACACATTTATAATTGCATAACAATGTCAAAAAATTGACGATCCCAAAGTTTGCTTTAAACCGCAAGATGGCACTTGTTCGAATTTTTACTCTTCCAATGACAAACGAACTGGAGATCTTATATCCTAACATAATCGAAGTTGCTCAGAAAGTGCGATGCTAAATGATTTTAAAGCCAATAATCTTATTAACTTGGGGTTATGATAGGATTTATAACTTGAAACTTTTTCAATCGTTACTAGATTTTGTCGCGCACTTGTCAGGGTTCTAAGACGGCTTAGATAATTACTCGTACAGTGCAAGTGTTCTCATTTTGGTGTCCGTTGGAACAGTGTTTAGTCGTTTTCGTCAATGTAATCTTAGGAGTATTGTAGATTTTTATTTTGCATACCACAGTAAAAAAACAACCGCAACGAAACAAAATACAATAATTTAGGTATCAAAAATTAACATCAGTAACACATAAAAGACCAGCCGGTGACTCGATGGATACCCTGCTGATTTGGCCCTCGCATCGAGAAAAATAGTATTTGCATGAGTAGGTTTTTTGAGAGCACAAAGCTCATCATATATCAGGATACCCACGGCTACAGGCTTGTATGAGTGTGTGTTGCGCCTGCAGACTGCTGCAGTGGCAGTGCAGCGAGGAGTCGGCGGCCAACATCGAGCGCGTGGGCGCGCAGCTGGCGCGGGCGTGTCGCGCGCGGCTGGCGGGCGGGCCCCCCGCGCCCCCCCTGCTGCAGCGCCTGCTCGCGCCCGCCAGGGAACACCTGCTCGCACAGGAACACCCCTCCCTCCACGGTACACTACTATACACCTCGCTATATACTGCTAGCATCGTGCACACAAATGTACGAGAGAGATATTAAATAACTATTAAAAACATATTCATTTGCTGATCATTAAGTGCTATCTTATCTGAATTAAAATGTAACATTAATGTTATTGTTGACTTTAAGCTACATTAAGAGCGCAGTGACAGTAGTGAGTGTTGTGTCCTTAGAGTTGCAGCGCAGCGTGGTGGAGCTGATCCAGGCGCTGGCGTCGCAGAGCGTGAGCGGCGCGGAGGTGGCGGCGCTGCTGCGGCTGCTGGTGGCGCCGCGCCCGCCGCTCGCGCTGCTGCTGCCCGCGCTGCGCCGCCTGCTGCACCACACGCCGCACCACACGCCCGACTGCATACTCTCCTTCCCCATCGACATCGACAACCATGGTACACGCTCATTCTTTCACACCATATACTTCATACTTACTGACAAACACACATAATGGTCATTGTGCTTGTCTGTTGCAGAGGGACTGCAAGAAATGACCGAGGAGTTAAATCACCTCGGCTTAAATAATTCCACGCAGAACAATCTCAATGGCGATTCAGACAAGATATTCCAAGATACCCACTTAAAGGCCGGTATGTTTGTACATGCGATGATTTGACTTTTGTTATTGTAGTATGTATGGTACACAAAACGATGTTGCAGTGTGTGAATGTGTGTGTGCGCAGGCGCGGTGCGGTGTCGCGCGGCGGGCGCGGGGTGGGGCGCGTGGGCGGCGGGGTTCGCGCTCACCGTGTGGCTGCACGTGCCGCCGCAACACGGTACGGACGCACTTTATTTACTTCTGTAATGTACTCGTCTAAGTAGTAATCAATGCTAGAAAATAATCTTTTATGTCAATTTAACGGTTTGATTCTCTAAAGGCATATTGAAATATTCGTTGCTACTGATTTGGCGTATTAGATGAGAGCTCGGATACGAACGAGGACTCGTCGGACAGCGAGTGCACGAAGAAGTGTCCGTCGCGGGAGGCGCGCGCGCGGCCGGCCGAGCTGTCGCACGTCGTCTCCATCGGACACGACTCGCTCATGTTCGAGATGTGGCTGCACACCACCACAGGTGTTACTACTGCATTGTCTCACCTATATATTATTTTAACCATCTTTCTATTACTAAGAGAGTTTAAATTGACAAATGTGTTGGTATGGATAAAATTTTTGTAAAAATCTATATATCGATGTCATGTTCTTTAAGGTGTGTGCGTATGAGATAGATACCAATACGTCCCCACTGCGCACATAGATATAGTTTCTAAAATATGATGTAATTCAAATTTTTATCCATTTTACAAAAGCTACTAATGTAGGTACTCGACAAGGCGTACGTATTCCAATTGAATTTTCATATGGGTGTCATCCGGCCCGTGTGGGTACAGTGTGCTAACAGTATGTTTGTGGGTGGTGAGGGATGCTGACGTTCCGGCTGAGCCGGCCGGAGAGCGCGGCGGGCGGCGCGGGCGGCGCGGGGGGCGGGCGCGTGCTGAGCGAGGCGCGCGTGTGCGCCGGCCTGGCGCCCGCGCACTGGAACCACGTCGCCATCAACGTGTGCGAGAGGCTGCACAAGAGGCACATGTTCATCGAGGTCAGACATACACCGTTCTCACACACAAGTCACAACACACATACACTATGTATACCTACTCATAGTAAAAACATCTAATAGATAATAATCATTGTCTCTGTCTATCATCGAATCACTACATCAAAGATATGACTCAATCCATGAGAGAGTCAATTGCAATTATTGTTATTAATATTTACCATTCCTTTGTATAATTTTTTAAACTACATAATGTTTTTAACATCGAAAAAAAACGGGAATTTAACAATATTGTAATTCAGGATCGTCATTTTCAGGTGACACTGTTCGTGAATGGGTATGAATGTGAGTCCGTCGCACTACCGCTACAAGGTAAGCTTCCCATCTAGGCCTACCATCACCTATAATCACCTATCGTATTGTCTTATGAAAATGTCTGTATATTGCGATGACGTTTTTGTCCCTGGCAGGTATCCTAGTGCGCAAGGTGATTCCGACGAACGTGGTGGTGGGTCACGCGTGTCGCGGCGGCGGCGGCGGCGGCGGCGTGGGCGTGTACCACCTGTCGCGCGTGTGCGTGTACCGCGCGCCGCTGCTCAGCGCCTACACCGCGCTGCACCTCGCCGCGCACGGGCCGGACCACAGCTGCCAGGTGAATGTGAACTACTAGTGTCACTACTACTATCAAATACAACCGCCGTAGGAAACTAGGGTTCGATTCCCACTCCGAAATATTTTTCTATTGATCCTCAAATATTGGCAAAATATGCTTATGCTTTGGCATTCTATGCAATTGTTTAATTTTATTCATATGTTTTTGCAGATTAAATGTGAATCGCCAAATTATCCTCTTGTCATTACACCGAACATACTGGATTCAAACATTGATTGGGACCAAGTACGTATGATAAATGATAATAAATCTATGATGTAAAAAAAATATTATAGGCTCTACTAACAGTGACATTTTATATCTTAGGTATATGAAATATCAACGGCGACGTTACGCGAGCTGCACGACAACGTAGTACTGACGTTTTCAGCCAGCGCACCATATATCATGAACCTGTACCACCAGACAGTGGCGCTACCCACGGGTAAGTACTAAAAAAATGCGTTGCGCGATGAGGTTGCGAACGTGTTCCAGGCGAGACTCGAGCGTGTGTTGTGCGTGTTGCAGTGTTCGGCACCCGCGTGGGCGGCGTGTCGGGAGTGGGTGCGGGGGCGGGCGCCGGCGGCGGGGCGGGGGGCGGCGCGGGCGCCTCCATCCCAGAGACGCTGGCGGCGCGCTGGGCCGGCGCCCCGCTGCGCAGCCACCACCGCGGCATGGCGCCCGCCATCTACACGCTCGGCGGACCAGACGTGCTGCTATATCTGTACGCAAGGGTTAGTACTTATCTCTGATGTACACTCATGCAGTATTGGCTTGTATTGACAAGTAATCTTTAAATCATCAATGTTATGTTACTTTGCAGGTGGTAGAGCTGGACGGCACGGCGGCGGAGCAGGCGATGGCGCTGAGCATCCTGCTGCGCGCGTGTCGCGGCGACGACCGCCTCTACGCCATGTTCTACTCGGGAGACTCGCTCGACATGCTGCTCACCGTGTTCGCCTCGCCTAAGTGCCACGTCACACACCATCTCTTGGAGGTAACGCCAGGGCTAGCATTTATAAAATAAATTTCCATTTAAACCTATTGTCTAAGAGCCATTATCAAAGGTAAGCTGAGAGGTTTCTAAAAGGCATTTCTCAGCTATGTGAATAAACTATTAAAATCTAAATTGAAACGTTCTAAAACGTCATTTTAAATTGAAAAGAAACGGTCTCTCACCCACATATTAAAGGCTAAATAATTAATACGTTTAGCTTTTTGATACACGAATACGAAATATATATATATTTACAGGTGGTGCTGAGCGCGGCGTGCAGCGGCAGCGTGGTGCGCGTGAGCGGCGACAGCGTGCGCGTGCTGGCGCGCTGCGGCGCCGTGCTGCTCGAGCCCGCGCTGCTCGTGCTGCTGCTCAAGGCCTGGAGGCATCTCGACGCCACGCAGGTGCACACACATACCGCGCTTATATCTTCAGTCACTACAGAATAACTGATTTAATTATAATCGTACATTCATATTGGCAAAGCCAGTACAGAATTTTTAATCAGGCTTTATATTAAAATTATTTGTATTGATACCCATCGTTTAACTTATTTTTTATCAATACACAATATATCTTACATTTATTATCATAACACTTGTATGTATGTTCGAATGACGCGTACTAGAGTCGCTTTGCAGTATGTATCTATACTGTGCAGGTGACGTGGGAGGTGGAGGTGTGCGAGGGCAAGAGCGTGAGTCAGCGCGGCTCGGTGTTCGCGCTGTGGCTCGCGAGCGCGCGCGCGTTACTGCGCGACGAACACCCGCGCCGCGAGTTCAACCACTACCAGATGAACCGCGTCGGACTGCTCGACCATCTGCTGCTCGCATGCAAGGTACGCGTCTCACTCACAACTAAAGTCCTAGGTCAATCTTTATATTTTATTCATACTTGTTCATATTAGAACACTGGCTGGAACAAAACTCATTTGCATAACGGTGTAAAAATGTAGACATTTTTTTCAGGAACGCTTCCTAAACTCAGACTGCGACCCATTAGACCCCGTTGCAAGCAATAACCTCGTGGAGGTGGTGCGCGGACTGATTGGAACTCCGCCGGTGCTGCAACGTGTGGCGCTGCTCTGCGACTTCCTACTCCTCATGCACCAGGTCAGTAATCGTTGAGCAAAAATTGTAAAGCATCATTTTTTGGTGGTGTCTTACCCCTTATGACGTACGTGCGTTATACGCTGTATGACTTATTCTCTGCATATTTTCTAGCTCAGTAATTAATTCGTCTTCAAAATCATCAACAGCTCATACATTTCCCGTTGTTGGGCACGGACATTTTATACACTACTATCTATACTTTGAGGGTTTACAATCTCCCATTTAATAACCTCTATAACTTATCGTCGACAGGCCAGCGACACATTCGTGACCCACTCCCGAGCAAATTTCTACTTCTTACTCACGTCCGAGACACAGGAGATGAGCGAGTTCAGCTCCAACTTCAAGCGGCGAACTTCGAAGCGAACCAAGAAGAAATCCGAGACGTTAGACCGGCCCAGCGCCTCCAGCACTTCCACTGAGGATGTGGCCACGGATACCAAGGAGGAGAAGAACAAAGATACGGCACAGTTCGACAGCGACAAGATGGACAGCAGCATCGAGTCCACCAAGCAACTTAAAGGCATCATCAACATGCAGATACGGGAAGGAAGGTCAGTCGCAGTTGAAAAGTTTATACTATTTACGTTAAGAGTCGCATTCAGTGAATTTTTATTTATATTTCAGGAAACACAATTTGTCTAACTCGACATCTGAGAACTCAGATGGTACGACGGGTAAGTGTTGCACTGATTGCTTATATAAGTAGTAACACTTATTTTCACCATTATCCTAACGTACTACTGGTGTGTTTTTACGCTGCAGTTTTGTGACCACGCCCATTATAACACAATTGCTTTCAATGATTCAGAGTGACAGTTTTTTATTTAGTTATAGTTATAAAAACTAAACAAATCTATAACGTTATGTGAGCTTTGTTTAAATATGTGACCATTATTTAAGAGTTAAAGTTTCAAGTTCAAGTATTAAAATTACGATTAAGCCAAATGTAACGGTATTGAAGCACTCTTTCAAAGAACATCATTCTATGTCGGTTTTAATAATCGTGGGTTTTTAACATCATCAAAACTCATACTAACAGTCGACAAAAGATGGCAAATTTATTTTTATATCGATACATAATTGGTTGTGATTCAGTGGAAGTGGTGTAAGCCATTGGCGCATGAAGCGTGTACTGTGTAGTGTGTAGTGTATATGTAGTGGAGTGAGCGCGCGGTGTGAGGTGTGGTGGTGGGTTGCAGAGGCGGGCGGCGGCGACGACGCGCGCGGGGACCTCACCGATTACATTGTTGTAGATGTCGACGACGTCACCCACACCACCGTCGAGATGTACGCCGCCGGGCTCTACCAACAGGTACACACATCTCCTCTTGTTCCTTCTACATTGTTTATTTATTTATTGAATGAAATGTTTCGAGAGGTAATGTGTGCGTGTGCAGCGGCGCGTGCGTGCGGGCGCGGCGCCGGGCTGGGCGGCGTGCGAGGGGCTGCTGCTGCTGCTGCGGGACACCATACAGCTGCTGCCCGACCACGCGCTCGCGCAGGTACTGTTGCGTCATTTGAACTGATTTTTCTAATGCTCTTGAGCTGACAGTTAACATGTATTTTTTAATCTTTGCCATTAACTTTCCTATTAAACCGTACAGGTTTTATTGCTGTTTATTTAATTAGAAAAAAAAAATGCAATTGTCATTTGTGCTAGTAAATAGACCGAGTTACAATGTTAAGCCAGGCCTACCGTGAGCGGGCGGTACGCCCAGGGGGCGGCATTTTTTTTAGGTTACCTTTTTATTATTTTTACAAAACTCTGAGTAGTTACGAGTAGTTGTACGACGGTATAATGGGGTTTGCATGTGTGCGTTGCAAAAGCTACCGGCGGGTCTGTTTGAAGTGTAATGTGTGCAGGCGTGGAGCGGCGCGGTGCAGGCGGAGGCGCTGGTGGTGCTGGCCAACCACCGGCAGGCGGGCGTGCGCGCCGCGCTCGTGCGGGCCTTCGCCGCGCTGCAGCGCCGCGCCGCGCCCGACCTGGCGCGGAGGCTGCGCGCGCACCACTACTACCTGCACCTCGCGCACCAGGTACTACACCTGCAGCTGTCGCGACACTACATTTTCTTACTTTACTTACTTTTATTTAGAAAGCAAGCTCTAAAAATATAAGTAACTTGAAGGATCATTCATAAAAATAATTTATTATCAAAACAAATTACATTATAATTTTTCATGATGTACATATATAAATAATGTAAAAATATTATTTTGCTTATAGATCTCACTATACGAAGGTTCGTGGGAGTTAGCAGCGGCGTGTGCCGCTCTGCTCACGAAATGCGACGTGCCACTCGAAGACCAATTGGACGTGAGTATTGCCTTACTAAATTACATCGTTTTAAACTATGAAACTATGTAACGCTATTTAATTATTTCGTTTTTGTAATATAAATAATGTAACCCAGTGTATTAGAGGCACAAGGTATAGTGTAATGAGTCGGTTGGCAGGACGACATCTGGACGGACGTGACGGAGGAGGCGGTGCACCGCAGCCCGCCGCTGCTGGCGCTGCTGCCGTGCTGCCTGCCCGACGTGCCGCTCGCGCACAACATCACGCTCATACTGCGCAGGATCATCGACAAGGCACGCCCGCACCACACTACCCTTTTAATATTCAGTGCCTTTTCATACGTGCCCGTTATTTTAAGCATCTCACTAAATGTGGCATATAATTTTAGATGATTGACTTCAGGTATCCCAAATTCTATCGGTTTATCAAATCGGACAATTTGAACAATTTGATGGTTTTTAACTATTCAAATTCAATTTTATATTTGTTCGTATATTAACCCTTTATAGCCCCTGGTGACATTTCTGTAACAAACCCAAAAAGTCTCTATAAAATTTAAACTAAACATTTAAGATTTGTCAAATCAATATCAATATATTCTTAAATAACACACCGAACATTTTAGCATCAAATATAAATCATAGGTAGCGTAACTTGCTCCCTTTTTGGCTTTGAATTTCGTGTTTTGATGAAAATGCCATGTTTGAACTTGCCAAAAGTTTAAAATTTATAAAAAAATACTAAAAGTATATAAAATTGTATAATTTTCGTTGATACCCGTAGGTAAGTAAATAATTTGGTTTATATATCGTTACCAATTCATACTTTTGATTTTTTATATGTAAAAAGTTACTTTTTAGGTTTGTTACATTTCTGTCACATTGAGTGACAATGTCATAAAAAATACAACTAATGTATATCCATATATTTATGAATTTTTTATCCTATTTTTTAAGATAGGGGTAGTATTTACATAAAAATTAGATCTATAATATAAGCCTTAAATAGGACTTCTAGTGGAGTTCTATTCGAGGTATACCTTTGTGTGGATGAATAGATTTGCTCCACTAAGAGAAGAGACAATTTGAATAGATATATGCCAAAAAAAAAAAACACAATTTGCGTTGAAAGTTTTATGTACTGAGCGTAGTTTCAAGTTTCGTCTATAATATTGAACCTGAAACAGGAACTGAAAGAGTTTTGCTCCTGGTAGAATAAAAAAGGAGCATCTTGAAACGTCGTATTTAGAATGACGCGGGCATACCCAGATATCAGAAATAACAACGATATTTGGATAATTACTTTACTTCCGTGGCTTGAAACTTTACTGGAGTACTTAGCAGTAGTGGATATATCTTGGACTTGGGGAGTCCTGGGACCGTACGGAATAATCTCGTTCCAGATTCCAAACTACCCCCTGACGAGGATGTAATAAAAAGTAATGTAGATTTTCTGTTGATTACGTAGCAAATATGGACGCAATTGATGTGTCAAAATATATATGAAAAGACAACAAACTTGTCACGCTTCTCTCAACTTTTGCTGGTGAGTGGTCGAAGGTCCAAGTCGTTACGATAAGGCCAATAGAAGTACATCAACATTGATTGGTCTCATATCGTCGAAGAATGTAATGGGTATATTGGAGGTGTAGATTTTATAAACAGGATTATGGGAACTTATAGTATTATGACACGAATTAAAAGATGCCAGGTTTGGATGTTTTACCAATTATTAGACCTAACCATGGCCAGTTCTTGGCTGATGTATGTGAGAGTAACGCAGACTAAACGATGCAATGACAAACAAATGTCTTCAGCAGATTTTCAACTTGAAATTGGAGACTTTATGTAAGCTATGCTTGAATCCTAATGTCCAACAGCGATGATTATTTGAAAATGAAATACAAGCCAAAATCACAAGAGTCCGGCGCAACATGTCACCCCATTGACGGTAGGGCAGTATCAAATTGGCTACTGACCGAATTAGGTTGGAAAATCATTTGGCCCAAGTTTCTTCGATGTCCTGATGTAGCACAAACAATTTTTAAAAAGTTCGGAATAGTAGTTGTTACAAAAAACAAAATAAATCTGTTAGATCCTTTCATACTACGTTAAAACATTTTCATCCATTTTAACCCAATGTGACAGTAATGTTACAAACCCTAAAAGATCCAATACATACGGAATAAAAAATATTTTTGAATTTCCACGAAAAACGTGTTTTTTTATTTGTTCAAGCCTATCATATACCAAAGTATTATAATTTTTTATGATCTTGGGCTACGAAGGGTTAAAGTTATGTTATAAACTATTTTTTATCGACATAATAAAGCAAAATGTAATGCGATAGATTAAGTACATCCATCATTTAAGAGGAGTGTGTGTGTGCGCAGGCGTCGCTGAAGGCGCTGTGCGAGATCTCGCTGGTGGAGGTGGTGGTGCGGTGCCTGCGCGCCGTGGGGCTCATGCCGGACCAGGGGTTCGAGGGCCGGGACCTGCTGCTGGACGACCTGCACCACCTGCTCAACAGCGTCGCCGTCAAGGCGCTCGCCAACCAACACACCATGCAGGTAACCACGCACTAACAAGTATTTTCACTATTTAAAAAGTAATGTCTTGAGTGTATTAAAGTGACGACGGGATGGCAAATAAACATTTTGATTATATTATTCGTCAAATCATATTTTTTCTGTATTATAAATTTGGAATCTCTTTTCTTATTCTATTAAACGTAACGTGCAGAAACAGGCACAAGTATCAGTGTAATCTGTTGTCCTAAAACAATACGAGTTTAAAGGTTGTAGTTTACTTTTGATAATTGTAATACCTTTGTATAGTTTTGGTCCGTTGTTAGTTGTGATATGGCGACTGCAATGTGAATGGAATGTCTCCAGACGGTGTGCGAGATCCACCACCTGCTGAGCTACGTGGAGGCGGAGGGCGTGTCGCGGGGCTGCGCGGCGCTGGCGGCGGTGTCGCGGCGCGCGCACCTGGCGCTGTTCCACGCGCAGCTCGACCACCTGGAGGACCGCCTGCACGCCTCCTACGCCGCCGGCGCCAGGCCCGGGTACTTCACCACCGGTCAGTCACATCGTATGCCTCTAGGGCACGCCTAGTTCTTGTCTTATTGAGCTCATCGTCTTTATTTTAGACAGGTCTTGTCGTATTATACAGACCTCGTTGAATCTAGGAGGAATTTCCGTGTCTTTCAGCGATTTTGCCATGCCTATTATTGGAAGTCTGTATAACAGTTCGCACGTTAGGTCCAATTTAAGCAATAGTTATTGATCCGTGGTGCGTTAATTGCGTCTAATTTTTGGTAGTTGTAATTGTCTTTCTTTATGTGAGGTTAAACCTCATAGCTCAATGTTTTGTCACCCGCTTTGCTGTGGAGGGAAGTGGACAACTCTTTGTTTTCCAACTCCTCCTTTGCATTGCTTTTCTGATTAACTTCGTTGCGGGATTGTGACAATTTAGGTCCCCTTAGATTCGCTGAGCTTCATTGCTCGGCGCCAATACTGTGAGTGCCGCTGTTGATCCTGTAGTACAGGAGTTGCAGTGGCGGGTGTGTGGTGGGATAGGGACAACAGGTCTTGTCGTGATATATTATATTAGTTTTATATTTGACTTTAAAATTTGTTTGATATTATTATGTAATTGTATATTTTTAATTACATATACAAACAAAATAATGTCTATTCGAGCGCTCTTTCAAAATTAACTCACAGATAGCAGTTTCGATGATGAGCATGTGTTTAATGACCCTTGTAGTAATAAAAGTTGTTGACAAGAATGTGTGTAGACAGTATGTGTAATGTGTATATTCCCGCGTGGGCAGTGGTGTCGGCGGGCGAGGGCGGCGCGGGCGCGGCGGCGCGGCTGTGCGCGGCGTGCTCGCGGGCCGTCGCCTTCCTGGTGTCGTGCTCGCCCGCGGAGCCGCTGGAGCACCACGCCGGCCTGGCGCTGCGCCTGCTCGCCACGCTGCTGCTCGGTCAGTCACACTCTTATTTTGATTAGCATTTGCTAATAGTGCAAAGGTTTACAAATCATACAGCCATAATAAGTGTTTTTCGTTCGTCGAATTTATCCGTCGAGATAGTGATAACTGTAAAAAGTGTATTCAATTCGTGATTGAAAACTAAGACAGGTAATAAGCTAAGATGATTACGAACCCCCTGGCGTTAAAGAAAATTTTGACAAAAATAAAGAAAAATATTTTTCCACTACAACCATCGATATTCAATGTACATATGTTGTTTGTACGGAAAACGTAATTTTTTTGTCGAGATTAATTTTAATGCCAATGGGTTTGTGATCATCGTAGCTATTATCTGCCTTAAATACACCCTGTATATTATAGGATAAATTCGCTGTTACAAATGCGTCGCGTTAGCTTGGTGAATAACTATAAATGGTATGTATTGTGTAGCGGTGAGCGGCCCGAGCGCGTCCCGGCCGAAGTGGTGGGCGGGCGGGTCGGGCGACTGGGGCGCGGCGCTGAGCGAGCTGTTCTGGTGGGTGGCGAGCCCCGCGCCCGGCGCGCGCCGCCTGCAGCCGGCCCTGCTGCGCGCGCTCTACGCCGCGCCGCCCGCCGCGCTGCTGCTGCTCGCGCCGGACCCGCACTCCATGCGGAAGGTGAACACGCCCACTTGTAGCCGATATGTTACCGACCTAAATGTGTTCATTTTGCTGGAATTATTGTAGAATATCAAATCGCACTTACAAAAACTTCTTATTATGTAGATCTGATTCTGAGACATACTAGATACTAATAAGATAATTGTAATTTTTACAGCTAGCAGTATACCTGCTCACGATCCTGAAGCACATCCACGCGGAGGCGGAGACGGGTCCGCCGTCGGTGGAGCTGGCGATCACGGACTGGGCGCGCGGCTGGGCCGTGGCCACGCAGGCCGGCCTGCCCGACCGCCTGCACAGCGACACGCTCGCGCTCGAGGCCGAGAGCCTGCTGCGCGCCGACGAGGAGCGCTGGGCCAAGGCGGCCGCCAGGATGAGGCCCGCCATCGCCAAGTATGCACTGCATCTGTTAAGTGGGAAAGCAATATTTTTATGATTCATGATTTATTCATTCGTTTGATATATTTTCCGTATGGTGTGTTGTAGGGCGGTGTTCAGCAAGGAGGGCGTGGCCAGCAAGGTGTGCGAGTCGGCGATGCAGATGACGCGGCAGGTGGTGGAGGCGCAGAACGAGCTGCGCAAGCGCTTCATGGAGCAGCTGCGCCGCGCGCACGCCCGCGCCGCCGCCCGCGCCGCCACGTGGACCGACACCGTCGCCGCGCTCACGCACGAACACGGTGCGCGCACTTCTATTCACTTTGCCACCAAACACTCTCTAAACCTTTGACCGAGTTATAATTTCAAATGTATTTATGCAGCGGTGTGGCACGACCCGCGCAGTTACCCGACGTCCTGGCAGCTCGACCCCACGGAGGGCCCCGGCCGCGTGCGGGTCCGGCTGCGGCGTGCACACCTCAACATCCCGCCCAGGTTCCTCAAGCCACAGTTCAGACATAAACTCGGTGAGTCCATTTATAAATAAATAAAAAAATATATATATACCTGTAAGTGGACAGCGTCACGTTGTGTACCGATGCTGGTGCAGCTACGGTACACGTGTGAGGGTATGTGATGAGGTAGCGACGAGGTAAATAAAATGACTGGTCTTGGTGCTCGCTAATAGGTGACATTTATATTAAATTGATATTTATATTAAAATCTGACCTAGATTAGGTTCGATGACAATGCTGACAATGTTATACTGACTCCACATACCTTTTACTGTTATATCCTTCATGCCATCTCTTGAGTCTAGAACTACACTTACAAACAAACGTTTGTATTTAACGAATGGTTACGTCACGTTGTAACACTGAGTGTGAGTGTGTATGCACAGACGCGGTGCACGCGGCGCCGCCGCTGTCGGGCGTGGTGGAGAGCGGGTGCGGCGGCAGCGCGCGGCTGCAGGCGGACGAGCCGGTGTGGCACATGTCGCGCGCCACGCGCGTGGCGGTGGCGGCGGACACGCGCGGCGACGTGCTGCTCACGGACCGCTGCCTGCACTTCGTGCCGGACGAGGCGGACGGCGGCGCCGAGTCGTGGCCGCTGGACGCGCTGGTGCAGGTGGTGACGCGCCGCTGGTGCCTGCAGGAGCTGGCCGTCGAGCTGTTCCTCAGCTCGGGCCACGCGCACATGCTCGCCTTCGCGGACGAACCGGAGCGCGCCGCCTTCCTCAAGGCGCTCAACAACTGCCATCTGCCGGCTAGGTGATCACTTGGACTTACTGACTCAAAATTTCATCAACCATCAATCATTGAAAATTTTAAATTCATTCTTCATGCAACTTTTATAGCTTGTAGGATTTATAAATCAATAACATAAATTTGCACATAATCAATATGACAGAATCGAGCCGGACACACTCCAAGAAGCGATGAACCAGTGGCGCAACGGCAGCATCACGAACTGGGAGTACCTGATGCGGCTGAACGGGCTGGCGGGGCGCTCCTACAACGACCTCATGCAGTACCCCGTGCTGCCGTTCGTCATCGCAGACTACACCTCCAAGATCCTCGACCTCAACGACCCCGCCTCCTTCAGGGACCTCAGCAAGCCCATGGCTGTACAGAACAAGAACAGGGAACAGCACTACATCAACGTCTATAATGTATGTGTACAACTAATAACAATCGTGATCATCAGCGCATATTCATCTCACTGTTGGACACGAGCTTCCCCTACCATTGAAAGGGTTTTAGTCTTTAGTCCACCAAGTTGGCCAACTTTGGGTTGCCGGAAACACCTAAGAAATTCCTAAGAACTTTTAGTTGTGTAGATTTCATCACGATGTTTTCCTTTAAAGCAAGTCAGAGGTGTGTCCCTAGGATTCGAACTTTTAAAGGTCACAATTGCTAGTAATCCAAAAGTGAAGTTGTTCTCCTAGTCGTGTAATAGTGCCTGATGCAGTGCGTGTGGCAGGACCTGAAGGCGGCGCGGCGCGAGGGCTGCAGCCCGCTGCTGTCGCGGCAGCCGCACCACTACGCGTCGCTGTACTCCAACTCGGGCGGCGTGCTGCACTACCTCGTGCGCGTGCCGCCCTTCACCAAGCTCTTCCTCAACTACCAGGGTACCACACATAGTGCATCAGTGTACTGGGCAGGACTGGCCCCGTTCCGTCTTAAACATGTCATAAAATCAAACAGTGGCGTGCCTAGGGTCTCAAGCTAGGGCAAGCCCATTTTTTTTTATTATTTTAATTTTACCTACTGCTGGTCTGCTGGTTACAATTACATTCACGATATGAGCAACCGTAATTTAGTTATCGTATTGGTGGTACCTCGATGTTTTTTTTCAAAACTCGTTGATAGTATTATAGGAAATATTTGTGGCTTTGAGAAAAGCCGTTTTTTATGGTTTCTTGAGCGAATGAACTGAAGGAACACTGTTTCTTGAGCTGGTTTTGTGCGTACTAGGGATGTTGCGAATATTCGCATCCGCATCCGCATATGCGGAACATTCGCATCAATTTGGACATCCGCATCCGCATCCGCATAAATCGCTGCGGAGCTGATGCGGTTGCGGATGTGTAGCAAATCGCGAAAAGAAAGAAAGGGGTGAGGGGCGGCGAGGTGCGCGTGTCGGTCGCGAGTGTCGAGTGGGTGACCGTACGTGCTGATTGACCAATAGGAAAGCAATAACATTTTATACAAATCAACCAATCGATCAATTTTATACAGATCCGCATCCGCATCCGCGGATGTGAGCCTCTTAAAATTCGCATCCGCATCCGCATCCGCGGATGTGAAAAAAATTGAATCCGCAACATCCCTAGTGCGTACATCCTAAATAAAAGTTGAACATAATATGATAAACTAATTTCTATTTTAAAATAAACAAGCATTATAAATATTATTTAAATCGTTGTATCCGCTAGAATTCCGAACATTTTTATCATTAAAAAAATATATACAACACCAGCAATGTAGCCTATTTGTATGGGAACATCCGACAATCCAATTAGTTTGATACACGGATCTATTAAAGGTTCTTTTATGACTTTTATTAATTTGCAAAACACTCAAGTCCGGTGTAGGTTTTGAACTACTAACAAGCTGTTTTTTCTCGGTATAATTTAATGAACTTACCTTATCCTCGAAGAGTAAAACTTGCACACACTTTAAACCATCGCAAGGAACAACATCACTCATTACGCTCATTTATAATTAAAGTATTCAAAATGTAAACAACAAAACCAATATAATTCAAAGTTGTTGTCATTCGCTCAATGACATATTGACAAATTGTGAAGTTACTTATTACCGACGTTTAATATTGCCAACGTAAAAAAAATTGTACAAGTTCACCATAATATCATCTAAAAAAAATTAATTATCACACGCAATATTATAAAATAATAAACATATAAAATAAAATTTATTATTCTAAATAAATTTTATTATTATAATACATTACTTTTTACTAAGCGTGCAACACCGCGCTCCCAACGGGACGATGTTCAGAGGCAAAGCAGGATTTTTGTCTCCATACTAATTGCTAAAATAACGGTATCTTGTTTACGTCGAGTTTTCAAAATCCAATAGAAATTTTGACATTGTGCGAGCGAGAGGGAACACATGAGGTAAAGCCCGGTCTATCTCTCTCTAATGATTATATTATGGTGAGTAGGTATTGATGTTTACTCTAAACTATTGACGTTTGTGCGCCCGCGTTGTGTTTGTTTGAAATTATATGGGCCGGGATTTGGCGCGCGGCGGCATGGCGTCGCGGGAAAAATAACGTAAATTATTAAATTTACGTAAATTTGTGTTTTTGGATGAATTTTTTTTTTGTTTGTATTTTATTAATGTTTAATCTAGTTTACATTTTTAAATTCGGAATCATGTAAGGCAAGCCAGGCTTTTGGGCTTCTATGGAAGTACCGCCACTGAAATCAAACAACTTTGATAACGTATTTCCAAAGAAAATAATGAATACAGTTAAACTGCTGCCTCTTTACGATACCGATCTCGTTAAAATAGATGTATGGACCAGACTGAATGTATTGCAGACAACAACTTCGACATGCCGGACCGCACGTTCCACTCGCTGGCGACCACGTGGCGACTCATCACCAACGACTCGCCCACCGACGTCAAGGAACTCATACCCGAGCTCTTCTACCTACCGGAACTCTTCCATAACAACGAAGGTCAGTTTTTTGAATTACAGAGAGGTGGAAAATGAAGAACAAGTTGGTTATATTTTAAGTTGAACAAAAATGACTATATTTGCTTATGATATTATATTCAAAAATTTGTTGACATATTTTTTTAATTATACGCTCCAATATTTTAACTTTGATGGTAGTGACTACTGATTATGTAAATATATAAGTTACTTATGTTTTATTCTGTAGTATGTTGACGTTAATTTGAATGGTGGTGGTGTACAGGCCTAAACCTGGGCGTGCGTCAGTGCGGCGCGGGCGTGGACAGCGTGGAGGTGCCGGCGTGGGCGGCGGACGCGCGCGTGTTCACGCTGCTGCACCGGCAGGCGCTGGAGGCGCCGCACGTCACCGAGCACCTGCCGCACTGGATCGACCTCGTGTTCGGCTACAAGCAGACGGGCCAGCCCGCGCTCGATGCGCTCAACGTGTTCCCCGCCTGCGTGAGTACCGGCTCCATGCCCCGCGCGTCACACGCCGCCGACACACAGTAACCCGTGCCCGTGCTGCAGACGTACTACGGGTTCGACCCCAGCGCGCTGGAGGACGAGGTGGAGCGCACGGCGGCCGCGGCCATGGTGCGCACCTACGGACAGGCGCCGCGACAGCTGCTGCGCACGCCGCACCCGCGCCGGCACACCGACCTGCTGCGCGCGCACCAGGTACACCACTTGCACCTTGTAACACAATACAACGCCGTGCCCGTACTGTACTGACCACCGTGTATACAGGCTGCTAACGGCGAGAGCGGCTCGGAGCCGGAGGTGTGGGCGGGCGTGCGCGGCGCGCGCTGGGGCCGGTACTGCGGCTCGCCCGCGCTGCCGCCGCCCGCGCTGGCCGCCAAGCGCAGCGGCGCCGCCGGCACCACGCTGCAGCCGCTGCCCATGCCGCGCGCCGCCGCGCTCGTGCCGCACGCCGCCGCGCTCACGCACCTGCACGGTAACACACCACGCACAAATATATCAATAAAAATCTTAATGTAATATCGTGCTTATGTGCATCATAACGTACTTGATAAGCAACTCATTTAGCCTTTATACTTTTTCTCTTGAATCTATTAATATTAGTAAATATTGTGACAATTTTAGGTGACATCGGCGCCACGAGTTCCCGCGGCACGCTGGCGCTGGTGACGTGGGGCCACTCCGACGGCATCATACGGCTCAAACGGCGCCGAGACGTGCCGCCGGACATGCTGCTGCAAATTCCCCCACTAGATCAGGTGATTCACTTTAATGCAATCTAATTGTTTACAATTACTTTAAAAAAGAATTGAGGGCATGTTATAATTTAACCTGATAAGATTATAGCATGGCCGAACTGAGGTAAAATTACTGCCTTACATAGAATCTATGTGAGGTGGCACTAGCATTGTCAAATAACAATTTAGTGGCTTCATACAAAGACGAGTTGATGTGTATGAAGGCATGTGTGTGCAGGTGACGGCGGTGTCGTCGTGGTGCCTGAGCGCGACGTGTCCGTTCCCGCTGGTGCTGGGGCTGGCGTCGGGCCGCGTGCAGTGCGTGCGTGCGCACACGGTGGGCGCCGGCGCCGCACTGCGGGTGCGCACGCGCACGCTGCACGCGCACGCCGCGCCCGTCGCCGCGCTCGCCCTGTGCGCGCGCTCCCGCCTGCTCGCCTCCGCCGCCAGCGACGGCACCATCGTGCTCTGGGACCTCAACCAGTAACTATACTCCTACTATACCATCTGCAATACTGTCACTTCACTTGGTAACATAGTGAATGTCGCGCTCTGTGTCCAGCCTGACGTATATCCGCACGCTGCCGAACCGCGACATGCTGCCGGTGACGCACGTGGCGATCAGCGAGACGCTGTGCGACGTGGCCACGGTGCACGAGCTGTCGCCGCGCGCCGCCCGCCCGCGCGACCCCGCCGCCCGCCCCGACCAGCCCCACACAGCCGACCACGATGCTGACGACTACGAGAACGACAACTGCAGGCACAAGTCGCTCATACGCGTGCACACGTGTAACGCCACCTTCGTCGGTTAGTACACCTGCATTATACAATATTGAATCATAATATTTCGATATTTGTTGCCATTACCATTACAATTTCATTTTTATGAAAGGTAGTTTAAAAAATAAGCATATAAAAAACGTCGTAATACGTTTTCCAAGTGAGCTTATAACACAACATAGCATATTATGGTTTCGATATCTCATCATACATTTGCGCTGTATTTTGAGCATATAAAGTTTTGTGTATCGAGAGCAGACATAGAGTCTCGTTTGGTCCAGCAGGCAGCGTGAAGGTGGCGGAGCAGGTGACGTGCGCGTGCTACTCGCTGGCGGCGGAGGGCGTGAGCGTGAACTGCGTGGCGGCGGGGCTGGCGTCGGGCGGCGTGCGCCTGTACTCCGCCTGGGACCTGCGCCCGCTCGCCTACCTGCCGCCGCACGTGCGCGCGCCGCTGCTCACGTGCGTAGCCCCACCACTATCCACTTACACTTGTCTTATAATTATTACTCACTCATCAACCCATATGCGTCCCACTGTCCTCCTCTACTATTGAGAGGGTTTAAATCTTAGTCTACCACACTGGCCTCGTACGCGTTAGCAGACGATTCCATCATGATTTTTTCCTACAACTTTAAAGCAAATGATAATTTATTGTGAATACAAACATAACTTCGAAAAGTCAGAGGTGTGTCTGGGGTACCAACCCGCGACCGCTGAGATTCTTGACCTAAACCTCGAGGCCATTACTGCTATCTTACAATTGACACTTTTAAGGAAACTCAAAAAGCATTTTTTCTTCTGAAACAACAAACTCGAACAGCATAGCATTTATTAAAACCGACGATAACTCTGCCCTGTATATATGAAAATAACATGTTGTGTGCGTGCAGGTTGTCGTACAGCAGCGACAGCATGTTGTTGTTCGCGTGCTACGGCGACGGCACGGCGGCGGCGTGGGAGAGCGCCGGCTCGCGCGCGCCCGTGCGCCTCGTGCCCGCGCTCGCGCTGCTCTGATACACACCTGCCCAGACACTACAGGGGCGCATACAACGACATGTATACCACGTCCAAACACTAAATATATTCGTAGTAAGCAATATACCATGTGTACAAAAAAGGTATATCCCTCATCCCGATATATGTGTTATGTACCCTCTCAAGTCTACTTACAAATTATCCCCACCACCATGGTACATAACGGAATTCACTGATGGATGGTTTTATAAAATCTTCCCACTTTACAATTAAGGTAATGTTACGTTTGTATAAAAATAATGAAAGCTTGCATTAGCAATTCGATGCCTTGCCGTGTGTTACATAATTATTAATACATTTTTTCAAATGAACAAACTTAAAATACTCAAGAACAGAATATTACATTAAAAGATATTCATATCACACGAAAACGATGTCTTCGATATATTTTATTACAGAACAATATACACTTAGATATAGTGAATTTCAATATTTTAAACATGGACGTCTTCCGCACTTTGCTTGTATACGTCGTATATATTGTGATGATATAAGTGCCAATGAATCTTAGAGAACCATAAGCAATAAATAGTTGTGATGCTGCGTGTGAGAGTGCGTATGTTGTTGAGCCGTGTCGTCATGCCTGCTGTCCGTATGGAAAAGATTTACATGGATCCTATATTTTAAACATTTAGTGTCATGTTTCTATTAAAATTAATATAAACTTTAAAACAGGAGTAATATTACACATATTAAATAACATTTAGCGAGTTTATTTACTGAGATTATCACTACTATGTAAAACCATAGAGACAAGTAAATATTGATTGGTCAACTTATTTTATTGCCATTTAAAAAATATCACTGTCCTCAAGTTTGATGACACTTTGTTTAAAAATGCACTAGGGAATTTATGAGCTGATAAGCCATTGATTCAACCTTCGATATTATTATGTGGAACTAAGGTGAAAATTTAATTTTCATTTAAATTATTATTTAATAATAGATGTTCTTTGCATTAGCACATCCACTCTGCAAAATGTTAATATATTTTTATTTTATGACTAAATTTGAATCAGTAATAGCAATATTGTTGGAAAATCATATAATTTACTCTAATGGGAAAAATAAAAATGTGTGTAACATGTTAAGAAAAAAATGTAAGCCAAAGTAATATATTTAATCAGTGAATTTTTAATTTTCCCATCAGACTATGTCCTTTTTAATATGCATAACTTGATTATAAATAATCAAATATTATATCATATATGTTAAGACTGTATAGTTCCATGGCAGCTATAGCAATACATATCCTATTTTAGAATTACGAAAATACGAAGATATTTTTGTATTAAACATTCCTTATTCATAAAACCATAAATTTTGCTCAAATGCATTTTGGACTTTAATTAAAGTCTAAATCATTTATTAATAAATGTTATAGTAGATGTACTTTATTTGGTAAATGTGATGAAATGAAAATTATTTTTCTATCCAACAATCCATGACACACTATACTAGAATAATTTCCAGCAGCAAAATATAATTTTTTAATGTTCTACTTAGCAATTAATAAATATGTTGAACAATAAAATTATTATAATGTCATTCAAGATTCCTTTATTATGTTTTCACTTGTACATTAGCTGTTGTAATATTTCAAATATTTATTAGTATGCTATTTTTGTATTGCCTAATCAGTTGTATCATGTAAAAATGTAAAATAATATATCAAATCTCTTAATTTTTTGTTTGACTGAATCAAAGAAAGTGTTATTAAATTATTATGCCATTTTTGTTTTTTCTCTAAGTTTGCTTTTAAATGTGTAACCATAAATTAAATAAACTTTTTTAATTCATGGATATTCTAATTAAAGTAATGCATAAACTACATATTTATTTAAGTACTGTAAATTGTTATATTATGCTACTTTGTTTTATTTTTAAAATAAAATCATTATTTTTGTATGTTGTGTTTTCTGTAAATGAACATTAAAGGACAAAAATAATTAGAACCTGCATAGCTTTCTCATTTGTACTTCAACCCAAACATGAAGAATGCCATTAAGATGTCCAAAATTCTTAATAGTATCACCATCAACCATGTCTTTATGTGTATCATATAGAGCATAAGAAGCTGTGATGGAAAACTAAGACAGGTACCTAATACCCAGTTACAGTGCTTGCAAAACATCGGCTCTAAAGTAAATCTCGTAAGAAAAAACGATTTTCTAACTTCCATAGGTATTTATGTCATAAGTATGGGCTATTGTTATAAAAAAGTTAAAATTTCCAATTTATTTCGACATTTATTAATTTATAATTAAAAACAAATACTCCATTTTTTTCTTTTTATTTTATAACCCGTATATAATAAATATGGCTTTTGTGTATCAGTTACCCGTAGACTGTATGGATCATAGTTTCTTTGCCTACTATAGATTTGACAAATGAATAGTTAACAAAATGGCGATGACAGATTAATTTGGAGTTTGTGATTGCAGCGTGTGTATTGTACTGCGTAGAGTATCAATTAAGAAGTGAAACTAGTCTTACAGTAAAGCCAATTAAATCAAAAGATTTCCGAAAGATATCGGAATAATGGGTTCCAAGAAACATAAGAAGGAATCTAAAAAAAAGAAGCACAGGAGCCGATCGCGGTCCCCACTGGATAGTGAAGAACGTGAACGAAAGAGACATAGAAAACACAAGGATCGCAAAAAAGATCGCTCCCCTGACGGTTAGTTAACGTTTTAGATATTTCTTCTCAAAAAAGCCAGTTACCAATGATGACTTCACTACGCTTAAACTGCATGCGATGCGTAATAAAAAATAATAATCAATATTTTGACGCGCCCTATGAATAGTGTCACGTATTCTTTTTTATTTTAGTTTACTATAGATGTACAGAAAATAATTCTTGCTGAAGTCATCAATGGTTCTGGCTTTTCCTCGTTTGACAATATAATGGCATACTTTGCTCATTATTTCAGACTCGGTGGCAATCGAGATGGGCCACCGCGTTCTGCTCCCGCTGCGATGAGGTAGGTATAGTCCTCATGCCCTGCCTTGTCCCGGTTATTAGAAGCAGAGACATCAATTTTGAGGTTCATCTTAAATATGTTGAAATATAAAGGAAAATAAACATTTGTTGTTGACTTTCATCTAGGAACAAAAGACACAAGTTAATGGAGCAAAGCAATCATTAAGAATTAAATGATCACACAAATTGTATATTATGGAATTGCTAATTTGAAAATCCATAATTTTTAAATATTCATTTTTTTTTTATTAAATAATATTGTGCTTATGATGCATTGTTCATTAAAGTATTGATTGGCCATTTTAACATAATTTGTATTGAAAAACCAGCTTTTTTCTTTGATAATCAGCAAAAGTATCATACCTATGATGTTATTAGCTTTTTTATAAAATGAGCAATCTATTGACATCTTTGGTACCATACATTTCAATTAAAATTGAATATGAGAGTCAATTAATAATTACATAAAAAAATATATTTATTATAAGATGTAGTAGATATGTTAATTCTCAGAGTTCTATTTATGTGATTTTTGGTATACTAAAATCAATCAATCAAATTCAAAGTTTAGGCAAAAAATTATAACAAAAATATAGAGTGATAGACACATGCACAGATATGTAGTTAATCTCTTATTATGTGAGTAGTTTGATAATTACTTATATGCTTTTCTTGATTATCTGGACAACTAAATCTTATAGGTAATATTTTTTTTGTTCAGGATGAATAAGTAACAAAAATCTAATCTATCACATTTTTATTATGAGTTTAATTGCTGCTGGCGCTAACATAAAATAAAAAAGACTAAAAGTCTATAGAATCAATGTCAGAAGTATGTTCCTTATACAATATTCATAGTAAAATGTTATGTGACTTAAAATGAAATTCGAAATTTATACCAAATGGTGCATATGACAAATATTTAATTCTGTTACAAACTTTAAACCATAATATAATGCCAGTAAAAAAAAAAATTCTTCAATTCTTTACCTATGTTTGAAAACATTTATTTATTTATTTATTTATTTCAACTCTTTATTGTACACATTTATAACATAAAACATAAAAAAAAAAAGGACAGGTACAAGTGGCGGCCTTATCACTCATGGCGATCTTTTCAAGGCAACCATAAGATGGATTATAGAAAGAATTTGAAGAATTTGACATTTAAAAAATTTCTGCTATAAACATTATATATAAGCAATTGAGATCTTAACAGCCTCATTTATAAACACTATTTAAATACTATTTAAGCAATCTTTGGCTTACCCTATTGAACAACCTGCAAGGCTAAAGGAAACAAGTTGAAGCATCTTTAAGTAAAAGTTACGTTATTCTACATTTATAAGTTAGGCTGTTATTATTTATTAGGCTGTTCAAATTTTTATGACTATTAGTATTTTAATAAAGAAAAGATGACCAACACTTACTTAAGTGTTTAGCCTGCTATACATTAACATCTTTAATGAGAGAGGCAGGTGTAAACTGGCATAGAATTTTATAAGAACCCCAGCTCAACTCCAATTACTTCCAATTTATACTGCTTTCATTCACACCTGTAGTACTGCAAAAAGAGTTTAATATCCATATATCGTAAGATAAACATGAAAAGAACAATCTTATTGTATCTAACATATACAAATCTAACCACACAAATAGTACTTTATAGGAAGAATTCGTTATTTTGGTTTCATATTGATTCAATGAATATAATATATACCAAAACGAAGTATAATTTTCGTCAGTAAAAGATGGCAAGATGAAATGTCCTTACAATTAGTGATACTATTGTCGGTAGATGTAATGTTGTCGTGATGTACAAGGCGTGGTTGTGTTGCAGTGGAGGAGGTGCCGCTGGACGAGGCGGGCGCGCGGTCCCGCAGCACGAGCGCCAGCGTGGAGCGCGAGCGGGAGCGCCGCGGCAGAGACCTCAGCCGCAACACGCACAGCTCCAGCCGGGACGACTCCACCTCATACAAGTACACTACTTGCATATTCTCATTGAGCCTTCATACTAAACAAATGTTTATACTACATATTTTAGACGAAGCCTTCATAGAAAAGTTCAAATTATGAGTTGCATGTAATCTGGAACTAAAAAATAGACATCTCACAAAAGAATATATAATTCTTGATTTTTCCTTGTTTTAGGGACAAAACCCCTGTACGCGATGCCCCATCTGAGCGTGAAAAGTCTCCCATCGCGGCGTCGGGTGCAGCACAAGAAAGCCTCTCAATTGAGGAGACCAATCGTCTCAGAGCAAAACTTGGTTTGAAACCTCTTGAAGTAGCTGAAAAACCAGCGGGTAAGTTGTCATTTCTAGTTCTCCAAATTGAACCATCAAAAACAAATTCTCCAAAGTAAACACATAAAAATACAAACAAATACATAATAGTATTTTTCGCTGTAAGTAATTCTATTTAGAGACAAATGTTTGTGTGATACACACATATTCTTTTGGGTCCGGATGTTTTTGAGACCGAAATTTCTCGTAGTTTCTGATATTCATTTATTGAATGTTGCAGAGGATGGAAAAATTAAAGACGACCTTGGAGAATTCTATCACAAACCTGCCACAAACATTGCAAAACAAAAGCAGACAGAAAAACTTAAGGAAAAACTGGATGTAAGAAAGGAGAAAAGGAAAATAGAACAGAAGTAAGTTGTAGATTATACATACTCTATATTATATAATTGTTTATTCTTTATTTATTAGACAACTAAAATATAACTTGCGGAAATATTTATTTTTCGACCTTTCTTCAGATTGAAAACAACATTGTTAGCAGAAGAGTCGGATGAAGATGATGCATCCGCTTGGGTTAAGCGTTCGCGGGACATTGAAAAACAAAAACGAGAAGCGGCGAAAAGGGTAAATTTCAATTAACAATTCCTTAATTTCATCTATCCTTAAAGGTGTATCCTAATTAATTAATAAATGTGTGATTGGCATTTTCCCATATATTAGGATAGTGTGTATGTGCATATATATATGTTGTGCTCCTGTGCAGGCGGAGATGCTGGACGAGATGGACGAGGTGTTCGGCGTGTCGGCGCTGGTGGAGGAGGAGGAGCGGCTGGCGCGCGGCCATACATACTCGCACAGCGACCTCAAGGGGCTGCGGGTCGCGCACGACATCAACGCCGTCAGTACACTAACATTTATACAACTCATCATCATCATCAACCCATATATGCCCCACTGTTGGGCATAGGTCTCCTCTACCATTGAGAGGGTTTACATCTACACCAACAAATGCATTATAAGTTTTATCATTATTGTTATAATTCACAGCTCGGAGACGAACGCGAGACTATCCTGACGCTCGCTGATAAAGACGTGCTGGCAGAGGATGATGAGGATGTGCTCGTTAATGTCAACATTATCGATAATGAGAAGTATAAGAAGGTATATATGTTTTTATCTTTGTTTACGGTGATATTTTTTTATACCAGCATGGTTAACTGACACCATGGTAAGAGTTGCGGTGTCGAAATAGACAGTAGATATTGCTCGTTTTCTATGATGCCATTACGAATCTATGCTGTCCAATTTTGTAAAGTATATGTAAAAGATTTTTGTCTAAACATTTGCAAAGAAGAAAAGTATATGAAGTTGACAATGTTAAGACCCTTTGTTTTGTGCAGAACATCGAGGAGCGCAAGAAGGCCCGCGCGGGCTACCAGGCGTACGACGACGAGGCAGCGATACAGGCGGCGCTCGGGCTGCAGCGGCCCGTGCTCGCCAAGTACGACGACGAGATACACGCCGGCCGCTCCGACAAGCAGCGCGGCTTCCTCATCGGAGACGACAGCGCCATACAAGCATTCAACCTCAAGGAGAAAATGGTATGCACCCGACCCATTCCCATCACATACACGGCCTATGGTATTCCACCATGTTTTAATATATGCAAATATTGATTATAGCGACAAGAACTGATCGCCGGCGGGGCAGACAAGCGGCTGGAGTCGTTGCAGCTGCCGGAGCTGCGCATCGCGTCCGACTACATGGACGAGCACGAGATCAACGCCAAGTTCAAGAAATCCAAGAGAAAGGTACTTTCATCAACTTGGTCTGAAATAGGCATGAATGTACAATAGCTATTTCCTTTTTTTTAACACTGATCGCTTTTTAATGTGTCTGTTATTTTATTGTTGTATTAAAAAAGCTTCTTAAACTCAGGGCAAGATCCGAAAGAAGGCGAAGGAGGAGCCGATAGATGTGGATGCATACGACGCGGGCAACGCACCACTAGAGACAGACGACACAGGTACCAGTACACGCTCTACTATCTACAGACATATAGACTATCTTGCGTGTATATTTTACAAGTAGTATAAATATTTGGAAATGAAGTTCCCGGTAGTTATAGTGATGAGAATGTTGTGTTGTTGCAGAAGTGAAGCCGGAGCAGCTGTACTCGTCGTTGGCGGTGGACGAGGAGGAGACGGAGCCGGACACGGAGCTGCAGGCCGCGCTGGCTCGCGCGCGCAGGCTGCGACAGGCCACCGACGTGCCGCAACACATTCCGAAGGTACACGCGCACCAACACACCACCACAACGGTACCTCAATGTGGGATCAGGGCAATGAATACACACCCACTCAGACTTTTTTTCGCGGGCAAAGCGCCTCAAGCTCCTCTGTTCGGTAACTCGGAGGAGGCCCTGAGGGGTATGTCGGGGTCTCTGGCCTTCCAATCCTTTCCATCTTCAACACGTTAATCACATGTATAATTAAGGATTCTTTTATATAGTGTCATGTGATTATTATGTACTTTTTATGAATTGGGAAGCTCATTTTAATCCATTTATTTTTCAAAACAGTTTTCTGTGATTTTAAAACCTCTATTCCGTATATTTCAGGTGGAAGAGATCTTGGAGAAGGTGAAGGAGGAGCCGGCGGCCCCCGAGCCGGAGCTGGAGAGCGAGGGCGGGCCCATGGTGTTCGACGCCACGGCGGAGTTCTGTCGCACGCTCGGGGACATACCCACCTACGGACTGGCCGGCAACAGGGACAGACTCGCGGAGGCCATGGTAATATATCTGCTCACTGCCCTTATGGCTTGTTTTAATATATACTTTATGCTTAGGAATAATACCATCCACACCCAAAAATCAAAATTGAAAAATATTTTATTAACGAATTAAATATTTTTAGGATAAAAGTAAAGCCTATAATTATCTCTAAGACTTGACACTATTTTAAAAATTATTAAAACTATACTATGAATTATTGTGAAAGGTTTTGTATATAAAGTTGCTAATGTTTTTAGGAGTTGGAAGAAGAGGTTGAAGCGGAGGCGGAGACGGATTCCAACGCGGGCGCGTGGAGTCGCGTCGACGTCGACAACGAGAAACCACCTGATCTCACTTCAGGTACCATCACAGTGTCTAATTATTTTAATAACAACCAATTGACTTTCAAGCCTTTTGCCTTGCTTATAGAAAAGAAGGTACAATAATCTGGAAATTGATAAATGATATTGTTCCGGTAAATACATTGTGTATGAAAAAGAACAATTAAAATTAACTTCATATCAGTATAATTTAATTAATAATGCATTTGACATGTATGGATGCATGACTACGCGAGTTTCGGTCAGTTCAATAGCTGTATGTATAGTAACAGTTGTTGCGTGTGTGCAGAGGGCGCGCGCGCGCTGTGCTCGGAGCCGGCGCTGGGCGCGGGCGTGGCGGGCGCGCTGCGGCTGGCGCGCTCCAAGGGGTACCTGGCCCGCGCCGCCGCGCACCCCGCGCCCGCCGCGCGCGCGCACCTGCTCGCCAAGCACTACTCCATCGAGGACAAGACCTACAAGTAACTACACACATCCACTACACACACTCCGCAGGACACACTAATGTTCGCTCCAAGGGGTACCTGGCCCGCGCCGCCGCGCACCCCGCGCCTAGTAGCGCGACAACACCTACAAGTAATACACACCACACATCCACTACACATCGACTACACACAAACCTTACGCCACACCAATGTTTGCCCCGGAGCTAGTCTGACACCTCTTGACGACTGCGCCTCGGAAGTTGACAAAAAATTATTATTCAAAATGATTTACGCTACACCCTACTCATTTATATTACCACATAATCATCACCTTCTAAATACAATATTTTTTTAGACATAGATAAAATGCATTAAATAAAACCAAAACTAGTCAAATCGCTTATAGTTACACCACATTGTTTATACAACGACATGCATTAATGATGTATTTGTTTGACAGTGAGGACGACAAATACGGTCGTCGCGAGCGCGGCCACTCGGGCCCGCTGCAGGACTTCCGCGAGAAGAGCAACTTCCGGCCCACCGTGAAACTCGACTACGTGGACGACGAAGGGCGCGCGCTCTGCCCCAAGGAGGCGTTCCGATACCTGTCGCACAAGTTCCACGGCAAGGGGCCCGGCAAGAACAAGCAGGAGAAACGCATCAAGAAAGCTATTCAGGAGGGGGTCAGTAAACTTGCATATTGCTTTTATTAAAAGGATAAAGTATACCATTTATTTACTTTGTACCGTAGACCCTTATTTAAAAGCCTTAAATTTTTAATTATATTAAACAGTGGTAACCATTTTATTCCAATATAATTTTTAAAAAAAGTCTCAACCGAGTCTATTCCCTCTGGTCTGGATATTCAGAACACTCCTTTGTTCCTCTGCTACAGCTCAAAAGGCATATCTTCGATATTACATGTTACTTATTTCTGGCTTTACTTGCAGTTGATGAAGAAGATGAGTTCTACAGACACGCCGCTGGGCACGCTGCAGATGCTGCAAGAGAAGCAGCGAGAGACGCAGTCGCCGTACATCGTACTCAGCGGCGCCAAGAGAGAGCCACACAACTGATCGACACTTCAATACAAACCACACACATAACCTTAACCACTTAACTGCATTTACATTATACTCTTTTCACTAATCATATAAAACATGTAACCTAACTTTGACACGGGCTATATCATTATAGCTAATATATTACTATCATTGCTACTACATTTGACACATAGAGCTCCAAAATTGTACCTACATAACAATATAATTGTATATTTTCGTAATGTATCTATCTGGAAAAATAATTACTTTAGGCAATTGTGTTTTATTTTTTTCTATTCCTATACCCATGGTTTACAGTATTTATCAACTATAAAATCCTATCCTAATCAACTTAACTTAGCTAATCCCTGTATGGCACCATCCAATTTATATGCAATCCTAGTACAGTACTACTGTTTTTGTAGTGGTGAATATTTCGCGAATATTCCTATGAAGAATATTGAGGTCGGATGATTTGATTCAGATTTATGGAACGGCAGATATATTGATCGGATATTTTGCAACAGATTTTTTTTAGGATGCGGTATATGGATCTGATATTTCCGACCGAGTATTTTTATTTATACCTCATTCACGATAAGTTGATTCTTTTGGCATATCGACTAATGATGGGAAACAGAAAATATCGAGAAGTTCAAAAATATTGCGTTTTAAAATACTGCATTATGTGTGAAATTCTTTATTACTTTCGACATATAAAACATTATTTAGATAAGCGGTTGTGGGTCATAATAAGTACCTATTTAATATTTAAACAGGGTTATTTTTAGACCTCCCGCCAAATTTAAATAGGTGTTTTAGACCACGGAAGTAAACAACTTCCCCAAAGAAACACGGGCCGAAAAGTAAAAAAAAAATTCAGACCTTCTACACGAAATCGACCACGTGAGCAGTTTTCTATGGGAGGGTCGAATTATTTATCACGTTTCGACCCATGTTTCTTTGGAAAAGTTGTTTAGTTTCATGGTCTAAACAACCTATTTTAAGTTGACAGGAGGTCCAAAAATAACGCAGTATGTAAAAATTAAGGTTGAAAAATTAAATAGTTTTATCTTTAAAACAGTTTTTATTAAGAAACTGGAGCACAGCCATGATCATCATAGCGTTCAATAAAATTATCGACGTGGCAATCGATATGAACGATGTTACGTCCCTTTCCGTCCGAACGATGTAACATTATATAAACGTCAATCAGTTTCAGTATTCCTATTTTAATTTTACTTTGAAGCAATAAAGTCTCAAAATTTTCGGATAACGCTTATATCTTTAGGGACTTTTGTGTTGTATGTATTTTTTTATATTTATCAAATCATTAAAATAATAAAATAATACGTTTTTTATTTCAAAGTCATGTCTCAGAAAAATTGACATCTGCCAAAAGAATCAACTTATCGTGAATGAGGTATAGTAAATATTCCAGCTGGTTAACGGGGTCGGCCTTTTTACTTGACTGAACTTTGGATTCGCTTGCCAAGTTTATGCAGTGGTGGATAAATTTATCTCTATATTTTATTTGCCTTCTTGTTTTACTTTGAGTGTCACCGACTGCGTTAAAGTGTTTTAAACCCATGGATTTATTTAATATTAGTTTAGTATTATAAAAAAAAGTGTATAAGTCCATATTTAAACCACAACCAACGATAATATAGAAGACGAACTAATGCTTTCTTAAAACAAATTAAACTGCTGGCTTTCATTTCAAGTTTTATTTTATCGTAATGACGTAAAAACTATAAAAAAACAGTCAAAGTCAAAATCAAGAAATTTTAATACAAGAATCTATAAAATATTTGCATTGATCGTTCTTTTATTTGATTGGAAACCATAAGCCAGTGCAGCTAGCAGTATGTCGTCGGAGACGCGTGCGGGTGACTCGCGGCCCACGCCCGCCGAGCTCGCCGCCTTCGTGCCCTTCGCGTGCGTGCAGCTGCAGACGCCCTTCAGCGTCACCATCGTTAAGGTCGTACAAAGTAAGCAGCTACTTGAAGTTTACTTTTTCAATTTCAGATATTTACTACTTTGTTACGTCTTCTATTACGTGGGGTTTGATATTAATTTAACTAAAGAAAATTCATTGGTATGCTAGTTTCCGCATGATGTTGCATATAATGGATAAGAATACATCACAAAGAATTTACGTTTTCAGATGAGTACGTGAGTAAATTAGACGAGAAAGGTAAAAAATCAGCTAGAGGAAAGTCCACAACGCGTCAACCATCGCAGCTGCAGCGCGATTCACAAGAGCAAGAAGAGTCGTTGCCGGGGCCGGGCAACATGTTCGCCGATCCCAACGAAATTGTGATTACCGTCGTGTTAGACGTTAGTGGACGACTAGTGGAGTTACTGTTCAACAGGACTCCCCCTTTGCCGCGAGTACTCATCAAAATAATCGCCATGTGCATTCCCTACCAGTCTTGTTTGAGCAGGCTCACTATGCGCTTCGTCCCGCTTCATGGTGAAATTATTTACGAAATAGCCAAGTTTCTACCTCAAAGTTACATCACTGAAATTCTTTTAGAAAACTCCCCGGTGGCCCAGCAAAATTACCATCAATTTTTCGAATTCGCGCATTTGAAACGAGTGACTCTTGCTCGATGTGGACTCACGGATCACGACTGTGTCAACATAGCGTCCAAGTTGGTCCATCCGCAACCGGCTACGAAGAGTTTGTGTTTGTTGTCTCTAGCCTCCAATAAAATTTCAGACGTAGGAGCGTGCGCGCTCGGACAGGCTTTGCGGAGCAATCGAACGTTGCAGTACATAAACATATCCGGCAACCGAATTTCTGACGTCGGCGCCACAAATATTTTGCAAAGTCTTATGGAATTTAACTTGACATATAAAGAATTGTTGGCAAAGCGAGAACGCCTCATGGAATATACAAGACTAAAACGAGATACTTACAAAAGATGTATCAGAGAACTATGGGAATCGCTACGTATGAAATCGCAAGATGAGGTAAGTCGAATGAGGCGTAAGACTGCAGGACGCTCGAGAAAATCGAGCGCCACCACGGTTCCACTGGGTGGGACACACATGATCGATATGGAACTCATCGCGTCGAAAGCTGACATGATGACCAATGAAATGGTGGGCGTTTTCTCGGATCCGTTCAGTGTCGACGAAACTGAAACGAAGAACAAGCAAGTGTACTCCCTGGGGAACACGATCCTCTGTTATTTGAATCTATCTCACAACAACCTCACCTACGAGACGGTGGTGGCGTTGTTCGAGGTGCTGGCTTATCAAAATAAGATGCCGCGCAAATCAGGTCCCGGCCTGCTGCGGGTCGTGATCGAAGGCAACAATATGCCCATCAACTGCTTCGAATACACCATGATCGACGAGCTGCTCGAAAAAGCTATTGCTCAACGAATCGCTAAACCGCCACGCAAGGCTGAACGCGGACGAGTCCGAGGGAAATAAGCGACTACATGTTACCTAATACTTTTTGGGACGAATAAGTCTGTTTTGTCTTTGTCAGTTCATCTTATCATGTATTCGAATTTAGAATAATTTATTATATTATAGACTAATTAGTTATTTAGCTTTAATTTATCGATTATTTTATGGACCTTAATAAATTAAGAACTTTATTGATAAATATTCGTTTTATTATGCGAAGCAATAAGAGTAGTTGTATGAGTGGCGGCGCGTCTACTTGTGCGCGTGCGAGGAGGTCTGCGGCTGGAAGTGCGCGCGGCGGGCGGCGGCGCGCTGCAGGCGGGTGGCGCGCACCAGCTCGGGCGTGGGCGGCCGCCGCACCGGCTGCGTCGACGCCGTGCGCAGGTGCGCGTACACCGGGATCTGACGCCATACCAACTCATCTTTATACTACCTCAACCAAACCATACTTCACATTAGCGTCATGACCACACACCTTCCTTTTTACAGAAATCAGTGCTCAACAGTGAGCGTATATAGATCTATACTTGGCTGTTTAATTGTAGATAGGTTACAATATTAATAGGTACGATACCTTACAATTAAATGGATGAAATGTCTGGCATACCGTTTGCAGCGAGTCGTCGAGTATGATAGGGTCTTGTATTTCGGGGCGGCGCGGCAACTTGAAGTACCGTCCGAGCAGCGGCTCCTGCGGCGGCGAGCCGAACGTCTTGTGGCGCAGCTCGTGCTCCGTGATGTCGCGCAGCTTGTCCACCTCCACCTGCCCCGGCACGTAGCGCGACACGTAGCCGCCGCGCCACACCTACACACACACACTTGCATCAAAAACTTTATCTTGTATACTCTTTGCCTATTATCCTCTAGACTGTGTTCCATGAATCAGAAAGTCTAATAGTTTTTAACTTCACATCACCCAGTCCGTCATCAACTGGTCACACAAACACTGCTGCTTCCAAATTCGTTTCATCATGATTTATCAATGTCATTAACTGTACCTTGAAAGTAGTGAAGCTGGCAACTTTCTTGACATCTGGAGGGAAGCGCGTCACTTCCAGCGTCCACGGCAGAAAACTACCAAGAGTCTGCAAGTACTCGCCGGACAATCGCCACACTCGAACGCTGTAGTCTGAACTGCCGCTATTTATAAAAACATAAAATAATCATTAATAGAACAATAAATCTGATCTCATATAGGTATACTGGCAGTCTTCATAGCAATGTTGGTAAAAAGACCGCGAGTTAACCGCCGTACGAGGCAAATTTTCCAATTCAGAAAATATTCACTATACCGGAAAGTAATGCCGAACACCTAGGATCTAAAAAAAAGTATTTATAAAGCAACACACTGACGCCGTGTAGCACTAATATACTCAGCTTGCCGTCGTCTATTGCTGACCGTAAGCTACTTGATTAAGCACCAACCGTCCAGGTATGCCGCAGCCTGTATCTTTTCGAAACTTATGACCAGTTTCAAGAGCTACCTGAGCAAGAGTTTGAGCTCGTCGATGTATGCCATGCTGGTGATGCAGCGCAGATGTCCCCGGTAGCTGTTGAGCAGCAGCGGCAGCGGCTGGTCGCGCACGCTGCGCTTGGCGCGCCCCTCCACGCGGTCGCGCCACAGGAACGGGAACTCCAGGCGCAGCTTCGGCATGTTCACGTGCACCTAGATGAATTAAGGAGCCGTTGTAACAATTTAAATTTTACTGTCATTTTTAGCAGGCGAAAGACGTCCACTGCTGTAGTTACGCCAAAGACTTGCAGAGCGCTCTAATGGAATTTGGGTGCATCTTAAGTTTAAGGATGGTTATTTAACTAAAGGGATAAAAATGAAAGAAATATGACAAAACAAAATTTTAGGCACTACGAAGCTAAGCAGTATAAAATATTCAAAAGTAGACTAACCTCCTCATTCCTGAGGTAATTCCTCATGAGCCACACTTTAATGTATCCGATGGTGGTGCCGGTGAAGAGGTAGTCGTTGTCGATGTCGGTCGCGAACGCCGACACGTAGTCGCCGGCCGTGTGGATCGCCTGGAACGAGCCCTGGAACCCGCCCGCCGGGTGGTCCGACCAACCCTGCACTTGTCCGTTCTCCAGTGATAACATTAGGGAAGCTGAAATATAACGACATGTTTGGATAGCATATTGGAGCTCAAAAAAGAACACTTGAATTTGAATTTAAGAATTAGAATAAATTAAATAATTTTATTCAACAGATTAGGTACGATGAATATTCTATTCCTGCTACGTAAATATTCACTAAATGTTATTTTTTTAAAGACTAGCCTTGGCCCTAAGAAGTCAGCTATATACTTAATCCATTCATGCTGTTAATTAGATCTCAAAAACACCTATAAGAATTGATTGATCCACAAGTATTCGTCCGTTAACACACCTACAACACAAGTTTAATTCCAATGTCGGGAAAGCCAGTAGTAGGTAGGTAACAATGCCTGGGGCCTGATATACTAAAGTAGGTCACGTACCGACTCGCATGGCGTTGGGCCTGGTGAGCAGGAAGATGATGGCGTGCACGGCGAGCTGGCGCATGTTCTGCGCGCGCACCGGCAGCGCCACGGAGGACACGCGCCGCGCGTACGCCTTGCGCATCGCGCTCATCGAGCTGATCATGGACTCGCGCCCGCCCGCCGTGCTGCAACCACGGGTATGTGCTGCTTTACACAAAACTATACGCAACTTGCAAACGGAATCGTTCTATATCTCTTTCTGCATGAGCATCTTAAACTTATAATGCTTTCTTTAAGTATTTTCCTGATTTATTTAGATAGTAATCAGATAGTTATATAGATAATTCCAAACTGAGAAAACCCCTTCTGATATGTCATGGACATATGTCATGAATAACACAATGCGACATGTTTACCTTGGTTTTCGTATGGCAGACTGTCTCCTCCCACTGGATCCAGCTCCGCCGGCTGCCGACATTGCCGCCTGTTTGGCCGTGTCGCGTTTGTTATAGTTCATTTTAATCCGAAGCATGGGTTCCGTACAAGAAAAACGCCTGCAAATAAAGGACATAATGTATTTTAATCCACATTTCTGTTATTCTTTCCAATACTGCAGTACGGTAAATCAGATTGGCGGAGGCACAATTTGCTAGACTCTGACCCACGAAATAGAGTCGACTAATGAGAAATGATTGTGGCCATTGTTTGCCATGTAACTGGACCATATCAAAAGTGTAGGATTATCTCCTCGCAGTAGCAGCAAAAATATCAGTCGATAAACCTGTACGGCTGTCCAGTCTCGAGTTTCCAGAGCACGAGCTCTGAGTTGTATGACGAGGTGGCGAGGGAGAGCGGGGTGCGCGCGGCCGCCGCCAGCACGTCGTCCGTGTGGCGCGTCTCCCAGCTCTTGCCGCTCGTCGCCGTGCCCGTGTCCTCGAACTCTGTCACGTGCCGGTTCCAACCCACCGCTAGAATACTATCATGCGGGATTGTAAACATTAAGAGAGTTTATACATATTTCGGCAAAAACAGTACTTTTCGAACCCCTTAAAATTGATGAAAGACCCATCGTACAAATACCTTAATTACAAATGATTATAGGGAATATTGTCATCTAAAAAGTTAGTTAAGAACATTTTAAGATTTTTGCGTAAATTTTAATAAATAACAAGGTAACTGAGCTAAGGTTGTCAATTCACTTCTAGAGTCATTTTCGAGGCTCAAAATTCGAATTAATTCATAATATATTTAATCAAAATAAAATTGTGTTGAATTGTATATATCCCCAAGCAAATAGTTAATTAAAAACATTTTAAGATTTAGATTGCATATTCAAGTAAAAAATAATTAAGGCATTCAAAATATTGGGAAATTACTGTTACTATAGCATTTTTTTTACCCCTGTACGATACTCAATTTAACAAAATAACAACTTTCCTTAATAAAAGAACGTTTACTTGAAAACGTAAAATTTTTGTTTTGAAGAAATTTTGTTTATTTATTTTTATATGAATATTTTAAAATGTGCTATAAAACGCCGGGCCCAAGCCAGTGCAAATCACACCGCCGCGAGGCCTTCCAAGGAGAGGACGTATCGCTCTGCGCTACGCCATCGAAATTTGCGTCGTAAATATTTTTGGTGGCCGCGCGGTGTTTATACGCTCTTAATACAATTGAAACACTTACATATTTAATAGCTACACTGACAGCTACAGCTACACTTTTAACGGTGAAGGAAAAAATGGTGATGAAACCTGCGCATCTACAATTTTCTTAGGAATTTTAAAAATGTTTAGTCCGCCAACCCGCACTAGGCCAGCGTGGTGGACTAAGGCCTAAACCCTTTCAGTGGTAGAGGAGACCTGTGCCCAGCAGTGGGACGTATTTGTATAAACAGATGATATTTAAAGTAAAGTTATTTGACTAACCGGCCTTCCACCCAAAAGCAATTAGTAACTTCACACATGTGTTCTATAAACATTGTTCTCAGACACAGACCCGTGTTGAAGTTCCACACCTGAACAGACGAATTCTCGAGAGAGTCAAAGTGATTTCTAAAATACACTTAGGCTTACGTGCGTTAAAATTAAAATCAGACTAAACCTTAAGCGACCCATTCCTGGCTCCTGTAAGTAGTAGCTGGTACCCAGGATCGAAGCAGGCGGCAGTTATCTCCACCGGTATGAGTTCTCCGTGAAGCAGACGAGTGTGCGCGTCGCGAACCATCACGTTACGTTTTCCTTATCAAATAGAGTATTTCAGAATCTTTGAAAATTTTTATTACATAAAGATAAACGTATAAAAATGTTGTACCAGTGACCGGATCCCAGTTGATAATGATGCTGTCCATGCCGCACGTGATGACGACTTTGAAGAGCGGGTTGTAGAGCACCTTGGCGACGGCTCGCGAGTGCGTGAACCCGTCCGTGTGCTGCGCGTTGAGCTGCTCGTCCAGGATCACCACCGCGATCTTGATGGCCGCCAGGATGAACTCCCGCGTCGCAGGGTTGTACACGGCGGTGATCGGCGTGCGCTCGCCTACTTGCGGCGGGATGTCGATGTATGTCTGCGGAAATTAAGTTGAAACTCTTTGGTATAAGAAATAAAAAATATAATCAATAGCTTTTGCCCGCGACTCCGTCTGCGTAGACTTTAGGGTTGAGTGCAGAAAGATAATACGTGAATCTTTATTTCTTCTCATAAGTTCTATTTATGTTCATACCTAAAATTATATAACTTAGTCGAATGGTTTAGGTGTGAAACCGTAATAGACTTACAGAGTTACTCTTGCAATTATAACATGTACCCATACCCACGGGAACACATTTTCCAGTATAAAAGTATATCATGTTAATTTGGTGGGTATTTATTTGATTCAGTAGATCTTGAGTATACCGATTCCCACGGAAATACTACACTTTCCGGGATAAAATGTATCCTATGTTACTTCTGTGGGCCCTATCTATCTCCATACCAAAAATCATTCAAATCTGTTCAGTAGATCCAGAAATACCCATTCCCACGGGAATACTACATTTTCCGGGATAAAATGTATCCTATGCTACTTCTGTGGGCCCTACCTATCTCCATACCAAAAATCATTCAAATCTTTCAGTAGATCCAGAAATACCCGTTCCCACGGGAATACTACATTTCCGGGATAAAATGTATCCTATATTACTTCAGTTGGCCCTACCTATCTCCATACCAAAAATCATTCGAATCTGTTCAGTAGATCCAGAAATACCCATTCCCACGGGAATACTACATTTTCCGGGATAAAATGTATCCTGTGTTACTTCTGTGGGCCCTACCTATCTCCATACCAAAAATCATTCGAATCTGTTCAGTAGATCCAGAAATACCCATTCCCATGGGAATACTACATTTTCCGGGATAAAATGTATCCTATGTTACTTCAGTTGGCCCTACCTATCTCCATACCAAAAATCATTCAAATCGGTTCAGTAGGTCCAGAAATACCCGTTCCCACGGGAATACTACATTTTACGGGATAAAAGTATCCTGTGTTACTTCGGTGGGCCCTACCTATCTCCATACCAAAAATCATTCAAATCGATCAAAAGGTTTAGGCGTGAAAGCATTACATAGGCAGTGTCATTTTCGCGTTAGAATATATGCTCATCCCACAGGAACCCTACATATTCCAGGGATAAAATGTTGTTCATGTTACTTCATAGGATTTCATTTATGATCATACCAAGAATCATAAAAATCGGTCGATTGGTTTGAGCGTGAAAGCGAAAGAAAAATATAGGGTTTAATACCCAATCCCTCGGGAATACTACATTTTCCGGGATAAAAAATATCCTGTGTTACTTCGGTGGGTCCCATCTAACTCCATACCAAAAATCATTCAAATCGGTCAACTGGTTTAGGCGTGAAAGCATTACACAGGCAATGTTACTTTTGTGTTACAGTATATGCTCATCCCACAGGAACCCTACATATTCCCGGGATAAAATGTTGTTCATGTTACTTCATAGGATCTTATTTATGTTCATACCAAAAATCATAAAAATCGGTCAAATGGTTTAGGCGTGAAAGCGTAAAATAAATATAGCGTTTTATACCCAATCCCACGGGAATACTACATTTTCCGGGATAAAAAGTATCCTATGTTACTTCGGTGAGTCCCATCTATCTCCATACCAAAAATCATCCAAATCGGTTCAGTACTTTTTGAGTTTATTCGTAACAAACATACAAAAATACAAAAATCCAAAAATCCAAAAATACAAACCTTTCCTCTTTATTATAATAGTATAGATATAGATTAAAATTACAAATGATGACATCTGCCTCGATTGCGAAACATTGTCTCGCTTTACGTCAGATACCATTCAACAAAGCAGAATAAAATGTCATTTAGTTAATCCAAATTTAATCAATGTTTTATTTGTTTAGCTCGAGGGTTTCCTATTTATATTAAGTATATTTATTAAACGGTAGCCCCTCAACTTACCTGAACACACACTTGTCCCTGTATATCCCAGACTTTGATGACTCTGTCGCGAGACATGGAGTAGACTGTCTGGCCGTTGTTCTGTAGTACGAGCGAGATGATCCCGGCGTGGTGGCCGTACAGCACCACATTGGCCTTGGTCGGCACGAACGGGTTCCACACGCGGACAGCACAGTCTGGGCCACCCGTCACTAATAGGTGGCCTTCCTCGTCGAATGCAAAGCAGTGGATACCCTGCAAATTGGCTTTACTATATTGTTTATGACAGTTAACGTTACTTATTATGACAGACTGTTTGTTTCGTTTGAGAGTGCACTATTATCATTACTTTATAGTTTATCTATTTCACTTAAATGCGCGTGATAGTCACCGAGAGGTTTTAGTCTGTATGCAAGCGTAGGATTTTGGTTAGGGCCTCAACTCAGCTAAGCGCACAATTGTTCCCTGTACCGAGTTGGAAGGCCAGAGTCCCCGACATAACCCTTTTAGCCACCCTTGAGATACAATAAGGTAATACAAAAAGGTATATATATTTCACATGATGTGACTAACTTTGTCGACTTTGAAGATGTTGTGAGTCTTGGAGCCGGCGATGTCGCACATGAGCAGCGCGTCAGGGCAGGTGGCGCACGAGACGACGCAATGCAACGACGCGTAGAACGACACCTGCCGCACCCACTCCGAGTGCATGCGTGACAACTCCACCAGCTTCATTTCCGGCAGCAACCGGGGCTGCACGACGGAACAGTAACATGTAACAAATGACTTCTAACAAACCGAGTAAATGTGTTTCCACGAAGTTACACATGCACAGAAGAAGATGTGATAAATAAATCAAATACCTACCAATGTTTTATAAGCTATGAATTAGTTGGTTAACAGCAAATAAAAATACTGGCTATTTCGGTATAGTTATAACGACGTCAGTCATATCAAAGAGGTAACCTTTTACAGAAAACAATATACCTGATGCATGAAACTGTCACCTCTGTTAAAGATGCATTAAGACATTATATGGTAGACAAAAGATGTCTTCTTCCAGCAAAACATTTCCTTCGAGCAGTGAGAGGAATTACTTACTCTGATAAAGAACACAGGCTGAATACCTTCCTTTGTAGATCAACATGTCGCAGCTGTATGAGCGCCCTGCCCGCCTGGTTGCGGAAGGGGCCGCGCTCGATCGGCGAGAACAGCAGCACGCGCACGTTGCCGCCCACGTCGCCGCAGATCAAGATGCAATTCTCATTCGGGTCTTTGTTAAAGTGGTAGTACATGGTGCAGATCTGGCAGACAACATTTAGGCATATGTTTAAGTCAAACGTTAAAAACATTTCAACAAATAAATTAAAACTGAATAAACTTTACAAGGATTTTCATAAGCTGCACATTGGTCAAAAAGTGTCTTTTGAACCGCTTGTATCTGTGAAGTTACTGCAGCAAATTTAGATAACATGTTTAAGGCTTCTTTTCTATAGAGCAAACCACAATCTAACCACTACATGTTGATATATGTATTACTGAAAGCAAGTACCATATACTCCCAGCTGGTGATGACGATCTTGAGTGTGAAAGTGTTGGCAGTACAGTCGTAGAAGCGCAGGTCTCGCTCCGTGGAGCTGGTCACGATTATATTCACGTCGGGCATGCACACCATGTCCGTCACCCACGTCGTACGCACCTTCAAGTGAGCTGCACCATAAAGAAACACCTAAACTACTTATTCAATTACTGGGGGTAAGGAAATACGAATAAACATGAGGGTAGAAATATTTGAGAGTAGCGTTCCTTAAATGAGCTAAAATATGCAACCACATACGTTGGTATTATTTAAGCCGAGAATATTCGGTCTTGCATTGGCAGAACACCCATAAAAATGACCACCCTACAACGCGGAAAAATATAAACCAACGAAGCTAGCAAAAAATCGATGTGAAAAACGTGGTAGACTATTCTTTTACATGGGACTTGAAAAACCGCTGGCACTTATTAAGATAATTATAAAACTAACGACTGGTTGAGTAGGCTGTTCTTTTCAGGATCATATCCAAGGACCACCAGTTTATCATTCCGTCGCGGCTGGCTGTGATGTAGTTCCCCTGCATAGGGTCCGTGCTGCGATCCTTCAAGTAAAACCAATTTATTTTTGTGTTAATCAATTCAATTAGATCTCATACATTTACAATAGATGATATAGCTTTCGCATAATTTAATCTTTTCTTTAATAAGGAACGATCGCAGGTCCCAGCATTTTATTTCCGGTAGAAATTTACACTTCCTAATTCCACTTTGGTGATTATAACTTAAAAAAAAGACTTGTAATTAGGGACAAATTTTTGGCTTTTTCATAATGTATGAAAAATAAGTCAAAAATAACCGAATAAAAAGGGAAATATTTTAGTCTTGGACATTATCTTTGAGTATCAATCATATTCAATCATCATATTCAATTGTTATCCTCAAAGCTAATTGTCACATTTCTTTATTTTTTTTTAATGGATTATAAAATATACTTTAGCAACATCAGGACAGAAGCATATCCTGGAAACTGGGTGGCGATGCTGTGAGCGCATGACGGTAGGCAGGCCCATGATAGGCAGCTGCAGAGATTCGCGCTGATTTTCTGCGTCATTGCCGAAATAACCCAGCAAAAGGTGCGATACCAATTCATCCCATTCTATTTCACCGTTGCGGTTTGTGTTTATCTATGTGGGCAATCAAAAAATTATTATTTTTTATGTAAGTAGCTTGTTTTTAAGAAGGTCTTAGTCTAGCTGTGGATGTCGTGTGGCTGATAATGATGGTGATGTTATCAAAAAAGAAACATCAAAAAATTAAACCCTATACAATATTTTTTATGGATTATGCGAGAAGAGCTTATTATTTAATTTTAGGGGGTTAGCAAACAATCTGACCTTCATAAAAAGTATCTTAAAATCATCATCGTCATATTCGATGTTCAGTAAAGTCCTTAAAAGATTTCTAAACTCATTAGGTAATAGTTTGTTCCTATAAGCATTTTGAAATGCTTCTTTTATTTTCAACATATCGTCGATAGTACAGCGATCGTGAAGTGGCGCATTTCTCCAGCGAGTGCGCGTCTGAGCCGCCGTGCTGCCGTCAGATTTAGACGACAACACCATTAACGATCTTATATCACTATCATTCGCCATGTTGATTATAAAATATTTTAAAAATAAAGTTATTTAACCAAATGCTGATTTTTAAATTAAAAACAATGACAATGTATTGGTGACACTTAAGTCATAGGGTCCCCGCTTCGACACAAGTCACTAGTCAGTTAACCGAAGCTACTATCGTGGCAATGTAAACATCTCTTGTAAAACCTTCATTATAATAATTATATTAACCATAAAATTAAGACGCAGAAAATTCTCCTTGGCGCCCACTAAATTTATTACATCACGTCTGTTATAGGACTAATGCTTAACTCTATTTTTAAAATATAATATGATTTATTAAAATATCAGATTACGATATTTTTATACCTTTAACATAAATTTCCAATTAAAATAAAGAAACGAAACATCTATGTACTGCAGCTGTGTTTGTGTTTTATACTAATACACAGTAACAGTATTATGTGCAATGATAAATCTGCTGGCTGTATGATTGTGTATTTATAACCTCACTCAAATAAAAAAAGAACAAATGTCAATTTAATATCAACATAAGTCATAACCTCCTATTCTTTCGTATTCTTAAATAATAAATAGAAAATGTTCTTAACTTTAAGACTATTAGCTAATAGACATCCATCATTTATTGCCCGAACCGTATTTGTGAAAAATAATGATGTAGACGCTGCTTGCAGATTAGTCAATAGGATTCTCGGAAAGGAGGGCATTTTGGAACAGTACAGGCTATCTAGGTACTACGAAAAGCCTTTTCAAGTGAGTAGTACATAGTTGTTTTTAAAACTATTTCCATATAATTGTCAAGCCAAGGAATATATTTTTTTGGAATACAAAATGTATAGTTATGTCATAACTATCACGTTAATAGGAGACATGATCATTAATTAAATAAATATATTTATGGATAATCTGTTGAGACAGTCACAGTAGTGAATCTTAATGTATCTTAATTATGTGCAAGTGCCTTATGAATGACTTGAAATCATAACAAACTAAAACATGTTCCATAGAAGTTAATTTAGTATTAAGTTACATTGTAATAGTATAGTGAACTAGAGGATTAAATAATTTGAGTCATGTCAGTTATGGGACTTTATATATAGTTACTGATATTGCATGGTAAGTTCTGTATTAAAAATACAAATTATTCCCTGGTTTTTCACACAGTTGATTTAGAACTTACAATGTATCAAAATGCTTTGTTATTTTGCTACAGACAAGAAGAAGAGTCAATCATGAGAGATGCAAAGCTATCTACAATGAGGATATGGAACGGAAGATCCAGTTTGTCCTCAGGAAGAACAGGCATGAACCATTTCCTGGATGTTACTAAACACTAAAACTTCTGGTACATCTCTAAATTATTACAGCAGATCATACCTGATATACTTTGGTACTGTTAGTAAGGAATAAAAGAAATTCAACATCATTGCATACATGTTGTATTATTATGTACTTTACAAACATAGAAATAGCTTATACTTACAAATGTAAATAAATATAATTACAAAAAGATTATTTTTTTATTCTTATAATAATTTTTAACTTTATAGATACAATTTATTTATGCAATTTATAAATATCAAATGGAAATAACAACCTGTTTTTTGGTTCTGGTTTTATCAAAATTATTGATAAATATAATTACATACATACAATTACAGAAAGTATATACATATTTAGCATAATATTTACAAGTGTGCAGTATTGTCTTTTAATACACCAGCAAGCTCCCAAAATAAATAAATAAATACACCCAACAGTCACATGCATAATTCTGATCCCACATTAGGATACAGGTTCTGTGTCACAGGTATGAGAATAAACAAGAGACTTTTCGGTCTCACAAACAACCAGACCTAAAATAAATATTTGTGGATCACACAAAGATATGTCCTGGTGAAGGAATTGAACCTGCAGCCTCTCGTCTCGCAAGCTGGTGTCTAGCTAAATTAGCCACAGGGCTGTCAAAATATTTTAGAAACATATTAACTAATAATACTTTTCAATTTCCTATAAAAAATTATTGAACCTTGATTATTGAATGGCATTTAAGTAATCAATTTAATAGTGTTTTCGTTTTTCTTTCAGTTTATTTTTTAAAATATAAATATCATTGTTGTTTCTTAAAATAATTTTTTGCTCACACTGACTTCTCAGACTCATAAGCCAGTTTTTCTTTAATATCAGTTCCAAGATGATCATTGGGATCAAGCATTCCATTGGCTTAGGTGATATCAGTATGATGTAGCAGTCAGTATGTACCAATTTTTATATAATTGTTCTGCTACTATGACTAGGGCGGCTTGGCAGCGGTGGCGCGGGGGCCGGCCGCGTCGTCACGTGTAGTTGAGGCAGCCGTCACGGCGCCGCACGTAGAAGTGGTAGCGGTAGCAGCGGTGACACGTTTTGATTCCACAACGATAGCTCAGCCCACCCTGCGGCTTGCCCTTGCAGTACTTAAGGCCGCATGGATACCAATTCACACATACCTGTGGAAATAGTAATTTAAAAAAAATCCTAAACCTGTTTTAAATATTCCACATTGTAATAAAGTTTAGTTTTAAAGGTTTGTGAAAGTTATAATGTATGTTTGAAGAACCACAAATGTGCTCTGTTCCAGAGTCATCTTGTGTAAAAGTTGTTTTCACCAGTCAGCTGACCCCATATTTAGAAAGTGATTTCCATTAGATAACTAAATAAAACTTAGAATGAGGTATCCTTTGGCAAAGATTAATGAATAATATGAATATATAATTTTATTAAATTAAAAATCCTTGTGCAATATTTACCTCTAAATGACAGATGCACTCTTTACCAGCATCTTTTACTGTCACACACGCTCCAAGTGGCGGTTTCCCGTCGGATGTGTCGGACAGGAGTGCGTGTGCCGGAAACGGGGTCACCGCCGACATGTATGAAGACTGATCCATTCCTGAGTTATTACACAAATAATAGTAATATAATAATCCTATTCTCCACAAAGCTATATAGAGAATCAATATCAACAAGTTATTGGTGTTTTAGGCAAAGTAATAGAGGGGAGATTGTTGTCTCTATATTGATACCGTAAATATTTCAATAGTAAAACTTAACACCACTGCCTTACAAAGTATCAAAGTCAGGAATTGAGGATGGCTACTTGTATTTAAGTCGTGCCATACCTGGTCTGGGCGCCCACCGCGCGAGGTCCGCGGCGCGCAGGTAGACCCGGTCCCGCGCCGGCGCACAGTGCCGCGCCGCCGCCGCCGACAGCAGCCGCACGGCGCGCCCCGCCCACGACGTCGCCGTCGTCTGCCGCCACCCCTTGTCCTCCTCCGCCACTCGGACTGTGCCCGGATTTTTCTGAAAGGATTCCACAACAATATGTAAACTCCAATAATCATATTTCAATATTGTTTCCTTACGGATTTGCATTTGATTGTGCCTGAGAGGTAAATTTAATTAGTAGGTATGGTTATAGCTTCAAGAACTTATTAAGGTAGTCAGTACCTCGCAAACACAAATTTCGGGAAAACCTTAAGACAATGTGAAAGAATAATCTCACTTGTCTCAGTTTGGCCATAGCGTCAGGTGTGATAAAGTCTGCCTGCGCAGCATGAGTTAGAAAGCAGAGAGTTTGATGACCACTCTGCCCCAGCTCTTCCTCGCCGGGTATGATCACTTTCACAGCTTCCACCTCCTAGAACATAGAAATCCATCAATAAAGTTATAACAATGCACTTGCCATGGTCCTATAGTAAGTCTATCCCATCCATCCAAGAAAATTGTATTTAGGCCTTCCAATCGAAAATTTTTAGTAGATATACAAAGATTAGATAGTCAACAGCTATAATAAAAATTTAAAGGAGAATAAGGGAAATATTAATATCGAATTACACCTATGCCTAACCCTTGACATTTATAATTATAAGGGTATGTTAAATGTACCATTCTCATGTTAGATTTTTAGGATATAATCTTCGATTTCAGTGTGTGTGTAAAATTGTTTTAAAATAGGCCGGAAAATAATAATATTATAATTTATTGAGATGCATCTCAATAATTAATTAACTTGTTTCTCAAAACAGGTGTCAATCAGTTTTATAAAGCCTCATCTTATATTGCACCTACATAATTATGTGATCATGAGATTAACCACTAATTAACATAATATTATGTACACACATATTAATTGATAAAACAATAGTTTCAATTAAAACAAATTCATTATCAACTGGTGTTGTTCATTAAATGAAATATTTCTGCTTTTGTATTCCCGCTTATCATGTCCCTGATAGGAGAGTTATTTGGCCACATTTTTTTATGATTACATTTTTTTAATGCTACTAGGACAATATTTTAAAACAATTCTTACAAGCTAAACCCTAGTGTCTATGTTACTATATACACATATGTACTTTTAATCCCTAAACCTGCCCCACATTCTGAATTCTGCACCCACATTATTTATTTATATATTTATTTACACTTCTTACAAAGTTATTGCAAAGGTGGACTTAATGCCCGAGGCATTATCCTCACTATAATTCAGAACTGTCATTGCTAATGAGAATTTCTTAAGCTTTATAATTCCTTAGGCCTCCTCTTCAGCTTTGTAATATTAGTATAGATTTTATGATGTTAGTTCACAATCAATAAATAAAACATACTTTAATCTTAACTAACTCTAATTAAAAAAGTAGTAAGCAACTTTACTGTTCACCTAGTAGGTAGGGAAAAACCTGTGATACTTGCATTAGTAAAATCGACGAGCTGTGAAACATATACTCCATCCAGACGCATGAATTCTAAGACGACCGTGTCCTCGGAAACATTTGCAGTAATGTTTTCTTTCATAACATCACCGCCCTGTAACCAGCACGTAAACTTTAATAATCAATCCTTAAAATTAATTTAATTAAACTTATGAATGAATAAAAAATTTACCTGATTTCTAACATTTATCAAAAGTTGTAAATTTATTGGCCTAACTAAAAATACAAATATTACAAGCTTTAATATAAATAAATCCATTGTTATTTTCATAAAAAGCTATAAAAGATGTATCGAAACATTTCACTTCACGTCTTATTTCTGTGACAGTACATTTTACGTTTACGAAGCTTGAAAAAAATTTAAACGTCGAAGGTTATTGAAACTATGGCTGGGTCTCATTATTCACAGCTGATAGCACGAAATATTATTTAGTATAGAATATTAAAAAGTGCAATATTTTTTACATTTGTCTCACTGTTTTTCAATTTTTAAACGTATGAAATCCACTTACAGGATACCTACCACAATAAACATCTTTATACTTAAGTCGTTAAAGTATTGTGTAGGGTTTAAGTTTTTGTATAAATAAGTTCAAAGCAAACAAGATTCGTAAACACGCTTCAATACATTTCACATCACGCAGAATATAAAACTGTGTAGAAGACGTTCAATTACGATTCTTTCGTGTAATTAAAGTGTTTGACATTTTGATTGTTATTAGTCTGTGAGTAAAATTACAAAGAAGGTATTATAAAAATAAACCCTTTTAAATAGTTTTGTTACATTTTACGTGAAGTGTGCATCATTTTAGTTGCATGGATAAAATTATTTTTGAGGTCACTCTATTACAACACGATTTCGCCCGATGCGCAACCGAACAAAACACGAACGTCACCCGAAACGGAAAAGAAGGGCGACTTGCGTAGAAAGACATTAGACAGCTGTCGCATCATTTTCAGCTGATTTTTGTGTACGCATCGCGAACGTCGTTGAGTGAAGGTGATCGAGCTATATCACAAAGGCAGCTGGGTTACACAGTGACTCGCACAAACAGACAAGTGGGTGCAAGGTCGAGACGCGAGGGCAGTAAGGAAGCGACGGTTTCGCAGCGTCGAACAAAGGGAGATGGTTGAGTGAGCGCGGGTGGTGGCGGGCGTGACGTCACTCGGCGTCGGCGGCGGCGTCTCAGCCGATGCGGCGGGCGCGCCGGTGATCTCGGTGCGCGCACTCGCAGCGCAGCGGGCCAGCCTGGCCTCCAGTGAGTCGGGGGACGAGGGCGCAGGGCACCGGCCGCCGCGCAAGCGGACCCGCAGGCTGTCGCCGCCCGCCCGGCCCGCGGCCATGCACCAGCCGTGCGCCAACGGCGCTCAGCAGCGCCACGTCAACGGCGACGCCACCAATGGCGAACTGCCGCCGCCGGCCAGGGTCATGGACCAGACCGACCAGGAGATCGTGCGCCTCATCGGGCAGCATCTCATCTCCATCGGACTGGAGTGAGTACGCTCAACCTGTCTGCCTTCTGCTCTTGCTCTGTTACATTTTGTTTTTCTATGTTATACTATCTTGGCACAGCTGTGGAAACTGGTATGAGGTTGAAAAATGTTGGTTCTTTTCAGCTGAGTATATGTAAACAATGGATTCAGGGATGTAAAATTCTTCTAATTTAAAGTTGCAAGTTCTCAAGATGCTTGGCTTTTGTCGTCAAAACTATGGATTTTTATAAGGACCAGTTGCAATGAAACCCGTTGCATTAGTCTCCTCTAGTCATTCACATCTAAATGACTAATACTATTGTTTGGTATTTTGATCCTAATATTATGAAACGTTAGGTAAATTTGTTTCACATACGAAAATTGTGTATTTGCGATTGTTGGTGACACATTTGAAGAAATGCCAATACACCTGAACTCCATCTGCATGCTTGGCTAATGGCTCTAAAAGAAACAATTTACAAGTAGTTTGCAATTTATTCTTGCAAAGCAACATTTGTAAATTGCTTTATCATTTACATAAGAACATTATGCACAAGTTGGTAATAATTTAATCATAAACAGTAATTGATAATAAATACATCACAAAATGCAACTTCTTGAGTCAGTCTAGAACCCTTGCTGTATTTTTACTTTTATGAATGAATGTATGAGGGATGTGTTTACAACATCCAAAGGATTTTACAACAAAGAGCCTTGTCTGGGCTCATGTTGTGAAGGTCCTGCAATTACTCACAGGTCTATGGCAGGTGAAAGAACTGTATTATTGTGCATGCAGTTAATGTAAATATCAAAATACATTATGTATATTAATTTGTAACTAAATCTGATTTATAATATTTCATAGTATAATAGTAGAGGAATGTAGTATTCTATTTTAATTAAAATAAATATTAACTATAAACTCCTAAACGGAAACTTGTATGCATTCAACCATTTTCTTATAAGGAATTGTTTGTTTACCAATTGTGTACAGAGTAAATTACAAATACTCCTGCCATAGTTGGAATTAACTATTATGTGTTGGTTCAAGGGGAAACCACATTAAATTACAATGAAACCACAATTCTATTTTGGGTAACAAATCATTTTGTATATTGGATATTTTTATACTTTTTATGATAACTCATAACAACACTGTATGTACTCTATTCTCATGGGCTCTAAACTTCTATGGAATTCTGCTTGCATAAAAATACTTAGATGATTTTAAATATGACTACCCTCAATTTGACTAAAGAAGCAACTCAATAATCATGCAAATTATTTTAAATGTTTTCTTTTTCCTCTAATTTCTCGTAATCCTAACACGACATATGCATTGAAGGAGTATCTGGCAACTATAGAAGGTTTGTCGCATTGAAAGTCTTAAATGTTATTGCGAATCTGACAAAGGTAAAAGATATCGTCAATATCGTTTCACTATGCGAATTGTATCCAGATTAGAGGCGACATTGACACGCGGGTTATCTTACTACATTTTCCTTCGCCGTCAAACCGAGCGCGATCTGGACATCAGAGTACGTGAAACACAAGCCAACGATAGTATCGATGCGTGACTTATGTTTCTATGAGGAATAACCAATTATTTAACAATTTTACGAAAGGGACTATGGCTTTTTATTTTATTATTATCCAATATTTTATTATTATACAATGGGTCCCAGATTTTCATTTGCTAATTACGCGAATTGTAAAGTGTTTTGTTCAATTTTCAATATTTGATATCAAAAATCTTGTCGAATTCGTTGATATTCGTACGGTATCATTGACTAAAGGACCCGTTTTATCCTGCAAGAAAGGTTTTTAATTACAACAAAAAAATACTCGTAAAAAGATTCGAAAATTTTGCTCCTGTTTCGGTGCCAAAGCGTAACTTCGTATTTATATTATTCGTTATGATTTTAAATAATACGACACCACACATTGTCTGAGAATATATGTGTTGTAGCACCCGCAGTAGTGATAACACACATTGTAAAATCGGCCAAAATGACTCATCACCGTGAAACCCATCTTGGGTTCTTACGATATTTATCCAATTACTTTTCAAACCGGTATAACAATCGTATTCCGATGCCAATTAAAGTGCATTGGACACTGCATGTTCAATTCTGTACGGTGTGTGCGGATGATCAAGTCCAAATAGCACTTGAGATGATAACAAACTTTACAGTATAATAGAACTTAAGTTGTATTAGTTTGTGGATCTTTCATCACATGTATCTTCATTTCGATATTGTTTTAATTAAAATATCCGGCCTAAACATATAATAGCTGTAATCGACTATAGTCTTAGTGCTAGAGTGAGAACTAGTCAGTGGTATGTTGACGTGGTGTGCTGAAGCTGGCATTGAACAAAGGCAGCACGTGCAATGGAGCTACATCGGAACTATTGTGTGGTATCAGTCGGCCTCTGAATGCATTAGCTTTTCCGTCTTTGTTCCGTTACACGCTATTGCGACTTATCGATTACGAGCACTCATTATGTGTGTCACTAATACAAAACGTAACTACGACACGCTGTATATTTTGATATAAAAAATATCGTTGTAATGTGGTTTAGTTTTTGAAGATTATCTTTTTGAATTGAGATTATTATCATTGCAAGTAATCAAATATACATTAAGTGTAATGTACCTAAATTATGAATAGACTGAATCTATGTTTCCTATATGTTAGTAGTTTTCAAATTGATCAATTGGTTCAATTAATTGATCTAGTAGAAATCGTAAATTTGTATAATATAAGTATACCAATTAAATTTACAAAGAAGGCCTATCTCTCACACTATCCATTTCGACACTAACTGTCTACTTTAAGCTGCACCTGGATTATTTATAAGTAAATTTATACCTAAATTAAACGCAGTTTATTAAGATGTTCTGTCCACATTTTTTTAAGACATGTTATTTCTTCACTGTGCAGATTACAGCGACTGTTTCTAAGAAACTCCAACAGCAATCAGCTTGGAACGGCCTTTAAACCTTTCTAATCAGAAACCATATAATTCAGAGTAATTTATTGCGCTCCTGTGCGTATGCTCCCACCATAAAATTTAATTTGTGTTCAAATGAACCTATTCAACAGATCATAAAAATCCACGGCTAAATAAATGGAAAGGGACAATATAAAATTAGTAACTCCCATTTACCAGAGACGCTGTGAACTTTCTTGCTGAATACAGATTAAATATGTTTCTATTGCGGCAACGCTTTCTTTTTCTCAATTAAAATACTCTATTTTATGGTTTTCGTCTTAGTAGTTAGGGCTTAAATGCGTAGGTAACGAATAGTCACTAATTGTAAAATAATGTTTATTGAAGTCCAATGTATGTAATACGTCACTAGAATCAGAACGATCAACGTTGCATTAAAATAAGAAATTAGAAAATCTTGTAGCACTTTACTTACGTAAAATGATGCTACAAATATCGCGATATTGAATGACATAAAGTGAAAACGTTTGTTTAATAACAACCGGCTGTGTCCTTGATATAGATAATTTATTCGGCATATTTCTAGTACAATCACCGCATATTTAACCATATGTGTTAAACGGGTTAAAGGTTTAAATGAGATTTATTAGCATTATTAAATGTTTAGCGTTTGAACATAGGCAAAGGAAAATTATGTTATATAGTTACCCTAATGACTAATAAAATATGCTTGATGTTATTAGGAATCATTCAAAGACAAAAAATAAGTAATTTTTACTATGAAAATTCAAAACATTCGTAAAATTTCAAAAAGTGAATAAATGCGTTGCTCCAGAACTTCCTTCTACGGTCCATTTATTTACTAACAATACACATTATTATAATTCTCACCAATAGCGAAGTGACTTAATCCTTATTAAGCTTCATGTAAAAGCGAAGGAGCATTTAAGAACTATTCATGCATCTTTAATTAATTTAGTAAATGCATTTTGGATGCTCCTAATATCGTGCAAAATAACAAACAGTTACTAGTAAATCGTGACTGAGCATCATTTGAAACAAAAAGTAGTTCAAGCGTGTACCAAAAGATGTCACTACTCGTTCATAAATCTTGGCTTGCACCCAAAACACTTTAATAACGCTCTTTTTCGACTTTCTACTGAAGTAATACCTGACTTCATCGTCATTTTATTTGAGCTCTTTTTAAAACACTTTAATAAATTGCTTCCGTTTTGAGTCCGTACCAAAAGTTGTAGAAATTAGAATAGAAATGCCACAAAAAGCTATTAGGTTGATTCCATCCTTATTATTGCAGGTAAGCAATAAAATGACCATGTTATAGTTGATGAAGTTATCGATTCCCAGCAGTTGAGAGTGCGGCCTATCCTTGTAGACTCGAAGCAGGTCATGGTTGTGTCCAGGTCGTGCCGATACAAGTCTGTCAGGGACGAGTATTATTGACTCTTGCACATGTGACACGTTTCGTGAATCTGATAGAGTTTATAAACTTGAAATTACACCGCCGTAATTCATGTACTAAGGTAATGATGGCAGATTGGGATGAGGTATACGAGAATCTATTTTGAAGACAGTCTGTGGTTTGGAAATAATGTCATTTGAACGATGAAAAAGTTCTAAAACGTTTTGAAAACTGTTTAGTGGGTTTTGAAATTTAGACACTATATGAAATACTACGTATGCTCTTTTTGTTTATATAAATATCTATATAGTTCATATAACATAAAATTAGGGCACTATGGTCGCGAAGGCAAAATAAATAAAATCGATGTGTATCGTGTTCTGTAACGCTGATGTAGAGATGTAGGAACCGGTGCGAAGTGTCGGCGCCAACTCTCCACGGGTTATCAGTTACCTACATAGCGCGGCCGCACTTGTGCTCCACTCTCCAAGCCCGTAGGCGTGCGCGCTCTTGCAAACACCAGATAACATGTTAAGGCAACACTTCCTCTAGCCCATGGAGTTCTGCCGCGGAAACTTTAATCGCATTTAATGGCGCGGAAATTGCCTTCAGGACGCCAGATAACTTCATCAATAGATTTGTATTCAATTTAGTAGGTATGTTATGTAGTATGTTGTACTTTCGGTTAGTTTATTAATTAAAAGACAGTTAAAGCAGTCAATGGTACCTATATTCTACGGTTAAGACAATTCAATGAGAAAATCTTAATGATTATTTGGTAACAAGTTTATCCAGCGAGCTATCTGAAAATTTAGAGAATGTTTTGTGCAGCACGCGTGTTGACTTATTGCTAATCATTTTCATTATTCATTAGTACATAACTTTAGCAGCATAATAAATAGTTTGAACTAAAAAACTGGTCGATGTCATAGTGTGTTGAAATAGAATCACAACGGTATGTAGAGTAGACCAGTTATTGGTCATAAAAGCTTTTAATGGTAGAGTGGAGATAGGACAGTATGTGTAAAATGTAATTTTGAAAGTGTATCCGAAAAAAAGTTTTGTATGCTTTCCCTTAATGTCTGCCGTGATTTGGCATGTCAAGATACCGCGCGGCACTAGGTTATCTGCGACCGTAGACCTGCGGTACAGATTATTTTTTCTCTTGACAACTCAACGTTTATCTGTAAATGATTTCTTTCCATGGTAGAAAACCACACCGTGGTTTCATTTAAAATCTAAAGTCATGTAAACTTAGACAGGTCGTTACCATACAAAAGTGACCTTATTTTTCATACAACAGATGCTACGAAAAAGGCATTTAAACAGGTAAATATTTGCAAGCAGTGATGGCCTCGAGGTTTAGGCGCGCGGTCGAGAATCTCGGCGGTCGCGGGTTCGAAACCCAGGCACACACCTCTGACTTTTCGAAAGTTATGTGTGTATTCAAACTGAATTATCACTTGCTTTAACGGTGAAGGAAAACATCGTGATGAAACCTGCACACCTAAAAGTTCTTAGGAATTTCTTAGGTGTGTAGTCCGCCAACCCGCACTAGGCCAGCGTGGTGGACTATGGCCTAAACCCTCTCAATGGTAGAGGAGACCCGTGCTCAGCAGTGGGCGAATATGGGTTGATGAAGAATGCGTAGCAACAACTGACTGACTTAATTGATGTTTTACTCTGAAGGTGTTCAGTCGAATGCTCTCAGTCTCGATCTATCAAATACGCCAGTAACTGCGGTATAAATTTCATAGCTGCACAATCACGTGCACGCAACTAGTTGCAAGAGAAGGTCACGCGAGCAAAGTCGCGGTCATTACTTGGTGTATGTTTTTCTATTGGGTACTTTATGCTAATGGCGCGCGGCCTTGGGACGACGCGTGTGTTCGTCGATGTTGCTAAATACTGTTTGTAAATATTCCATGTTTGTGCGATTGGGTAGTGATAAAAATTATCTATTCTATTGGAAAACGCAACACGCGCGATCTAACGCTATACGATGTAGCTGTACGTCTGAAGGGCAACTGCCCTACTATGCAGGCGAACAATGTTCCGCACTCTTCAATTATACATGGTTATTTTGTTTAACATGCAATTATTTATTGTCTGGTTTTGTTATAATTTTAGTTTGAATTATGCATTTGTAATAATCGATTGTTAATCGGCGTAGGAAAATCTAACAACTTATAAACCGTAGAATATATTTAAATTATTTAGGAGGGATTTCAAGGCGTACGAGAATAATGTTGACAATGGGAAATTATTCGGTTCGCATATAGAATGCAGTAAATTAAATAGAGTGGCAGTCGGGCGTGGGGAGGCAGAACAGACGTCTAGACAGGTGGCCGCGATGCCAGTTCACTGTACTCACCACTTCTGAATTAAGGATCTGTTACTAATAGAAATCGCATGAGATCTCCAACCACGAAATTCAATTTCGCAGAGATTTATCATTCCCTTTCAACATTTAAAAAAATACCTTATAGTCATACTGTGTACTGTACATTATTTGTAAAATAAAACTGAATCCGGTTATACACAAGGACAATGGTTAGAAAAAACTACATATCGATAACTAGAAACGTTTTTTGATACGCGCGTAAAATTACATATGAGGGATCGGGTATCACAAAATTTGTAATAAAAATGTTTTTTCATCATTTCCGCTATTATAATGTAATATATATATATGCATTTTGAATCAGTAAATGTCACGCCGTCACGGTTATCATCAAACCGAATCGGAGAGCGTTTATGTCACAATAGCAATATGAAGTAAAAAATACTTTATACAAGAAGCAACTATCTGGTCTGTGTTGGTGAATTTAAGAAACACGTTATTGTTTCCGCCGTGTAAGAATTATTGAGTATCTTATCAGTGATTGGAAAACGTAAAGATTACAACTGCCGTTATCTCCGTTCCTTCCTTTTCCAACAGCTGATTGCTGCATTCAATAACAAGCACGCGTTTTACCTTGATGCTCAAGATGTATGCCCAGTTGTGAAATTGGACATGCTTGCATGATAAGTTTGGGTTCATTGTTTAATACTATGTAATAAACACATTATCACGTGTACTGCTGACTGTTTGTACAACATTTTACATCACAAGTTTTTTTACTATAGATATTTCGGTCCCACAAAAAAAATAAGTGTTAATTTACGTACGACATCTGCGCCCAAATTAATTAAGCCGGATTAGGGCGTAAACACGAAAAAAGGCATTTTCGTATTCGGAATTTCAGACAGGTTTTTTTACAAACTTGGGTCTTTTGAGCGAAATAAACAAGAGGCCAATTGCCTCTTGTGTAGATTATACTAAAGTCGCACAAAAATAAAACAGAATTATTTTACTCGTGAATTCTCTTTTTTCTATTCATTTGACTTCGCCAAGATAAATAAATAATAAGTCATATTTTGAGTATCCTAAGTCCTAACACTCTTGCATGGGTAATGACATTCAAATTTCTTTTCAACTATACATTACGCCCGTTCGAGAGATGTCTCGCGACCTCCATAACCATGCCGCATTGGGGCCAATGACGGGATTTAGGGACTAGATACGGGTACAATTATGACATTTATAGCTTCGATTTGAGTAGTCATACATAAAATATTCGCGCGTTAAGAATTGATTTCTTAGATCAACTTAATTCATTCGAGCTTCTGTCTCACGTAATTGCAATTTTTTTGTGGAACTTATAAATAAGCTTCCTTGTAAGTGCTTTGTTTTGCGTGGTTTTTCACTTCTCGATTGGACTAACTACGTAGGACAAAATAGACATACAATTACGCTTAAGATTTAGCAACTATTTCTTCGTAATTCTTCCCCAGAGTTTTACTTTGTTCTCCTAAATACTATTTCTAGACCTTAGTGATAAAGGTGATATTTGTCGTGAAGGTGCGTGCTCCGCGGTTAACATTACCGTTGATGTGTCAACGAGTAGTGTCGCAAGCGGCGCTCGTGGCGCGGGCGCTCCCGGTTGTGCAACGTGCACGCCGCCCAACTATTTAACCATAGTGCGTAATCAGCGTAACTTGCGCGCCGACACGCTGTGTGCACCAAATTAAAACTATGACTAAGCACCACTAGGAAGCAATCACTTTAAGCCCTTCTCGAACTAAAATGTTCCTAAGTTTGTATCTTTGCCGTACTAACTTGTTGAATGGGTACTCAGTCTGCGGACTTCATCCTTTTTATACATTGCTATGACAAGTGTTTTTTTGCGGCAATTATTCCATATTCGATTATTCACTAACCATTTCATTAAGATATATTAAATCCTAGTCAGCTCTTTGATAGCCGATGTCAACTGAAAGGAAGCAGAGGGAATTTGTGAAATCACAGAATAGCACGCTTCTGAATACAGTACCTACAGTAATTAAATTTTAAAGAATATACTTCCTGTATTAAGAAACAGTTTCGGCACACCCAATAACATGCCATAACTATTTTTTACTGTAGCTATGCAATTGATAGCTTTGCAGCGCTCTATACATTAGTATCCATTATTCAGACAAGATACTTTGATATCGACACATAAAATATACCTATGTAAGTTTCTATTTTACGGCATAAACAGATAAAAAGTGGTTATAATTATATTATATTATTCTCTCTAAATCATTGATTATGTATTTTTCTAAATGAATAAGAAATGCTAAATGTAAATGTCCTGTGCATTGCAGACGCAGCGCGGCCCTCCTGATGGAGGAGTCGGGGCTGCACCTGGAGCACCCGGCGGCGGCCACGTTCCGGCAGCACGTGCTGGCCGGCGACTGGGTGAAGGCGGACCACGACCTGCGCGCGCTGCACGAGCTGCTGCGGGACTCGCCGCACGTGGAGCCGCACAACCTGGCCGAGATGAAGTTCGTGGTGCTCGAGCAGAAGTACCTGGAGCACCTGGAGGCGGGCCGCGTGCTGGACGCGCTGCACGTGCTGCGCAACGAGCTCACGCCGCTGCAGCACGACACGGCGCGCGTGCACCGCCTGTCCGCGCTCATGATGTGCGCGTCCGCCGGCGAGCTGCAGGCGCGCGCGCGCTGGCCCGGCGCCGGCCACCTGTCGCGCGCCAGCGTGCTGCACCGCGTGCAGGCCGTCGTGCCGCCCGCGCTCATGATGGCGCCCGAGCGCCTGCGCGTGCTGCTGGCGCAGGCGGCGGCGCAGCAGGCGGCCCGCTGCCGCTTCCACTGCGCGCCGCGCCCCGCCGCCGACGCCGACGGCATCCCCTTCACGCTGCTGGCCGACCACCACTGCTCGGCGGACAACTTCCCTATCCACTCGCTGCAGGTGCTCAACGAGCACTGCGACGAGGTGTGGTACTGCAAGTGGTCGCCCAACGGCACGCGACTCGCCTCCGGATCCAAAGACAACACCGTCATGATATGGGACTACGACCCCGTGGCCAGGCGGCTCTCCTTCAGGTAACATCATCATGAATTCATAAATCCTAGTGCAAGATTTCACTAACAACAATGCGGTTAATATTTGAATGTGTGTTACAGAAAGTCGCTGGAAGGTCACACGTACGGCGTGTCGTACTTGTCGTGGAGTCCGGACGGGCGGTACCTGATCGCGGCCGGGCCCGAGGACTGCCCCGACCTGTGGATCTGGAACATGGAGGTGTGTGCGTGTGTGTGCGTGCGTGTGTGTAATGTGTCGCAGTACTGATAGTGGTGTATGGTTGCAGACGGAGCAGCTGCACGTGAAGATGACGCACTCGCAGGAGGACTCGCTGACGGCGGCGGCGTGGCACGCCTCCTCCGACAAGTTCGTGTGCGGCGGCGCGCGCGGACAGTTCTACCACTGCGCGCTAGACGTCAGTGCCGACACTCTCTATTTTACTAATGTGTTTAAGTTTGCCAAATAATTTGAATGAAAATTAAAAATTCCTTATGGTAATTAAATCCATGGCTCCTTCGAGGATTATTTACACATCCGACAAATGTTACTTTAATGAAAAAAAAAAATGAAAGTTCCTATACCGATAATTAGAACTATGTTTCCGTGTCTGTCGGAGTTTTGTCAAAATTGTGAAGAACAAAATGCTCGTCGGCAGGGCTCGCTGCTGAACAGCTGGGACGGCGTGCGCGTGAACGCGCTGGCGTGCCGCTCGGACGCGCGCGCCGTGCTGGCGGCCGACACGCACCACCGCGTGCGACACTACGACTTCACCGACCTCACCGACCGCAACCTGTGAGGGCCACGACACCACACCAACACACCTTACTTATTCACCAGGAGATATGTCCCATTCCTAAGGACTTTTAAGTCTGCTGGTTTCCTCATGATGGTTTTGTGCACCGTTATAATACTTGATAATCTATTATGAATACACACTACGCACATATCTTGTAAACATACTTAACTTTACAACTTGACATTTTCAATACAAATTCCATTGATATTTTACACAATGTAAAAAGCTATACAGGTGCTAAAATACCTATCAAAATCAACTGACACAATTTCCTACCAAGTTACCGACTGAACTACACGTTACACAAAGGCTGATTCTGGAACGAGACAATAAGACATTACATCTTATGAAGTACTGTCCTGGTTGATCGGTCCCATCAGTACAACAGTTTCATATTTAGCAGTGACTCAACCACTGTTAGTCTGTTCCCCTCATCCCAAAAATACTGACGATATTATTACTCGGTCAGCATCCAGGAGGAGCACGCGGTGATGGCGATGACGCTGAACCAGGCCGACACGCTGTTGCTGCTCAACGTCGCCAACCAGGGCGTGCACCTCTGGGACATCCGTGAGTAACATTGAATAACTCTTTTTAAAAAAACCTGCCAGGGTTTAATGGATTTTCGGTTTAACTCGTCCCAATGACTAAGCTGGGTTTTTGACCTTCCGTCAAGAAGTCTACTTATACGTTATCGACTTAAAGGACACAACCATACTGATTCCGAATAGGGATTTTATTTTTAAAGCCAAATTTTAAGCTTGAAAATGATGCCAATTCTAGGCCCAAAAAATCGTTATTTCTGATGATTGCTCTAAGGTTTAACCCCTGGGCGTAACCCCTTTGCCTTCCTATAAAGGAACAATGAAAAAAAAAGAATAATGTCAACAAAAATATCTGACGAATGTGTTTCAGGGGCCCGCGCGCTGGTGCGTCGGTTCCGCGGCCTGAGCCAGGGCCACTTCACCATACACGCCTGCTTCGGCGGCGCACACCAAGACTTCATCGCGTCCGGCAGCGAGGACAATAAGGTACTGCAACACTTTTTACCACTTATCATTCTCTTTTACATTCTGGATATGTTGTAATAAAAACCCTTTATTAATTGTTAAACATGTTTCGTCGTATGGTTTCTAATATTGTTGGAATAGTGGAAATAGTTATCGGCGAGAAATGTGAATAAATGTGTGTATGTGGTGGTGTTGCAGGTGTACATCTGGCACATAAACGGCGAGGAGCCGATCGCGGTGATCTCGGGGCACACGCGGTGCGTGAACGCCGTGTCGTGGAACCCCGTGCACCACGACGTGCTCGTGTCCGCCTCCGACGACTACTCGCTGCGCCTGTGGGGGCCCCGGGAACACAACCGCGCGTAGCCGCAGGTACACACACACGCACACATACATACTAACTAGTGATGTGCCGGATATCCGAGGCAGATGAAAGATGCGTATCCGTTACTTTTTGACGGATCATTTTATTAATTTTAAATTTATAGATAATATATTCTTTAAGACGAAGGGTAAAGCGCACTAGCGACGCCAGTTGCCGAGATTCTGACGGTCTACAATTATTTAAAATAGATCTGGATTAGTAGCTAACAATTTCAAGCAATTGTCGTCGCTAGTGCTCCTTACTCTTCGCTTTTCGGCACATCACTCATACAAGCATTGTACATAGTGCCTACCACCCACCAGGATATAGACTTAAAACCATAAACCAATGATAAGTCATTTGCAATCGTATTTTACTGCGTCCATAGTTTTATTATTGAATTTGTACCATCTACCTTTCTGTGACGTGGTCAGTAGTCGTAAACAAGAGGACCTCGATTTAAATAAAGTTTGTGTTCCAGGTGACGCGAGACGACGACACTCAACGGCGTTATCAACAAAATAATCTAGAGTACTTTATTTAAGTCCCTTCGATTAACTTAATTAAGACTTAATTATATCGAAAAGAGTTTAATATTTTGTAGCGGAGACCGCGTGTAGCTCTATTTTTTTAACGATCCCGGAATCTCGAGTACGACAGAGCCGACAACATGAACACCATCCATGCCGAGTTGTACCGACTAATACTCAACAAGTGTTGTCTCGGCTCGCGGGTCGGCCGACAAATCCAAACAATTACTGAACATTAGTGACTGCTATAGACTCGCCAAATACTGACCGTAGTAACAAATCTGGACTATAATTTTGTCAAAGAACGCTCTCGATTGGTACATGAGTTAAGTTTGTTCATCGGCAGATATGACTAGCAATATTATCGCGTCCTATTCGATATGCTTAAGGGACGAATGTATGGTCCATCTCTTGTTTAATATTTATGGCCCGAGATTTTGCTTGGAGTGATGTGAGACTGCATCGGTGGTGGCCAGTATAGTACGTCCGGACGGTCGAGTGCGACACGCTACATACTGCTCCAGTCGGCCCGCGCCGGCGCTACACGGGACAACACCCACTCTGCCGCGGCTAGCAGCGGTTATATGTATTGACGCAATTTTGTAAGGTTATTTTCTCTTTGATATTTTATTATATTTTTAGATTTAAAAGTAGCTTTTATACGATTCGCGACACCTTATCTTGTGTAACGTGACAATAATCGTACTGATATCAACATATTTTTATTTCGTTGAACTTAATTTGCTTGTTTAAATTCTAAGCTTTTGTTATCACGGATAACTTGCGTTGACAACAGCATAGTTTTCGGTGGACGAGTGTACAACGTGTCGTGTTATTGTAGATAAGGTGTTTTTGCAGCTGCTCAGAGTGGGGGTCAGTGTGTACTAGGTACCGTGGGGCGCGACTGATGTATCATTGCAAAGAGCACATGTAGGAGTATAGTAGCGGTTGAGGAGTGAGTGGGCTTGTGCCCAGGTTTGAATTTGTTATAAATAAATAATATTATATCAATAAATTTTTTATTGTAAACTAATCAAGTGTTTTATTTATAACTCTCATTGGACATGAGTATTCTTATTTTTGTCATACTATAACACCAGCTTATATTTGTAATTTGCAAATACAAAATATGGATTTGCCTTGCGAACAATAATACACACAATATTTTTATCTATCTCTTATTTAGCTTTTTTAACAAGCTATCATTTAATTACTTGGCTTATATTACAAAAGTTGTTTTACATTTGTTAAAACACTTGGATCTCAACACTTGCAATGCAGACAGACTTTTTGCATGAAGCATAAAAAATTTAAACAAATATATATAATCTTTGCTATAATACTTAGTACATAAATAAATTAACATTTACAGCTATAAATTGGTTGTGCCTGATTTCTCAACTAATTCCAATAGTGTATGCAGTGATGTGTCAAACAGCTCACACCTGATGGGCATCTCCAATGAGTAGAAAGGATTCTTGAGAGCATAGTCTGAGTACAATTCATATATGCGTTTTAACACCACCTCAGTACCTTGCATGTTGGGATCAGTCACTATGATGAACTTAACACCTGAAAATTATAAGTTGTTAACAATTGATAGAAATATCATGGGCTTATTGTTATAAATTTATCAACTAATGCAACTCCCTTGTGTCTTTGTGGCTCTAGATGTAGTGTGATCTAGAGATCCCTTGTTTGATATCTAGGTTGGGTAGTTATATTGGATTTTACTATTAGGAAATTCTCAGTAGCAGCACAAAATATTTAAATGTGCACAAAAAAATGGCTTGAGTCTTGCCGTGAAATGTGGATGCAAAAATGCACCTCAGTCTATCCCTTTGGGGAATACAAGAACTCTCTTAGAAAGGTAAAATATGAAAGACCTGGCACTGATCTAAAAACTAACATTGAATAATGCTCACATGCTAATTATGTCATGATTTCCATGAAAATAAATAAAAGTCATGTTCAAAATTATATCTTACCCGTCAAAGTTTGAAAACAAGACAACTTGAAAGTGTCTGCTGTAAGGGACTCAATGCCCGATGACTTTGGTACTGGGCTCAGTTGACTTGCCAGAGCAAACAGGGGGTAGAACATACTCGCTAACACTATCTTCTCATTTGTTGTGGCCCGTGCTCGGCCAAATTTTAGACTTAGGGGGTAATTTTCCTAAAAGCAATAATAATGTTAATTAACTCTATTAAATGTACTTTTATATTTTACCTAAATAATGTAGCACTTACCTTAGCTTCTATAATATCAAAAACATCCCTATTATCTTCGGTGGTTCTGCCATTTACTGGGGATCCATTGATTGAGAGTAATACATGGCCCACTGTCAAACAAATATGAATTTTAATATAACTTCTATAAAAAACACATTCTATAGATGATTTTAACAGAGAGTACATAAGAAATAACTAAGCAAAGGCAGATTACCGTTAATTCCGTCTCTCTGGCCGAAAGCGACGACAACTTTCTTGTTTTCATACTGTAGTTTTATATCGAGGGGATAACCAAACGTCTTCTCAGTCTCTACTCGGGGGATATTGTGGTCATAATTATAAATAAGCCCGCCCGACTTGCTTACTATATAGACTCCGTATATCACCATATTTAAACTAATTAGTAATTTATTTGATTCTTTATAATTCGTTTACATTTGTGAAATCAATATGACAATTTGAAAATTGACATTGACAGTTCATCACCACCCAATTTTCGTTCAAAAACATCAATATAAATTTAACAAATCGTTCAGAATTGTATACGTTAGTACAGATTTCAATAAGATAGCAACGTCACCTATCGACCTTTAAAGCAAACTAACTAGGCTTAATTTATTAATATTTTTCGTGGTTTTACAAGGACGTTAACAATTGCTCTATATGCGGTATTAATTCCATTATAGTTTTGGAATTGCCTACAGTTATTCAAATAAGACTTGAGTAATATTTACTTTTTATTAAAATGCATTAGCATGAGTTTTTACTTATCCCCCGTTGTCGCAGTTGGTGCTGCCATCTGTAGTAATGGTTAAGCTGCTTGTAATGATATGTTATTTTACTCGTTGTTTTCTTAAAAAGATGCCCTGTTTCTTCGATCAATATTTGATCGAAGCTCTGTTTTGATAAATATTGTAAAATTGGTAAATTATCCTAACCTAGAGTACATTTAATGAAATATGAAAAAATAGGTAAATTGAATAATTATTTAAAAAGAAACATCAATATAGTTATTCTTTGTACAAGTAATTTCAAACATAACTGATGACCGGTCGCAGTAGTTAAAAAAATTAATTTCTTAATTCTTATTCAGTACTTATCCTTAGTGTCGGTATGGTCACTCTGCCGATTGAGTAGGTAATAGGTATATAAAAACTATCAGGCTGAACCACATTTAATTTGATGGTGACCAATTGCTGATTATTGTGTTGCACAGTTTTTGACATAACATGGCTACCTTAAAAGTAAATTGTTTTCGTTAACATTGGTTGCATGGATTATTTTCGGTGTTATGTATTATATGAAACTTGTAGCTCCGAAAGGAACATTTGTGCTTTCCTAGGGTTTTGCTTATCATCGGAATCAAACTTAGTAGCTCGCCCTTTAGGGCCCATTCATAAATATATTTGTCCGTGGTGCTACCTATGCTTCTAATGTTTATTAGCCCCCCTTTGCCGTGGAGTAAAGTATGTTTGTAACTACTCCTATATAGATTCTTTCATATAATCTGGTTGCGAAAAAAGGCAAGTTAGGGCCACATACATACTTATTAAGCTTCGCTGCTCGCTGTGCCACTATCGATCCTCGAGCACAGAATTTGGAGTAGGTAATGAGTTTGTTGGGACAGTTTATTACCAATATGTAGGGGACGACGAAAATTAGATCTGAGGAAATTTCTATTGTTTATTTTCTGTTCAACTGTTTCTTTATACAGTTAGTATAGGAGTAGGCAAAAATTGTTGTAATGATGTTTACCTACGAAATAAGAATTATCACATATGAATCACAGAGATTTAGAAATATCAGCCTAGCTGTCCAGCTAATCTTCACAGGGTTCTTAATTTATTTATTTATTTACTCTTCATACATTATTTATAATTTTATATTTATAATTTAGTAGTAACAAACAAGATAAAATCTATAAAAAGCGAATACACGAGAGCAATAGACAGTTTGCCTGATAACAAAAGGTAGAATATGAGTCACCATATTATGATTGTTATCATTTTAAGTTTGTGACAAAATCGATCCCGTAAGTGTTCGTTATCGCACCACGTGTTGGTTGGCAACACTCGAGGGTTATGTCACCGCAGCTGCAGCAGGTGGCGCTCGTGCGCTGCTATCTATTGTGATTGCTCACAGCTCGGATAATCCCATGAGTCACATTGCTGAGATAAAAACTTCATATTTCAGGCAGAAATTTCTTTTAATATTCCTCCTTATTAATATTAGCTTGTTAGGAATTTAATCCGAATTAAAACACCAAAACTTTTATTTTAAATTTTTAATCGATATTTGGCATTAGTAAAAATATATTTGTAGCTATATTATATTACAACATACCTAGGGAGTATAAAATATTTAAATATAATGTAACTCGTTGACTTATTTTCGTATTTTTGTGAGCTGAGTTCAATCGCCATTAGACACTACGCTTTTCATCAGCTGCCAGTATATAATTTGGAAACGCCCTGACAAAATGCCCAATTAAGTAAAGAGTTAGTTCAATCCATTTCCTATTATTCATATTCATTTTATCAGTTTTAGTAGGCATAAATGCACAAAAAAGGTATGTGTTTTATTGTGTATGTAAGAACGGTATTTAACAATAAATTAGGAGTCCACCTTGGTCCAGGACTCAGTCCAGAGGGAGGGGGTCATGACCCCCATGACACTTCCCCTTGATCCGTCCTTGTTCTCAGTAGCATGAAGATGTCTGAAGAAGTGTTCAAATCGGCAATAGACTCCCCCCTCTACATGGGACTTAAAATACATTTACCCAGAGCCGAAATGCATCGGGGATACATGCTACATATAAGACTTGGTGTTATTGGCCATATTATTCATTGTACACGTAATCACGTTACGTGAAGTCTATTTGAAAAACCATGGTCTGCCTGGTGACGTTGAACAACAAAGCGCCAGGTGCGTGTACATCTCGATGTGGTTTGGATTTCCCAACCGCCATATTAAAATGCAAGCGTTACCGCAAACATGCGCGCAGATCGTACATGTAATTGATTTTTTGTACATCTTTCATTGTTGATAGTGAATATTTTGTTTTATTGCTACAAATTTTAAATGTACTAACTAATATACTCCACTTGGATTGCCTCCTTAGTCCCTTGGAGTTATGAGTTAAAGGATTTTTGTTATGAGTCTCGGCAAGCGTCAAAAGGGTCGCCCCCTTTTACGCGGAATATACAAAATAGCTGGTGAAACGTGTTTGTTACACACTCGTTCATCTCTGCATACCTACTTGTAGAGATATAGACATATATTTATGTTATGTATGGCGTGATGAGTTTTATAAAGAAGATAAAAGAAAATGCTATAAACAACGGGAAAGAACTAAGTAAATAACAACTACTGAAAAATGCGCAGTTGATTTCAGGGTGTCTTTATAAACGTATCACCTCAGTGTATGTAAAGGCTAATTTTAATAATTTATGCATAAAGCTTGAATGAACTTAAATTATAGACCTATTATAGTGATATATACAAATTGTGAATGAAATTATTATATGTGACGAAAGCAATGCCTGAAAGTGTACAAAAGAACACCCGGTTCTAGATTTTACCGCTTACCGAATTACAAATGATGGTGCAAGAGATGTTGTATGAGAGAAAATAAATCAGTGTATTAGTTTTAGAGAAATAACAGTACGTTGAACTTATAACGATCCTCTTATCAGGTTTGGGTGTTAAAAATATTGTACCGCGATCATGGAGTCCGTCAGTAGCATAAAAGTAGCGAATAAATCGTCGGGGATGATCATGTCATGTCCGAGTACCAATATAATTGCTTCATGGTTATCGAAAATCATTGGAGATTTGCAACACATACTCGTATAAATCTTAATCTGGTTCAGACCGCATTTAATGATCTTATCGTGTTATCGGATTTCTTTCTTGTATTGGATGTAGTGCATTAGTCATCGCCTAAGGAAATAATTTCATGTATTTGCGTATTATTTTAAGCCCTAATTGCTGAATTTATGAATGAATCTTAAAAAAAAAAACTGAAAAAGTAAACTCAGGATTACCTAATTTAGTTATACCTGACTGAATTAACCAGATTTGAACCTAATATATAATGGTAACAGGGTTAAACTATGTATCCAACTAGCCATATGAAGGGTCCGCTGCAAAAATGATGAATGTCCAAAAAAATTTCATTCTTAACCGAGAATGCCATTGAGTTTTATTACACCGTTAATACATTTAAAACTCAATTATTAAAAAAAAAAACGAAAAAGGACATTCATCATTATTGCAGTGGACCCTTCATACGTTAGAGTTCATATTATTCCACTTACTGTAGTAAGTTAATTCACCGAATGAAATGTAAAGATTGTGTTTGGGTCGAGTCACCCCATTACATTCATCAACTGTAGGGTGGCCCCACCACGAAAATAGGAATTATCATCAGCCCATATGCGTCCCACTGCGGGGCTCGGACCTCCTCCACAACTGAGAAGGTTTAGGCCTTAGTCCATCGCGCAGGTATTGTATAAAGGTAATAAGTAAGAATTATAGAGATCATTTTACAAATATATTCCCTAAAGAGTTAGATTCCAATGTGATGGCGATAGTTTTTAGATAATCTAGACATGATTATACATGCCATAATTAAAGTATCTTTTATCCAAATAGCATTTAACACTTATAGTTTAAAACATTAGCTGTTGTCCGCAATTCTGTAGCTAAACTTCAGATTTTAAAAATATTCTTTTACGTAACGTCTCAGTCTTTCTCAATAAATGGACTATTTATCACAGAGATATTTATTCTATTTGAACTAATATTACCGAAGATTAGTACATACAATCAAGCAAACAACCACCTTTTTTATTTATAACACTACACTAGGATAGATATAAAATAATTTACATTATATGGGTATCCACATTAAATTTTAAAACATTTTGTGTTACGGGATAATGGTAACAGTGTTGGATAAATCCAAAAGTAGTTTAATATTAGGTATTAGCATAATTTAAAGGCATATTGTGGCGTGATATTATGCAAGCAAGATCACAGTGCGCATAAATTTTGTCAAGTAGAGCAATTTCAATCGCCAATCTCTTATTAACTATGATTTTTTGCTTTTATATGCAATGGAGCGACATCTAGTGTAGTTTATTTTTGGTAAATGTTACCGCAGAAAGGTACACGTGCTGCGGCTCACGAGCACCGTGTCCTCACCACTCTACCACTACTATATATATTCATATGTTGTGTCCTTCACAGGACTTTTAGTTGTATCACGCAATCACAATGTCAATCGGTTAAACTATTTTATTCAAATTAGATTAAATTTATTTATTAAGAAAATATTAATATTATCAATAGGCACAGTTTGTTTTTTTTTCCTATTCTGCTTATGCCACCTTGTGTGGTAAATATTCGTTGAGACGTGATTAACGTTTGATCCGAGAACCGAATTAAACTGGAATAAACACGCACAGATCACACGAGTATTGATCTAAAAGGGCGGAATGTGCCGAACATGTTACGAGAGAGTAACGCCAAATTCCGCGACAACATGCACGCGTTAGAACTATTGTGAGTATTAATGAATGAAACAGTCTGAAACCAGTTGCGGCTCGAGGCTGGCACTTGGCGCGGCCCAGCCGGTGCAGCGGGCAGCGCTCCGACGTGTCGCAAGCGCAGCGCAGCTTCCCAGAAAGCGTTTTCCTGCTGTACGCTGACGAATCTCTACGTCACGCCGATGACGCGCGCTCGCCAATAAAAAACGGCGCGGTGGCGGCGCGCCGGCCCTAGTAGCTCCCCGTCTTCCACCGAGGAGACAACCCTGGCGCCCCACGATGCTTGCATGGAGCCGCGCTCGCCGCCAGACTCGGGCGCCGAGGACTCCGCCGACGAGACCGTGCCCGCCGGTAATGCACCCCGGGTGGAGGTCACGGCGCCGCCGGGCCCGGGACTCCGCGCTCGGAGCCTGTGATGCTCGCCGTCATGTGTTGTGTGTGTGAAAGTTTCAATGGTGCAGTGGATATGGGTCACCGGTGCATCCCGGTGCAGTGTGTTGTGCAGGCCCTCATCAGTTTTGTTTGATAATTACGTCGTCAATAATCATCAACAGGATCGGTTTAATGTTCTTTTAAGTGATGCAACAAATTAAAGTATTATATACAAGTTGTTAAAAGTAGGCGAACAGTTATTCACCAAACTCATTATTATTATGCGCCAAGTTACTGTGTCACACACTATTGTCGTTGACGAGTACACTTTTCTTATCAGACACAGATTTTGTTTTATTAGAAAATTTATTTCTCAATTATGAACAATTTATGCTTAACAACTAAAAAATCGTTATTAGCACACGTAATTTACATAAAGAGTTGAGCAATTGCAACGAAAATAAACGCCGTTTATCATAATCTAGGTTATAATAAACTGCAGATGTATTGCCGAAAATTTATTAAAATACGATTAGAAAAATACTTTCTAAGAGTTTAGATTTGGAATGACAAATTTTATTTAATTGCCTTTTAGAGGAACAGTGTATCAAAGTTCTTGTCTGCATTAATATATTAAAATCACATACCTACAGATATTGCTACATTCGTGTTAGGTACGAATTCAATACAATAGGCCTAAAATGACTTGTTATTTGACGGTCTGCTGACTATCGGAATAAAAATATGGACACATAACTTGAATAATTTTATTTACTATACTTTCACTTGTATATTATTATTGTACTTTATTTATAATTTTTTAATGGCTAAGAGAACAGAACTAAGTACAAAGTCGACACTAAAAGTAAGTTTTATTGTTTTTACCGATTCCATCGTAAGTTAGTGGATTTAATAACTATTAACTATGTTTTGAGTATAATATATATAAGCTTTTTATACATCACTTTTAGATACTTTTTGATATTTAATAACTCTGCATTATTTGGAATAGATTCTTTGTAAATATAATAAACCACATTTTTTGTCGAGATTATCCAATCTATGAACGAGCATGGAATTCCTCTTTGTTTTAATTAAAAAACTATACAATTAGTTTCTTCCTCATATAATATCTGTTTGTTAGCATTTGTATTTTATCGAAATAAATGAAGATGTTTAACGACTAACATGTAAAAAAGTTACAAGTTATGAATTATTTCCCTTGTATTTATTGCTCTCTCGTAGTTATAACGTAAAGGATGCTACATTTAAATGCATGAGAGAAATCTTACAATGTATTCTATTGAGAGTAAAAATAAATGAATCAGGTGATTTGAACAAGTTATAACAACATAAAAGCGGTGTAAACGAACTTTTAAGGTTTTATGTACAAGTTATCAGTGAGGCGCTAAATGCAAGCTCGCTCTATGTTTCTGCCTCCCATCGTAAAACGTGCTATCATCTTAATGTGCATATTAATTATACTAGTGTAGATGTGAGTCGCAGGGGACCGTAAATCCCTCATAAAATTGCTCTTAACGTGTTTACTTAACGACATGTATTGATGAATCTGTCGGCGATCGGTTTCTGTTGCCGCAAACATCCCATTAGGTACGATAGTCAGACAATCTTGTATAGTTAGTAATGTTAACATAGGAACTGGCCAATCAGTCGTTCCTACATTAAGCACGTGTATGCTTTATGTGTCGCAGGAACGTAGGGTTATGATCCCGGAAAAAATAAATGTGCCTATACCTGCAACGATCCATAAACGTTTTAATCAGAAAATGTATTGTGCAGCAGGAAATACGGACATGATCAACAGCCCGCGTTTTGGTTGTGTTGTGATTCATTTCACGTGAAATAATACGAGGACTAATTAACGATACATGGAATATCCAGCTTTATCCCAAATAACTGCCGCATTGAGTTAAATAATAACATTATGTATTGTGTAGTAACATTGGCGAATAAAATGATAAAACAGATTGTGACTCATTGCAAATATTTATCAGCTAGATATATTTTCAAATACTTTTTATCTTTAGCAATTTTCTATCTCGGTAATCTATACTCACTTGATTTTATATACTATTAATTTTCTCGTGAAAGCCACTGCTCATCCTAATGTAATCTAACCTTTTTTTTTGCATACAAAAACAAATAAAATCAGCCTGCTATGAAAAGGCATACGGTAAAAAGTTATACTATGCGACAATGCCCTTGTGGACATTTGAGTTTAGAGTAATTATAATGTAACTACTGTATGAAAATGATATATTTCTAGTAATTATTTTATAGATTTAAATTTCGTGAAAAACTGCGTTCCAAAAGAAGAAAAATTGTATTAAGTATATACATTTTTCTTCTTCTTTCTTCAACATAAGATATAATAATTTTATAAGCTGACTCAGCTTTTAAATTTTTGATTATTGTCGCAATTTTACATTGCTTTGGATATTATAAAATAATTTAAAAACATACGTAATATTTTAGGGCTCGGATTATGTATATTCACAATCGTAGTAAAGTTGTAACACTAACGGTTTTTCTGGTATAGGAAAAAGAGACTAGAATCTCGACTTCTTTTTTCACTTGATTTATCTATTTTTTATTATTTTAAACGTCTTCAGACCTCTGAGATTTTAATGTAATTTTAATAACTTAGTATGATATTGTTCACCCGTTATCCTAAGTTTTCAGTTACATACATGCGATCGAAACTCCTGCTATCTGTATGACACGTCATTATGGCTGGTTGAAGGCCTGGAGTTAAATACAATGCGTTTATTCCCGTCTGCAAATTATGTTACCAAGACTTATTTCTTTGATTAGCCTGGTATAACTTGGATGTAAAATCGCCTGGTAAAAACAATTCTACCGTCACGGGAATTAAGGCGAAAGATATATTAGCATCAATAATAATCATTTTGTAAGGGTAGAGTTTTATTTTCTCCATTCATCACCAGCCCATATACCTACGCCTCGCTACATGGGACTGGTGTCCTCTACTACTGAAAGGATATAGGGCTTAGACCATCACGTTAGCTTAGTGCGAGTTGGTGGATTACACTCCTATGAATTTTCTGAGAACTTTTGCTGTGCAGGATTTCTCACGATTTTTTTTACCGTTAAATTTTTTGTTGTTGTGAATACACGCAGAACTTCGCGATATCAGAGATTTGTGTAAGTTTCCGTGATTGATAGAAGTATCGATTGTGAGACAATTTCAGCAACAGTCAAAACTAGGTTAAGGAAGACCAAAAAATTTGTGTAGTTTCGGGCTTTTGCCTGTTTATGTCCGGCATAGAATAGGCGGTCATAATCGTCTCGACTGGAAGCACTCATTTAGCCATCGGCCCTTTATTTGAACCGCACCAAAAGCTACCCGAGAGATCGTTTCGCGATGCCGGCATAGAGTTGTCTAAATTAATTTAGTAACGTTATCGCGACGGACACAAGCCATATTTATCGCAATAGATCTGATGTATGTATTCATTACTTTGTTAGTCGTTTAGCTTATCGATTTATTTATCAAAGTTATTAAGCAAATTAAAGCCGGTAGCTGGGAAATACACCAACATGTACTTAATGATACATAATGACTCATAATAAGCTGTGCAATGTTTAATTGCAATTAGGGTTGATTTTTTTTAATTTATAAATAGAATAAAAATTAGCACCAAGGTATCTTCTGCCAATAAGGTGTTCAATATAAGAGACCGGAGCGACGGTAACCATTTAGTTAATTTAAAATTGCATCCAAATTTTAAAATTATGTACAATAGTAATACAATCGTTTCAGCGGCATTGCTAGATATTCACGCATCCTTTTTCGGAATTAATCATTTCTTTATACACTTCGTTTCAACATGGTAGACGGTATTCAAGTTCTCGTAAACTGGTGCATATAACGTTTTCCTCCCCTTTCGGTACTTGGGGGAGGCGCTGTCGCTCCTTAAGTGTTTCCATGGAGAGAGAAGGATGGAACTGATGTGTTGTACATTTGCAGATCCTGAGAAATGGGAGCGCGAGGACGTGCTGCGCTGCGTGCGGTGGGTGGCGCGCACGTTCCGCGTGCAGGCGCCGCGGCGACACCTGCTGCCCGACACCGGCGCCGCGCTGCTCGCACTCTCCGCCGCCAACTGGCTGCAGGTCACTTACACTACTACTGCTACTTACATAGTTGGTAGAGCAACTAATTTGATAGATGCGGGGAACAGACTATGGAATGAGACGCCGCGGGTTAGATTCTCATAACGAGGCAAACTATTGTGAAACCTAAAGAACTGTTGGTGTTTAACCGAGATGTTTTACTTTTTATGTTATGGTCGTTTAAGTATCGTCTATTGATCCGAATAAAGTATTGCAAAGTAAAGCAATAAATCAACAAGCAACTTCGGTGTAACTGAACCCCTTGACTGATCTCTGTGTCATGATGCAATAGGAACACAACACTCGATATTTAATATGATTCAGCTGTGAGCCTTGCTTTATCAGCATCATAGACCTCTTCAGCCCATATTCGTTCTACTTCTGGGTCTCCACTTCAACAGAGTTCGACTTATCTAACACATATCACGAATCCAATAAGATTCCTATAGACGCTCAACACTAAAGACGACCCTGTCTCCCTCCAGGTGTGCAACGGCGACGAGGCATCAGCCCGCATCTACCACGCGTACCTGCGGCACGCGCACGCCAGCGCCACGGGCAAGCCGCCGCCGCCGCCGCTGCCGGAGCACCAGGCCACCTCCAGCGCGCCGGCCGACTACCGTAAGTAACATAGATAGCAATTTTTGAAGCATGGTGTGTAGAACTCTATGGCGCGACTGCCCATGGTATTGTTGTAGCGTTGGAAGAGTTTTTTCGTAGGTCTCTGACCTTAGCTATTTTTGTTTTTCGGCTCATATGAATGGCAAGAAGAACTGGTATTGCTGGTACGTTCCTGCAATGACTTTTAAAAAAAACAAATCTCTTGTCATTAATATTCAAAGAAAGTGTTGTTAATATAAGACATCACATTTCAAGGTTATTTCCGAATCTGTATTAATTAAATTTTCTTCTTGGTGATGTATATAAAGAGGTCTCTCTTAATCAATAGACTACAAAATTAGACTAACGAACGTTATGAATATCATAAATGTATTACTTATGCAAATACTAACTACAGACGGACTACAGACATCACTTTCTCATAATATGTACCTAATTTAATTGTCAATTATTACAATATTCTTTTGCCCCATTCCTTTTCGACTTTATTTTAAATGATTATAATAATTGTCCAATGTTTAATAGCTATTCACATGCGAAAAATGACAAACATTTTAATCCCACTTAATCATTTTTTAAAAGCAATCTAAAAACAATAAAATGCTTGTTATCTGCCATATTATTATTTGTGTGTGATATAACAATATTATCATCAATTGGCTCGAAGCAGTAAATTATTCAGAGTGTAGGCTTTTGAATAGATAAATTGTATAAATGTATCACCTTAATACAATGGAATTACAAAAGATGTTGCGACTTTACAATATAGGTGTGTGAGTAATTGCGATTATTTTGCTGCTATGATTCAACCAATAAAACAAAAATCTTAATTATCTCACCTCAACACCGTGACGCGATACACAACAGCGAACTACGATTTTCACTCCTTTACTGAAAAAATCTTGTTTTTTTTTAAATATAATTTTACCATCTTTATTTTCTCGTGCATATATACAGATTTATATTTAAATATAAATAATTAAATATTAAATCGGATAATTGCGTTACAGCGCCATCTATGCTTACGTAGTATAAACCTAAAAGCGCGCCAAATCTGATGAATGGACCGCGAGTGAGTCACCTCACGGCGCCGCGTGCGTTCCATTCATCTCTCACGGTTACTGAGTCAACACTTTTCCACGAAATAAAACACTGTTGATAACGTTCGACGTCGTACCTAGTATCTAAATTACCAAATAACCAATTTGCTCAGTCATTCCAAAGTCCAATACTTGGTTGATCGCTCTCGTTTTACTGAGATTTATAGTCTATATGACATCCATTAATCATAAGGAAAAGCTTGCATTATTTCATGTAGTCCTTGACAAAATGAAAATATTGCTAGACAATTAAAAGATTCAATAGAAATAAAATAAAAAGTATGATTTGAGCACATGGATGGGTCGTACGATAGCTAGTAATGGTGACCGCGGGCCGCAGGGTCAGCGCTCTTGCAGGTATGCGCGGGAACTGTTCCTACCTGGATAATTGCTATGCTGCATGAATCTTTTATAAAACCTTTCGAAATAGATAATGCCAATTTTAAACATCAACTTGCATTTAACATTTATGAATAATAAAACATGTTAAATTGATGCCGATTGAATAATTATAAGCTTATGTAAATACACAGATTATATTTTATTCGAAGTACAATTTACGCTATTTTTTTTTTGTATTTTACACTCATAATTTTCTACAAGAAATTTGTTCTCTGATTTTTTTAATGTAAGTATTTCATATTACCATAAATGATTGGGGTATGACGTACGAGTAACAATTAGAAATATAAAATAGATTCCGTAATTAGATTACTGACGAAATAGCAAAATAAACATAATTACCTTTTTTATCAACCGTGCAAAATCTTAAAATTATCATAAAAGTAATTAAAATTAGATGGTGACTCATTATCACTAGGTATGGAAAAATAGTAAATACCTTTGTAATGGGTGAGATAATTTATCCATCAAATCCCTAATCTCAAAGATAAATGTATCAATGTAAATAAATCGATCTGATAAGCAATTCATTATATGCATGACTCACTATACTGCTGTCTCCACAAACTTGCGGAAACGGTACGATTCACCCCAAAATCACTTTAGCTGGACAATCATTACGATTGCGACCTCTAGGGACCGGCTCAATGCGATAATGTGACTTCATTGACTTTTGATACGGCGATTTAGATAGAATCGTTGAATTAACTTCCGTTAATAGTATATCATTGCAATAAAATGAAAATTGAAACCTTTTAGGATGCCGGCAATAGTTTCTTATTAATGAAATCAAATAATATTTATTGAATCTATAAATTGTTTATTTATTCCTAAAGACTTTGTATGACTTCTTTTTTTGTTCTGGCACATCGAAATGACATAATAGCTCCTGATGGCGTGCATTTAAGAGCAGTATTATCCAAGTAGTTTTTAGAAGGCGAAAAACGATTGCATTTATGTCATCAGTTGTGACAGTTACGCCGACCAATTTGTATCTGTACATACACGAGGCGGACACTGACGTGGTAGCAACTTAGGCGGGCTTACCATGTTACGTTGTCAGATAATACGGGTATTCATTTTTCAACTTATTTGTAGATACCGCATCCCATGTAGGTAAATTGTATTGTGGGCTCTACCACTTCAAGACTCGCCTCATTATGAGATAAATTCTTCGATAAATTTATTGAAAAGTGATATCTTGCCGTAGCACTATTTAGGCTGAGTTGGCCGTAGGTTCGTAGTAAGAAAGTATTCGTTGCCAGTATTTTGTGGAAACATGCGAGCAGTTTTAACCCACAGGTATTATAACACTCAGTTGTAATATAAAAGTAAATTAGTGTCGTCTAATTTAGACTCATTGATGAAAGTGATTGGATCTCTATGGACATCTAGGGACGATCAATGCAAACATGTTTATACAAAACTAATACACAAAATATGTGTGGAATGCAAATGAGCGTGGTCGAAAATTAATTCGGTTACAGTAATTTAGTGATTCAGTGTTGGTACGTTGCCGGCCCGGCCTGAGTAACAGCACATTGTGCGCGCGCCAAGCACGCGCGGCACGCGGCTCGCGCGGGAAACTCGCTCGGCCGCCCAGAGCCGCGGAAAACAACGCGCTTCTACCGTTCGTCACCACGTTTGTCAGCACATCACATATTGCCAAAATTATGCAAAAATTTTTCTAAATAGTAACAACAGAATTTTACAAATTCCTATTTTTTTAAACACTGGCTGTATGCGTATTTTCTTTGCTTTGAAAAAACAATTTACCCCGAAAAAGTTATTTTAGTACACAGTAGTATATTTGTTTAAATTAGCAAACTCAAAACAGATGTAAACAAAGTAAAGTAATTGAATGTTACTAGAAAGGTACAGGAAATATTATAATGAATGGTTTTCCTCAATGCATTTCGCTAGTGAAAGGCATTCGTAAATTATATTTGCATTGGCACATTATTCCCGCGCTTGGGTCAATCGTGGAGGGTCATTTTGTTGTAACAGCAATAATTTAGTAAGTTTTTCATAGATGATTAAAAATTGATCGAGAAAGTTATTATATACAGAAAAATGAAAATAAAAACATGTTACGTATTATGATTTTTGAGATTATTTAGCTCCAATATTATTTATAATTTACAATATAATAGATTTATTTATTATAAACTAGCTGACCCGGCAGACTTTGTTCTGCCAAAACGATAAATGAAAGACCTAAACTTTTGTATAAAATGATTTTAAAACAAACAAATCGGATCCGTCTATAATATAAAAATGAATTGCTGTTCGTTAGTTTCACTAAAACTCGAGAACGGCTGGACCGATTTGGCTAATTTTAGTCTTGAAATATTCGTTGAAGTCCAGGGAAGGTTTAAATGGTGATAAAATATGGAAAAATTGCGGGCAATATGATAAAACAGGAATTTCATTTTCCCATATAAACTGTTCTATGTAATGTCCTGTCAAACGTTAAATATTTATCCCTTCAATGCGGGTAATTGTTCCCTCAAATTAAAGAACGGATTTAAATAAAGGTTTCGAATCGACAACATATATCTACAATATTCGAATAATTGCATATTTTACATTTTAAAAATGAAGAATAGTGTCACTCATTAATAGGGATTGACATATTTGTTGGTTGTCAAACATTTATGTCAGCGTTCAGAACTATTTGTTGTGTAAAATATAAAAAGCCTATACCTCATTCACGATAAGTTGATTCTTTTGGCAGATGTCAATTTTTCTGAGACATGACTTTGAAATAAAAAACGTATTATTTTATTATTTTAATGATTTGATAAATAAAAAAAATAAATACAATACAAAAGTCCCTAAAGATATAAGCGTTATCCAAAAATTTTGAGACTTTATTGCTTCAAAGTAAAATTAAAATAGGAATACTGAAACTAATTGACGTTTGTATAATGTTACATCGTTCGGACGGAAAGGGACGTAACATCGTTCATATCGATTGCCACGTCGATAATTTTATTGAACGCTATGATGATCATGGCTGTGCTCCAGTTTCTTAATAAAAACTGTTTTAAAGATAAAACTATTTAATTTTTCAACCTTAGTTTTTACATACTGCGTTATTTTTGGACCTCCTGTCAACTTAAAATAGGTTGTTTAGACCATGAAACTAAACAACTTTTCCAAAGAAACATGGGTCGAAACGTGATAAATAATTCGACCCTCCCATAGAAAACTGCTCACGTGGTCGATTTCGTGTAGAAGGTCTGAATTTTTTTTTTACTTTTCGACCCGTGTTTCTTTGGGGAAGTTGTTTACTTCCGTGGTCTAAAACACCTATTTAAATTTGGCGGGAGGTCTAAAAATAATCCTGTTTAAATATTAAATAGGTACTTATTATGACCCACCACCGCTTATCTAAATAATGTTTTATATGTCGAAAGTAATAAAGAATTTCACACATAATGCAGTATTTTAAAACGCAATATTTTTGAACTTCTCGATATTTTCTGTTTCCCATCATTAGTCGATATGCCAAAAGAATCAACTTATCGTGAATGAGGTATAATTATTATTATCTCCTTAGATGTGCCTGGTTTACAATTTACAACTGAGGGCTCAGTAATTAAACCAAGGCTGAAGCCTTTATAAATGGTAAAAAGCCAAATAAAATTATAGTAGAATGAAACGCATTAGAAAAGGAAGAGAATATGTATTACAAAAATGGATAAATCAATTTGTACAATCTGTTTATATAAAAATGAACAATCTTCCTTTCTGTGTCTGTATTTTAATTCTCTCTCTCTGGTCATCAGTGCGGTTAGCACGTGAGGTAGCTCTTCGTACATTTGATTGACTTCCTCAGTCAGGTCGTCTTCTCCTCGGCATCGTAAATTGTAAAGCACAAAGTCACTACCACAAAGGATTACCAAAGTAAAGAAAGTTCTCGCGCACGTAACCACAAAGATAGAAGGATGCACTCACAGATATCGTAACACAATATCGTTATAATTTTTTCCGTATTCTGAAGTGCGACAGGATGGATTGACATATAATATTTTGGTTCTCAAATCTATTGTCAAATATAAAAAAGGTAAAATACAAAAAAATAAAAATATAATCTGACAGATCAACAACTGAAGTTAGTTGTTACGGAACGCGATATAAGATTCTCCAACGCGCACGCGAATTTGAACTTTATGCAGCGGTAATAAATTACAAATTGACTCTCGATATTATTTAGAAAACATTTGTATGGGAAATAGAAAAGGGCTGTTTTGAGGGATTTCCCGGCAATTATTTGATTTTTTTTCACCTTTTAAACCTTCCCTGGACTTCAACGAATATTTCAAGACTAAAATTAGCCAAATCGGTCCAGCCTTTCTCGAGTTTTAGCGAGACTAACGAACAGCAATTCATTTTTATATATATAAGATTTCCATTATCTCCTTAAAATATATAATCTTTAGAGAAAGTAAGACCACTTTTCTCGGTGAGGGAGCAGTCGCGGCTGCCAATTAAGTACTTCTATTATGTGTGTCGTACTTGCATATACTGGTAATTCTAGCAGCCTGGACGTTCTCATTGTATTCCTGTATTAAAAACAGTATAGGCCTATCAGAGATCTTGGGTTTTGCCCAAATGATTCATCAGTTAATCATGTCGACTCTTCATTATAAAATTACACATGATTACCACCTTTGGGTTAACTGGAACTAGTAAGAGCACCACCACGTGTTGTGGCCACATGGTACTGGAGCAGGGTCCACGTGCACTTTCTACTGAGTAATTTTTCAAGACGTGCTACTTTTGGGCTCGCGAGCGTAACGTCGCGGAAGTGACTCAATTGTTTAGTCGGAACCGTGATTCATTTTATTCCGGATTGAGTCATTCCCATCTCTAGGCGTTAAGACCTCTTCTCCGTGAGTAATGGGCCCTGTTTGTCGTCAAGCGGCGCCACTCTGCGTGGGGCAGTAGTACCAAGTGGTGTGTTTGTCGGCGACCGCACGTGTTACTCGTAGTGGTATACTGAAACCCGCACATGTCCACAATCGGCTAATAATTTCATCGTACATACTGTGGCGCGGTTTCGTTATGTGTCACGCCGGCAAAAAATATAAAAGCGATATTTCAATATGACTCAACGTCCGACAGTTAGCAGTAACTATTTGAGAAACATAATGACTCGTACAATATTAAGAAATTGCCTGAGATGCGCGACGCTCTACTTTCAACACTATTGGCATTACACAGTCGAAAACTAACGGAGTACTCGATTGAATCGTCTTCTTAATCGGCTATTTTGTATAGTCGAATATGATAATGTAATTATCGATTTTAAATTTAACACAGTGCTGGAAACGAGCCTCAAATGCCACTCATGGTAGAAATGGTTTCCTCATAATTTATCTCTTTGCTAATAAAACGTTGTTATGTGCGTAATGCTCACTAGATACTAGATAGGCGGGTACTCACAGAAGCATAGATTGACTTGTAGGTACAACTATGGCGTTAGCTTTTAAGTCTGCATTTAATTGAAATGAAACATGGGATTAACCAGCTTTTTATAGTTTCTGAGGCGTTACGATTTTGGGTATTAGACAATATCGCAATTATGGGATCTTTATTTTTTTCGCTAGTTTTCGCATGCTTACATTGGAGGTACCTCAGGTGTTTAATATCAAGTTCATCATATTTTATATTAGAAGTTGCGGACTAATAAAAATAAACCTATGTAAATCTTTTTCGCCGCGGAACATGACTGATACATTTTTTCTTAACGTACGAATCCGCTTGCAGGAGCGTAAATTGAAGCAAAATTATCTGATCAACATCACGTCCTGTTCGACCTACATGTTGCGGTTTAACATAAACATTATTTTATGTATCATAACAACTATAAACAAGTGTAATGGATCGCTGGCGGTAGTGCGGCGCCGGCGAGCACCACTATTGGTCGGCTCGCTGTAAGGACACACCCACAGTATAGCTCAGTACTCTCGGGCTCCATTCGTGCTCATTAAATCTTAATGTGTAGGTCACGTTGACAAGGTTGTGTGGGGTCACCTTTAGTCTACGTCTCGCCACCGGAGCAAAAAATCTCTTAATCTCATTGCTAGAGATTTTAGGATTCTCTGAACAGAAAGCATAGAAATATTTTGTCAAAAATTGGTTCAGCACAGTATATTGATTACCAAGTTCATAAATAAATCCTCAAAATCGTTCCTTTCCTATTTTTTATATATGAAGAGTTCATAATTACAATAATTACAAACATAATGTGAGAAAATGTGTTCTAAACCTGGGGCATACTCTACTAGTGGTACATTGGAACCAAAGTAAAGTGAAGTGTATATTTTTGGTGTAATTTTTCGTGATTAATTACTTAGAGCGACTTTTCTTTGGCACGCATAATCTGTGCAAACAAATTCCACTTTGGAAGTACAAAGTTATTCCATATATCTCTATCCCTACTTAAATCTTACTGACAGTTAATACTTAAGGGTAAAAGCTGTTGCTTTCCTAAATTGCATTGAATTCTATAGCAGACGAGATTATAAGGAATAAGGCTAAGGGAATGAGTAGTATACCTACTATCAATGGAAAATCCCGTAATAAAGTATATTTGAGAATATTTTAAGGATTAAGGAAGTGGTAATAATTACATACAATCTATGACACCTGACTCGTATTTTTGAAACAAAGTATACCCCGTCAATTTTGTTGCTCTTTGATTCGTTGTACCCGTAGAATCACGCCATTACTATTTTTAACTGGACTTAATTCATTCGGAATTATTTAATGCCTATTTTATCAATAATGTGGTGTAATGTTGTTATCTTTCTGCATAGAGTAAGGATGACCGTTACTACCAGTCAATAAAACGTTTAAAAAATAATGAAGACAAAGCTTCGTACCTAATAGGACGACCAAATTTATAGCCCAAGAGTATGAACAGGAAATTGTGAATAATACTTATGATCGAGCTGTGGTTCTAAGAAGCGAGTCGTCCTTACGTCGCGGTGGCGCCTACACACATTAATTGAGATAATTTCATCCGAATCTATGTACCAAATTGGGTTAGTGGTCTCGGGAGATCCGCCTCCTCGGCTTTAAATTTATTGCGTTAGGTAAGAGGTCGCCATTTTGCTCTGAATAGTTACGTAAGCGTGTTAAATAATATCTTGTAAAGTAATAGCGACCGATCCTAATTTCGCAAACACATTCATAAACTTTATCCTATTTAGTGAAAGCATAGCTTCTTTTTGGAAAATATTTATTAACTTGCCAGTTGATGGGGAGAAAAATTCTTCAGCAATAAAACAATAGCTTTTACTGAAAATACTGAAAAATTCACCTATAGCTATAAACTTTGTTTTGTCAAGAGGGTTTTCTCTCTCCAATACCGTGATGTTAATAAAACAAGTACTTGACACCGGGGCGCTGTGGTTTTATTTGTCAACAAAGGGCATTGGGGGAGTTGAATGGTCGGGAGCTTACTCTGTGACATTACGCGCGCCCGGGTCGCCAGGGATCAGTGACGGCACTCTGCCAGGACTTACGCATCTCTTCATATTTAAATTATTTCACCCTTGAGCATTCATTAAATTTAATATTTTTGGTTTAATTATCCCGTCACTTATTATAACTTTCATAATCCTGGATGACAACTTGTCACACCAGCAATTAAACAATAATAATTCTCCCTAGACAAACGCTAGGCATGCCAAATAGATTGACAAATCTCTACCATTTTTATTCAAGAATCTAAATCTATTGTAGAGGGAGAACGATATTAGAAATGTAAGGCTTTCATTTAGAACATAAAGATTTTTTGTATATTATCCTTTTAAATGCATTCTCGAGACAAGTTCGTTCTAGCAATATATTACATGTGCACCTATGCCGTACACCTGTAGCATTATCTAGGTGAAGTGTGTGTGAGCGTGCGGGCCGGTTGGCTTTCTCGTGCGGCTCTGAATCACGCCGGAGGAATCCGACCGGCGGCCGCGCTGCCACCACGGGCCGCGGGGCCGTGTGAACCACGCTACTACATATTATATAAAAAAACATTTCACAGATCAACACATTTCTTATACATTTAAGTTTTAAGGATGTGTCATATGAATAAGAAATCATGTAGATCCAGCCTTGATTTTTACTGTTAACTTAATTGACATGGCGAGAGGATCTTAGATTTGTAAAATCAAGGAATTAAAAACTTGTTTAGTTTATTAAATAACATCCTTGTACACAGAAGTCATAACATTGAAACCTATTAAAAGTCAATCAAGTAAAAACATACGTACAGAGAAATACTAGATACATTTTTGCGCAAATCCTATGTTAGGCTTAAATCTAGAACACATTATTATTTAATAAAACTATTTAGAATCAAAAATGCGAAATTTTAGAAACTTAACGACTAGTAGGATATCCCATGCGCTGCCTACGAAAGCTTGCACCTTGCTACACAGGTCACTGACTCTTCAGGAATAAAGTCACTAATTAACTTTGTTCTCGGTCACGGTTCTCATGGAGTTGTAAGGCTGTGCGATATTCAGAATGAAATATTTGCAATACTAGTAGTATTAAAAGAGCAAACATTTGTGTGTGTGCTTATCTGATTCCGTCGCTATGTTCAAAGTATTGCTCTTTGTCGTGCAGTAAATAATAGGAATAGAAAAATGCCATAAGGTACATATTTGTTTCATTGATTGAGCTAAATTTTAGTTCTTTGCATTTTTCATATTCTCGTATTATTAACTTATGCTTTCATAAAATACGAGTAAGTATACTAAGATATAAGATGTATATTGAAGAAATTTTAGTTGTTGTTCCAAGTTTATAATTCACAATCTTACCACTTAGGTAGGTACATAATCATCTACCCATATTCGTGCTCCTGCTGGGACTTTCTCTATAGCTGAGAGGGTATAAAGACTGTTCGCTCTTTACTTAGTGTAGGACGTCCTACAATACGATGGTCCGACGACCTGAGAAAGTTAGCGGGTTACAGATAGATAAGGGCTGCTTAAGACCGAGATGGTTGACCCTTGCCTGACTTGATCTTCACACTTAAATATGTTAATTATATCTAAATTCTACTTTACGTATTAGTAACTGGGAGTGTTAGTTTAACTGGGAAAGTAAGTTAAGAAATAGAATTAATTTTAATTGTGCTTGCCAACAAAATCTACAGTTTTCATTCTGTGCAATAAAATTTTCCTCCGGTCGTGTGTCGTTAGTTGGTTAGTGTGGGTCCTATCTGGTGTGTGAGGCATCATGTGGCTGTGGTCTCCCGGTGGGAGGGGCGAGCTCGCGCCACACCTCTGCAGTCTCCGCCTCTCGGCGCCCTCTTGGGAGGAAACGGCTGGCGTAAGTCACAAGCGCTGCCGATAAAATACGACGACGCGAACCTGGACTATAAAAATATTACCTTCTAAGCTTTTTGTGTTATTGATCGCTCTATTATATTGGTATAATAATTTGCATTATTAGATGGTTGTTGTGACGGATAAACGGATTTGGTAGTCACAAGGTACAAAGTGTATAGATAATATTTACTAACTGGACATTAATGAAAATAATTCTCGCGTATTTTATACCTCTCTAGTTGGTATCTACTTATTTCAAACTTTATTCAATTTCATGACTACACTAATACATCTTAAACTTACTTTGCAAGCTCTTAATAGTTATTACACAAACTGTGTCTTATTGTTAGAAATAAGCCTATGACTGTCTAAATACTTTCACTAAACGAAATGTCATCCAACCACAATCAATTAAGTTCAGTGCAAGTGCACTACAATGAATATGACAATGCATTACAATATTAATATGAAAGTACTAGCAAATATTTCCATAATCACAATCTGCGCACTACGAACCCGTGCACCTGGTTATCTTGTTATCCGATAACAAGTATGAATAAGCAAACGCATTCACTTGAGTAACGCTATTTGTAATGTAATAAATATTATTTAAAATAATACCAATTATTCTATTGTCTAGAGGGCTTAACTTGTATTTGAGTGAGTTACCTTTATCACATTTCTGGGCACAATCTTCCACAATATTTGAAGAGCCTCGAATAAGGCATTTATTCTTCGTTTGTATACTTGTCCACTTGTTTTGGAATGATTTCTCTATTGGGATCGTAACGTCGCTCGTTCACTTTCATAAATTCAATAAGACCAACTTTAATAGACACCTTACTTTTCCTTTATGGCGGCTGGCAGATACCCATTTCTTGCAGGGAGTCCAAAAATTGGTCCAAAAAACGGCATCAGGCTCATGCCTCGTGGCTGCATAAATGCACCTCTGCCTACCCTTTAAATACAGAATTCAGGCGTGAGATTATAAAAATATCTCAACCGCGCTTTCTAATACGAAAAGCACTTTCCGCTGTTACTTAGTATTTGCACCGCGCCCGCAGTTTCCGCGAACAGTCGCTTGCGGTGGTATCTCACACACAGCGGCACTTGTGTTCCTCGCCGTTGTACACAGCCTCCGTAGTTAAACATATCGACATTAATTACAACTTTACTGCGATATCAAACTGAGCCAACAACAAATTCGATAAGTTCCACTATGAGGAACGGCGCCGTTCCGCGAAACTGCCCACTGTTTGGCCTTTCCTATTTTATGTATTTTTGTTAGATATCTGCACGGTGTAAATTGATTGAAGGCTATTTTTCAACAGTTGGCAGCAATGTGTTAATTCAGTCAATTTGCGAAGCGAGAGAAGTGCGTTTATTTAAAAATGTAAAGATCCATACGTATAACATTCTGTATTGGTTTTTAAATATATGTGGCTGCTGTTTGATACCATAAGTTTTATATTCAATCTAATCTACCTTATATATTCAAGACCATTATATAGAGATTTTCTAGATACAATTATTGGCTAGTCCATTAGGTGGACTTCATGTTACATTACAATCAAACTTTGCTTGATGTAGGAATGAGAGGACGCAGGGACAAACAATATTTAATATTTTTGTATGTTAGTTTCGTATTCCTTTTATAAATGAGAACAAAATATAAGCCATGCGGTTTCCAGGACTTTCCATTACGTAACGCATCGCACGTAAGTAGAACAGCTTGCGGTTTCAAAAAACGATTACAGGCCAAGGTCCCATTAATCAATAAAATAAAAGTGAAATTCCGTGAGCCACACAACTAGGTACAAACACGAAAAAATCAATAAAGCCTTCTCCGAATCAATTAATTGCAACCTCGGGGTTTCGCGAATGCTTGACAGGTTTAAAAGATTGATAATAAATACGTCCCACAGTCAAACGTATGGTACAGACCCTACTCATGACTCTAGTTCAAAGTATTCCGTGGAATAAAGTATAATATTTTGCCATGCCAGCTAAAACTACAAGGAAAGTTTTGGTCTGACCATAATGATGACAATTTTTAGCAAGCAATTGTCACATAAAAACGAACTTACAGATATTATAAAAGTATCCATTTCACCAGTGACTCAGGTCACTTACTGCAAACTGTTACACTAAAGTAATGCAGATATTGCTCATCATCGGCCTAAAGATGTCCACTACTGGACAAAGTCCTCCCCCTAAGACCGTCAGAGTACTCTATCAGTAGCAAAAAGATTGATAAGATACAGACAGATACAGCTCAACCTACGCAAATCCTTAAAACAACAATAACTGCAATTTAAACATTATTTTTCATATTTTTTGTTGTGTCACCTTAATAATGATTTACAAACTACGCCCTTTATTGACACTAATAATGATATTGTATAAACAGACAAATATTTTAATAAGATAATAAATGTGCCGAATAATGCTGTGGTAGTGGTACCCACGATAAAATATTCAAACACATTGCTTGCATGAGAAAAATTATAGAATTCCACTTTTACACGTGTTGTATGCACCTATGTCTATAATTTTGACTTTCGTTCTCACCAACATCCAGAACCGAAACAAATTTGTACTTGTTAAACATTTTTACGGGGATCGAACCCGCGACCTCTCATTTTGCGAGTTGATGTCTAGCCAATTCCGCCATTGCAAGTTGGTTGTCACATAAAATACTCTTGTTCTATGTGTAAGGCATCTGAATACAGAATGAATAAAAACGGCCCGAAAACCTGGTTCACATGGTGGAAGTCATCAACACCATCATTATCAGGCCACATACTTCCCACTGCTGGGCACGGACTTCTTTACAACTGAGGTGGATGGAACTGGTTTACGCTGTAGTCCACCACGCTGGCCTAGTGCGGGTTAGTTGACAAATAATATGCTATTTTTATTTTCAAATTGCACATTACGTCACAATCCCATTTACGTGTTGAATCAAGATGAGCTCAATAGTAAATGAAGGTTACTGCCCCAGATAAGCGGAGTAATAGGTGTCAACGGAGCTATCACCCCGGTGCGCCCCGTGCGGCGCGGGGACTGCGCCCTCGCTGAATAATGCATGCGCCGACACATGCATAATGCATCGACAGGCTGTTTCATTAACTCTGAATACGTTTAGCTACATCTCTACTCACTCTATTATGAATAAATGGACAATAACTTGTTTAATAGACCAATAATAACCATCATATAGACATTTAATTGTAGTTAAAATTGAATGTTTCAACTACCAATAATAATGCCAGGAGACTTTGCGAAGGCGCTTTTAATGGAAAATTGGACATTCATGTAACAAAATAAATCTGGTTAACTAGTCGCATCTTGTCTAGTTTGTCGCTGAATAGTATATTAATGGCAGAGCCACACTAAGTGAGTTGATTTTGCGAATATATACTGGCATGCCCTGGGAGCTTCCATGACGTGAAGTGATATTGCTATTTCGTTTCGTTCTCCTTATGAACTTGATACAATAATTCAAACAAATCTTAAATTTGTACACAATTTAAGTAGCTATTTTGATTTTAAATCTGCAAAACAAAACGTAACGTCACGCCTGCACTTTTCGAGAGTGTCAAGTATGTATCAATCCCACGATATATCGTACGAGCCTATTGCCGTTTTTCGGAAATATTACCAGACGTCATGCCGCTGCTTCAATCGAACTCGGGATCTCTAGATAGTAAATATACCTAGTCACAAAATCAAAGTCAAAGTGAAACTCAAATCATTTTATTCAATTGGACTTTCACAAGTTCTTAAACTAAACACATGTTAGTGATATGAGTCCACAAGACAGTGAGTTCAGATCAGACTTTTAATATAACCTCCTCGGTTAATAAAATGTTGCGTGTGTCAGCGTGGTGCCGCGTGATGGACGGCGCGCGGCTGGAGGTAAACCCACCCTCGACATGGGACATGGCGACCCGCGCAATAACTCCAACTTACTATAAGAAGTTAAGACTGTAAGCTGCGGCACGGGACTACTGACAGCCTAATGTACATATTATTACAATCAAATCGTACTTAAAAGAAATGTGAATATTATGATCGTAAATCGTAATAAATGTTTCTTTGCCGCAAGCAAGGTGTAGAATAGTTGGAAAGCGTAATCATATTTTCTTATTTGTAATTTTAAACCTTTAAGTGACCAAATGACAGTTGATGCTACATGTAGGTATGGCTACAGTTAAAAATATTTTGTCAACGGTAAATGTATTGAAAAAACACCATAGTTTTTCTCAGTATACCGATTTAAGAACGGATTTTTAGTATTTCTCAGAAATAATTCTCTGCAAAAAATGAAAATCTTTGGCTTATAAATTGTTGCGTGATTTGATGGGATTCCATTTAGAAGTCATTCTCCATTCTATTAAAGGAAGGAAAAGGTACTTGTGGAACTAAAGCGGTGTGCGCGAGTGTCGGGGGCGGGGGCTGGAGGGTGCGCGTGTGGCCGACACGCGGCTTCCGACACTCGGCCGCTTCCGGTCGCGGGTCCGCCCGCACATCCGGCGCGCTCACCTACAATTACTTTCATTCATAATTTGAAAATCGATAACTTTAAAAAAAAAATTTTGATGTCAATTTTTCGGAATAATTTGTTAGTAAATACGGTCAGTGCTTTGAAAAATATCTTTACATTAAGATAAATACTTAAAAAAACTACTTTAAAAAATCCTTTTAAATTTTTAAAGTGTGTCGGTACACTAATAAAGAAAGAAAAAAATGAAGTAAATAGTGTAGAGAGTGCATTGTGTACCCGTCGGTGTTGGTATGTGATGTGTGTCGCGATGTTGTGGCTGAGTCGCGGGGAGCACGCGCGCCTGCAACACTTCTACCACGGTACGTAGGCGGGTTAAAACCAGAATAGATAACGTTTCAACCCCGTAGGATTAACCTTTACAATAATAGAGCATCAATTTCCGATTTTTAACGGCAAACAAGAATTGAAGAGAAATTACAGGTGAATGTATCTTACTCGTGCAATTTTACGTAACAGTACAAAGAGACTCAGGTCTTACTAATATCATCACCCATATACGTCCTGCTGCTGGGCAAGGATCTCTTCAGTAATTAAGAGGGTCAAGGCCTTAACCACCACGCTGGCCTAGTGCGGGTTAGCACACTACACACTAAGGAAATTTCTTAACACTTTTAGGTTCAATCAAGATATTTTCTTTCACCGTTAAAACTTAAATTAAAAAGAAATTGCATCTACCCTCCAGGGTCGTTTATTGTAAGGTAATAAGCAAAGGTATTGTCTGTACAGACGGGTACAGCGCGCTGAGCGGCGGTGCGCGCGCGAGCGGCGGCCAGGTGCAGCTGTGGCAGTTCCTGCTGGAGGAGCTGGCGGCCGGCGCGCCCGGCATCTGCTGGGAGGTGAGTGGACACTATGTGCAAATAAAAGATTATTAATATCCTAAATCAGAGATTTTGTTCACCTATAATTAAAAAAATCTCTAACTCATACTTAATATGAATAAAGAACACTTTATCAGTAGTTTAGTATATAATATATATAAGTTTAGTACATATACATTAGTTTTTGGTGTAGGGTAAGTGACCCGGTTGTGGCCACCGACCCCTTTGTGGCCATTTAGAACTTCAAATCGTTATAACTAAGGCAAAAACAAATATATTACTCTAAGGTTTACGGGAATAAATATATCTAATATTAGCAAAACTGATAGCGTTAACAGCTTTGATGTGTCAAACTTCACTTCAATCCAACAAGTCATTATTTTTTGACGAGCGTCAATTGTTATAAGTCTTAGCAAAAAGGCTAAGGCGAGCGGGTGAGTAATCAATCATTATTTTTTAAACCCTTCTTATTTCTTTAATGTTTATGTTAATCCTTCATTAAGAATACACTGTCTAAATAGTACTAATGATATTTTATCGCTATTTGTTTATTAAGTGAGGTTATGAGAGTGGCCACTAATGGAGCCAAAATGAATGACTTTTCCCATCTTTGGCCACATTACTGGCCTGCACGTAGAACCCCACTTTTGGCCTTAATTACTTAGCTATTTTGATATAAGTAATCTATTAATTTTCAGAGTTACGATTATAAATTATTATGTTGAGAAAGGTGGCGGGAAACGGATGGATGAGGGCTGCTCAAGACCGGGATGGTTGGCGCTTTCTTGGGGAGGCCTACGTTCAGCAGTGGACGGCGATAGGCTGATTGATATATTAATTGATACGATTATAATGCCTCCATCGAAATTCAAGCATGAATTCAAGCAGAATTCCAGAATTCAGAATTAATTTAAGCAGTGATGGCCTCGAGGTTTGGGCGCGCGGTCGAGAATCTCGACGGTCGCGGGTTCGAACCCAGGCACACATCTCTGTTCAAAGTTATGTGTGTATTCACATTGAATTATCACTTGCTTTAACGGTGAAGGAAAACATCGTGATAAAACCTGCACACCTAAGAGTTCTTAGGAATTTCTTAGGTGTGTAGTCCGCCAACCCGCACTAGGCCAGCGTGGTGGACTATGGCCTAAACCCTCTCAATGGTAGAAGAGACCCGTGCTCAGCAGTGGGCGTATATGGGTTGATGAAGAAGAAGAAGAAGAAGAAATAATTTTTATTCAAGCTGAGATATTATATTTCATATTTTCCGTCAATATTATGTTAGCTATTTTTCTCTAAATAAAGACTATTGGTCGTAAAATATGCGATTTTCGAATAAACTTTTTATTACTTTGAATTATCTGCTTTTTATTTTTGATGAATTTTGATGGCCAGAACTGGCACATGACTGTGGCCAGAAATGGGGTAAATCTGGCCAAAAGTGGCACAAATTCCCATTTTTTTTTCTTTTCTACAGGATTATTTTTCCAGTGAATCATATTGAAAAAAAATGTATCCATAGGCTAGATTTATATATATTTAATCACTTTTTACAAGAAATATGTCCGTGATAACAAAAACTGTAAAATGATAGAGCCTCAAAGTCTACAAAATTCTTAAAATGGCCAAAACCGGGTCACCTACCCTATAAGAATCCTGGTGTCCAAATAAAGATTTTGATACTTTTTTTAAACGATGAATAGGTAAATTTGATATTCAAATGTTACTGCGTCTCTTAGGAAGAATAATTTTTGGTTATTAAAAAAATGATATCTATGTATTTTCAATACTTTTCTAAAGTAATAAACTAGATCTTTAAATATGTTTGGCGCTTGTCATGCTTTTGGCCCACTGGTACATAATTTTACAAAGTTCTTTCTGAACATCGCGTACATTTTGAGTATTTTTTTTATTATTTATTGAGCCATATTTTTTGGAGCTGAGTCCACATTTTAATAAAGTCTGCATCCAATGGATTAACGCAAGCTATTTAATAAATAAAATTAAATCTTAAAGTATTTCTGTCTTTTATGTTGTCCGGTCAAACCGCCGCTAAATTTGGCCAAATTTTATAATTGTCTCAGGTGGAACCATTTATCCTACGCATTCCATAGTTTATCATATTATTTAGCGTTCGAGGGTGCTGGGCCGTACCGGTAGTAAAATATTTATAATGTAGTTCTGTACACATTGAAATGATTCATTAATGCTACTATAAATCAAATGGTTGTCACGCGACTGACTCGTTGTGACAAGATAAGATATATCAACTCTGTAAGCAGTAATTACATTTAATAAACCCGCATATTTACTTATATTAATCTCCATCAATATTAAAAGTTTGACTACGCTAAAGACAGAAAGCAAGTAAATTGTATATCAAATAATTTGGTGGATAAGAATCTTGGCAATATAATTTAAATCCAACTATATTACTAGTTGCAGTTTCAGTATAGTTTATTTTTTATCTTTAATTAGTTATGGTGTGAAATTGTTTTTAATATAGTCTCTTAACTAGAAGTGGAAATAGGCTACATTAATTGACATAATAATAAAATTTCACTCGCTTTCCTCTGCTGAACGTAGGCCTCTCTAAGAAATCGCCACCCATCCTGGTGTTAAACATCGTTTATCCATCCTTTATCCGCTACCTTTTTCAAGTCGCCGTACCATTTTACTGCGGGTCGTCCTACAATATGTCTGCTTAAGGGCGGCCTCCAATCCAACACTTGAACATCTAAAAATGACCAATTAAAATCATATTACCCCACAGAATTTAATTGCGTACGTGGGGTCTTTACTAATAATATTTATTACTAAAATCTCTCGGTTTTGTTACTAACCGAGAGATTCATCATTGATGACACATCAGTATGTTTACAAACACTGAAATTAAATCAATATAGAATTGTTGTATCAGTAGAGATACCCAAGTATTTGGGACACGCGACACTATGAGTCACGGCACTCGCTCGAGATTGTGTGCTATCGCGAGATTACAATAACTATATTTTGGGCTATAACTTGACAACAATGTGCACCATATCACAGTGATTACGACTGTTGATAAGGGTGACCTTCGTAGCGTCGTGACTCATTCACATCTCTCCCTGTAACAATACTGAAGTGCCTGATCCTACCTGAGAATAGCAGGTTATATCTTTTCAAAGTTATGTGCGAACTACGAAATGCTATTCAAATATCTCATATTTTGTTTACGAACTCCAAAACAACAAAATGGTCTTATCATAAAGAGTAGAGAAACAGGCATTAAGTGTGTGTTCCGTTGTCCAGGGTCCCCCCGGCGACGGCGAGTTCCGTCTGTCGGACCCGGACGAGGTGGCGCGGCGCTGGGGCCGCCGCAAGCAGAAGCCCAACATGAACTACGACAAGCTGTCCCGAGCGCTCAGATACTACTACGACAAGAACATCATGAGCAAGGTACGCGCTGCATTATAGATTTCCAATAAGTGTCAACTCTTAAAGCTTAAAGATATTGGATTGGATATATGGGACCTTTGCCTTGATACACACTTGGAAAACGAGAGGCCGACAGCTAGTTATCAAATAGATGTTTGATCTGAATAAGTAGGCAAGACAACCAGGGTCAGAAGTATTAGAAGATTGTAACGATTGAATATTAGTATTATCTGCTTCTAATATCTAGTAATATTTTAGAGCAATATCGAGTTGATGCCATGGTATGAATGTGTGTGTGTGTGTGTGTGCAGGTACACGGCAAGCGGTACGCGTATCGGTTCAGCTGGGTGGGGCTGACGGCGGCGTGCCAGGCGCAGGCGGCCGACGCGCCTCCCTACTGGCACTACCTCACGCCGCCCTCCTCCACGCACCCCTCCACGCTCTCCCCCGTACAACCCCCGCCCCCGCACCCCGCAACAGCTCAACCCTCGCACCCCTCGCCGCAGCACAACAGTCAGCCGCCCGCCACCACGCACTAAACCAACCTCACTTACATGTTATTGTTAAGTATTATACTTTACAAGTGAGTGCATTACTGACAGTACAATTGATTTGTGACATTTGAAAACTGGAGGAAGGTTGTGGGACTAGTCCAGTGGCGTTAGGCTTAGGTAACGATTTTGAATTCTATGTCTCCGTTTATGTGAATTACTGTGAAGAGTCCGTCTTGAGTCCTTTGTATTGAAAAGCTGTGAGCATTTAACCTGACCACTTCTGAGTGGTAAGTGATCTATATGTGTCGATTTTACTCATACACGTGATAGTGACGAAAACACATTGAACTTTTATGAAAATAAGATATACAAATGGATGTTTAATCTGTGTAAGAACGTCTCACGAATCATAAAAATATTCCAGTAATAAAATTGACTCGGCCGGACAATAAAATTTCATCATGTTTGCATTTATGTATCTACTGTGTAAAATTGATAAGAAAACATGATGAACAGATAACCTGGTAAAAATATTGTGAAATTAATTTAGACAAATTGTATAGTAGGCTACATCTATATTTAGTTTCATCATTTTTGTATCAAGTTGGTAAAGTTGTACAATTTTGTCATTTTCAGTAAATTTTACTTACGATTTCGTCTGCATCCTCAGAGAAATAGACCATAGACCTCTGTTTCATAATTTGAATGGATGCAAATTGAACTACAATTGGACCTGACTTACCAAATACGAGTTCATGGTTTTCTATGACTCATATCCAAATTAAACTAATAAACAGGATGATGATGTCCGTTACCTTTTTATGACTAATTTAAACGCTTCATAAATTTTTTGGAAAATGAGAGATTAGACGACTTGTAACTACTTTGCCGCATCTGTACTTGCAACCTAACCTAACGTGTCTAAAATAAGGATTTGTTCTTTCCTTCGCGTATTTTAAGCGATTCTTATGTCTACTGAGTTCCTAAATTATATTTTGTAAGAGGATTGATTGAAACCAGTGATTCACTCGAAATATCGCACACGAGTTCCAGTGTCGCGTGTAATAAAATTAGATGTTTATTTCGTATTCTGTATAGTGTAATTGTGAATTTGTTTCTTTTTAAAGGCGACCTTTACTGATGTCATCACTATTAGATAATGTTTTTTTATGTATTAATAGGAAGTTTCAAGTAGTAAAGGTGGAAACATAAAAAATATTGCGTTTAAGTGGCGCCACACACGGTACGATCCGTCTGTGCGATCCATCGCATCAAACCGAATCGTAACGACGAATCGACGGTGTATGTCAAGATTGTCAACAATTTACTTTGTTCTTTGTATGAAAATTTTTGATGCGATCAATCGTCTCAAATTCCATCAGTCGGATCGTACCGTGTGTGGCGCCCATAAGATCGTTGATTAAGGGTTTTCATGGTATCTATATGTTTAAAATGATTAAACGCCACCTCTTCAAAACGAAAAATGTTTGTATTGCAGATGTATTAACGTAATATTTTATTTGACATGACACGTAATAAACTCGTCGCCAAGTAAGTATTGCACGTAAGTTTAAGTTACATTTATAAAACAATATGATTGTTGATTACAAATAGCAACTGTTGCGCTTCATATGAGATAGTTTACATTAATTTTGTTTTATATTGTGTTCTGTTGTGTTGTGTAGGTATTAATATTTTGTTATACATTGTGTCGCACTTATAATAAAATAATGTTGTAACTTAAATATACAGGGTGTATTTAGACCGTGATCGAAAACTGAGGCAGGTAATAACGAGGGTGATCACAAACCCAGTGGCGATATCGAAAATCCCGACAAAGAATAAAAATTTTAACGTTTTCCACACAACCATCGGTTTAAAGTATGTGGTTTGTATGGAAAACCTCAAAAATTTTATTTTTTGTCGGGATTTTCTTGAATGCCAGGGGGTTTGTAATCACTATCGCTATTACCTGCCTGAGTTTTCGATCACGGTCTAAAAACACCCTGTATATGTGGAATAGCATGATTATTTGTTTTTTTTTTAAGTTTCTTTTAAGCTTATAGGGTTAAAGTATTCATTTACTTTTGAACCAGTTTAAGGGAGATAATAATATTTTTATGGTCATACAGAAAATAATCCCAGTTCAAAATACAAAACTATTATATGTATTATTGTTGTGTGCGATGTATTAGTTATTTTGTATAAATAAATGTTAAGATTTAAGTTCACAAATGTAATTATTCAACTAAATGATGACGCGGACGGCAAAGCAAACAATATTAATTGATGTTTTTGTTAGACTGATTGCGAATGTAATAATTATAACTATCGAAGCAGTGGGATTTAGAACTATTGTTCTTAGTGCATAATGTTATCACAATACCAGCCCACCAGTGGCGGTACTTCCATAGAAGCCCGAAAGCCCGATTTGCCTTACATAGTTCCGAATAACGAACGTAACGATTGTTTATTTATAAAATAACGCTATAAACGTGAATGTGAGTACTAACCGGTAGGTATTTATTAGTCCTACGTACCAAAAAAAATATGCTGCTACTAAATAAACATTTGGGCTTGCCTTAGTTTGACACCCTAGGCACGCCACTGCAGCCCACATTCGTCCCACTGCTGGGCACATACCTCGACTACTGTTTATAAGAATCATATTACTTCATCTTTATTGTTTTTACTTTGTAGTGTATTACATTGTCTCGAAAAAGTATTTGGTAATATATCATAAGGAGTTAATTGGTAAGATAGAAATAAGTAGGCAACAAATTCCACTGAAACGTTTCATCTGAAACTGTGACGTCAACAATTTCCCACTTGATTGTATTCATATGCTGCAGTTTGTTTTGTTAACAATGAGTATTGTAGTTGAATCATGATTAAAGCATAATATGTAGTACATCTTCCCAAAAAACTAGCAATATTTTATTTTATGTACACAAATGACCGTATTCACAAACCTGTAAAAATACATAAATTGATTGATTATTAAATGTAATAAGGATTTTTTTTATATAAGCTTGTTTTATTCAACTACCAATGGTTAAATTTATGAATAAATTCGGACACAAGACTCTATCGAAGGGAGTAAAACTCGTATTGTGTATTCGGCACACCTCTTATTCCGTGCCTTCTATGAGGCTGCGATAATCCTCAACTCTCGTTTTAAAATTACTTCTTTTACAACATTATTTACCAATGAAAAGGTTACACGGTTCACGTCGATTTCCATCTCGATCCTTTATGAGACCTTCATCAGGCCGGCCCTTTTATACAATGTACCAAGCCCAATACGGTTTAGCTTTTTCGTAGCAATTCAATAATGATTCAATAAATTTTTCTGAATTATCTGGGGAACCAATAATCATTTTCCATTTATACGTTTACAGACTTTGTAAACCATTATTAAATATCTCAAAATGTGTAGTACTCTAGGACCATTGCTAAATTTGTGTAAAAGCAGTGATGGCCTCGAGGTTTGGGCGCGCGGTCGAGAATCTCGACGGTCGCGGGTTCGAACCCCAGGCACACACCTCTGACTTTTCGAAGTTATGTGTGTATTCACATTGAATTATCACTTGCTTTAACGGTGAAGGAAAACATCGTGATGAAACCTGCACACCTAAGAGGTCTTAGGAATTTCTTAGGTGTGTAGTCCGCCAAACCGCACTAGGCCAGCGTGGTGGACTATGGCCTAAACCCTCTAAATGGTAGAGGAGACCCGTGCTCAGCAGTGGGCGAATATGGGTTGATGAAGAAGAAGAAGATTGCTAAATTTGCTCATAAAAGTTGAGTTTTTATAGTTTGTTAATTATTATAGAAATTTAAAAATCTTTTGGTGGTTTTATAAATATTTCACACAAGTTGTACCTTAACATTATTCACATCGTCACCGAAATCGCGCAATGAGTGCTGCAGATATAAGATATTTTAGGAACAGAGCTGGAATTTCCCCTTTTTGTATAAAACCAATGCAGCAGTCGTTGTTCGGTGGCATTCAGAGTAATGTCCTTGCGGCGCCGGATGTTTTAGCAGATAGCGCGCCCACGCTGCAACCACACAGGGGTGCACAACACTCGGCACCCTCCGTGGAACCATAAGTTGTTTTGGGTACAGGGAAAGCCTGACCACAATGTGAGCGTAAGGGGCTGGAACCTAGAGAAACTGAAAATCCTATTCTTATCACGCTTATTTTATACCACTTTAACTAAAGAGCAGCGTGAGTGCCATCCTGTTTATAAATAGTTGAGAAAAATATAAAATATATTAAAGGTCTATCGGTTTCTTTACCCGTATTTTTAAAAAAAGGGATTGTAAAACGAAAGGAAAAGGGAAGTATAAGAAAAATTCGTCGTAGTCGTTTCACTGAATAAGATGCTACAAAGTTGATGTTCGGAACAAAAATTATTTATTTATTTAAACACTATATACACGTATGTATAAAGGCAGACGGCCGTAGGCATTTTCTGCCAGCCTACCTTTGGGCGATTATAATTTAATTATGTGCTGTTTATAATTTTGGCTGATTCGTTCATAGACTTATAAAACAACTATCCAGGAAAATCATAAGAAGAACGATAATCGTAAATCTTGTGGTACTTAATGATAGAACATTGGTGTTACTAGCAAAACTTATTGATTCTACTTTGGACTGTTAGACAGAACAACAGCGGTAGATTAGATTGTTAATGTTTCTGGAATATACATAGCTGAGTTTGCCGATAGTTGTCAGCTCATGTCGGATATTGTGTACCGCGGAAAGAGGCGGCCGACTCCGCCAGTCGTCGCAAAATGGCGCCCCGGGTGGACTCCGCGCTGCTCCTGGCGCTCTTACTGTGTGGTGGGTCATACTTGGTCATTAACTATTTTTACAAAGTTTTATAGTGGTAGTACATGCGGTCATTTAAAGGAATTAGAAGTTCGATAAGTTTTACATTCTGGAAATGTGTGGATCTTGGTAAATTGTTGTGTCATAAATATCAGTAAATATATCTATAATTCATTCTTAGTGGTTCAATATAAGGATATTTAATAATTTCTCAGCTCATCAGCCAGCTGAATTTAGTCACAGTGTTAGATTCATAACAAATAAATTAGAGCATTACATTCAACACACAACGAGGAAAAAGAGAAGATTCTATTATTGATTCCGAGAAAACCAAATTTAGTTTGAAAACATTGGATTGTTGGAATTTAGCAGCAGATTTTAGAGCAAGTAAAATGGGAACTAAGAGGTAGTGGTTTCAGCGTGCGGCGTGCGTGGCGAGTGCGACAACGCGACGGTGCTGTCGCTGCAGATTGACGGGCTGCTGGCCGTGTACGAGCGGGAGGCGCCCGCCGCCGCCAGCCAGCGCGTCAACGTGTCGCTCGACATCCGACACGCCACCGTCAACGAACCAGAGGCCTCCGTCAGGATGCTGGCTGACTTGAAGCTTGTAAGGCGATTTTTGCATTCGTTTTATTGCAAACTAGACGTTCTCACCGTGATAAACTGTATAAACTAGTTTTAAGAAAGATTAAGCATTTCATGGAATTATAAGTGGTAGATGTATGCTTCTAGTTGTGCTTCATAAAAAAAGGGATACCTACTATATCGTACGTGAAAATTTATTAACATTTTCGGTGAGAACTTGTACGGCCGAAGGTAATCGCTATAGTCACACAGAAAATTGCTTATTACTTCATGTTATTTGATTCTTCGAAATTGCATTTAATTTAAGAGATTTAGAGGCTAAGTTTAAATGTTGAAATGGCTCGTGAAGAAAGTACCTACAATGTTAAACTACAGTTTATAAAAACGCCCCATCGCTCTTTGTGGTTATAGATGTACATGTAAGTATGTAGTAATGGGGTAATTTATTGTGCGCACATGGTTGTTTGATACTCAATCGCAAAAAAGCGGATTGACAACTGTTATCAATTTTTGTTAAATAGGTACCTACGTATTACTCATTAATTGTTATTAGTCACTTATTCATAATTCCCGAAATAGATTTCAACATCCATTCAGTTGCGACCTAAATTATACAGTATACCTACCTACTTTGGAACCGTCTTTTTTCAAGGATAATAAAATACTTTCAGAATTGGGTAGACCCGCGTCTATCGTGGAACGCGTCGGAGTGGGAGTGCAGCGCGTGGATGGTGTCTGCGGAGCGGCTGTGGCTGCCGGACGTGGTGCTGCTGAACGCGGCGGCGACCAGCTCGGGGGACGCGTCTCTCCGCGCCAGACTCAGCAGCGACGGCGCCGTGTCGTGGATCAAACGGCTGGACATCACCGCGCCGGTGCAGCTGCACCTCGAGGACTGGCCGCGCGACGTGCAGTCTGTCACCTTCAAGTTCGGCTCCAGGATGTACAACTCGCAGGAAATGGACCTCGTCATCAATGATATCAAGGTAGTCCAGTTTAATCCTAAAAACCTAGCGTGGATTTGAATGGTGAATGAAAGTACACTCTTTTTTAATTGTTTAACTTTTAATAAAATGTCTGAGTACTAAAACATAAGTCTTGCTTTACGCGTGTAACGTGAATATTACGGTGCAAAAGCGGCAAAATAAAAGATACCGTGTTCTTTAAGTTCGTAAGCAAACTTATTTGTCGTTCAGACGAAATTTTAACAAAACGAAATGCTGTGGATGTATGTTCCCGTGCTTACTCAACTACGGAGATTGAAAGCTAACGTTGCTAAATATGTTGCGCAGCACGCGCTGGTGTTCGAGTCCGGCGCGTGGGAGATCCTGTCGGTGAGCGGCGCGACGCTGGGCTGGAGCCGCGAGGGCGCGGAGAGTCGCGTGGCGGCGTGGAAGGTGCAGGTGCGGCGGCGCGCGCCCGCCCACGCGCTCGCCACCGCCGCCGTGCTGCTCGCCGTGCTGCTGCAGCTCGCCGCCGCCTCCGCGCTGCCACCCGCACAGCGCCCGCCGCTCGCGGCCGCCGCCGCACTCGTCGCCGCCGTCTGGTACCGTCTTACAACCCACTTATTGGACTTCGCTGAGAGTCAACATCATCATTATATTTATCCCACTAAAGTAGCTTTCTTGGGAACGGCCTTGAGAGGGTTTAGACCTTAGTGCATCACGCCGGCCTAGTGCGGGTTGACGGGCTAACACATTTTTAAGGTCTTTTAGTTGTGAAGGTTTCATCACGATGTTTTTCTTAACCGTTAAAGTGATAATTATTTGTGAATACACACATATTTTCGAAAACTCAGAGGTGTTTGCCTGGGGTTTGTACTGGCGATTGACGAGATGTTCGACTGTGCGCCGAAAAATCCAGGCCATCACGGCTAACTCGGCTTTAAGTCGCAGTACCAAAAAATATTTGAAGTGTACTCGTATGTGTGCAGGCTGGTGTGGTGGGGCAGCAGGTGCGGCGGCGCGGGCTCGAGTCCCCGCGCGGCGGCGCTGGTGTGCTGCGCGTGCGTGCTGGCGGCGGCGGTGGGCGCGGGCGCGGCGCTCGTGGCGCGCGTGGCCACCAGCACCGCCACGCCGCCGCAGTTGCTGCGGGCGCTGCTCTCCAAGGTGTCCGCCGTCTGCGACCTCACACCACACCCGGTACGAGACACACTACTATACTCTTTAAGATCAGAACGTTTAATAAGGTGATCTAAGAGATCAAAACTCATATCACATAAATTGCTAAATCAAGGTACATAGGTGCAAATAAAACACTCGATTGCAATGAAATCGTATTATGTACAGTCTGTTTGACAAGAGCGTGTACGGCAAAACTCGGGAATGAATTGGGATAAAAAATAGAAAAAAAGTACACTCATTATACATGATATAGACAATGATGCTTTATTATTAATAACTTGTCCAGTCGCCTCCATTATCAATAATTGACTGGAGTCTTCGAGGCATACTTTCTACTAATTTTATTGCATAATCCAGGGACAAAGACCTCCAAATAAGTCTAATTTCACGAACTAATCGTTTTAAAGTCCAGATTTTCTTTCCTCGAAGCTTCAACTTCATGAGTGCCCAAACATTTTCTATTGGATTTGCATCCGGCGACTGTGATGGCCAATCTAGTACTTCAACGTCATTCTCTTGTTTCCACGCTGTACAAAGACGACTCCGATGTTTCGGGTCATTGTCTTCTTGCAATAGCCAATATATGTTTTTCCTTTTAAACCACTTTTGAGCAGATGGTAATGGTATGGTATGGTATGGTAAAAAAGCCATTTGATATATTTTGACCATTTTAGCTGCATTTAAATTACCTGTAAATATGTGCAAGGTACCAAATCCCTGTTTTGAAAAACAACCCCAAACGTGCACCTTCACCGGATGTTTAACGGTCCGCTGGATGAATTTATTGGCGTGGGTACACCAGGTATGAGTGATAGAAGAACGTGCCCAAAAAGAAGCTTCGTCCGAAAAAATTACATTGTCCCAATCCCGGTCCAAATGTTCCTGCGCCCAAGTGAGTCTCTTTTTAACATGATTTTCCGACAGTAGCGGTTTCTTTATTATGCTACGAAATTTTACATCATGAGCCAGTAAACGTCTTCTTATAGTATCACATGACACATTAAGGCCTTTTTTAAGCAAAACCGCTTGACCACCACGTAACGATAGGCGAGAATTCTTCTCGAATACCCGTAAAATCATTTTGTCCTCCTTTTTCGTTGTTTTTTGCGTAGAGCCACGATTAGGCAGATCGTCGACATTTTTTACTTCAGAATAGCGTTTCACCCACTTACTAACAAATGTCTTTGACTTTTTCATGTATTTTGCAGCGGCTGCGTATGACATTTTGGGTCCTTTTGGATGCAAACACAAGAACACTGCTTCATAACGTGATGCGTACGTAGCACTCATGACGAAATGCGTCCTCCTCTGACAAAGATCGAACGACAACTGAAACTCTATACACAAAGCATCTGAGGGGAAGGGGCTAGCTACCTGCCAAATTTACAACCAAGCTTCTAGCGGTACCTAAAAAAAAGTTTTGCCGTACACGCTCTTGTCAAACAGACTGTATATTCACGATTTTTATTTACTTATTACAAGATAGGCTGTCATAATCACTATTGAATGAATTCTTACAGCAGCTCTAACATTTTACGTGTTATTACGTGTAACCAAATATCTACTTTTGAGTACTATTTTCTGTCCGGTGTAAATACTAATAGAAAGAGTTACTATCTGAATGCCGCTTCTAACAACTATTAACCCTAACAGTCGGGGCCTATAACCAGCAGTGGAGGTATTTCGAAGTACATGAAGGATGAAGGTGTAGCGCAATGTGTTCCCAGGACTCTCTGTCAAGCGAGAAGAGCGCGGCGTGGGCGGCGACGGCGCGGCTGCTGGACCGCGCGCTGCTCGCCGCCGCGCACCTCACCTCACTCGTCATCGCCGCGGTGTACTTCCTGTAGCCACGCAACCAGCACACACTATACTCACACTACTACTGTATATACTGCTCGATTAGAACTATCAATAAACAATTAAGTACATTTAACATTGTTTTTTTTTTAGTATATAATTTTATAAGGTAAACATTTTCTTAATTAAAATTACCAGTTTTTGAACGAGAGGCGAGAACTAGTGAATTTTTTCAATGCTTTTTATGTTAAATAAGGGAACACCACCAACCTTTGGAGGGTGCTTTGTACGATTCGCTGCGGCGTGTATAATATTCTCTGCCAGTAACAAAACAGTCGCAACAAGCATTCCCGTGGCCCAGATCTGTAAACAATGGCATAATTAACAACCAAAGAGTATCATTATGGATACTCTTTCTTTTTCTTTCTTTTTCTCATTTTGTAAAAGATGGTTTCATAGTACGTAACGGAAATTTCCATTTTCCTGATAATGGCCATTTCTTGGCCAATAAAAGGCTAAATTTTTCGTAGTATATATAGAAAGCCTAATAGAGTCAAGTTGATGGCTAATAGCAAAGAATGCGTCGACCTCTATGGCGGGCAGCACGTCCGAGATGCCGACGCTGAGGAACCCCCCGGCGTTGGAGTCGCACTGCGGGCGGCGCGCCAGCCACCGCCGCCGCCACCGACCCATCACGCCCACCTCGCGCTGCCAGCGGAGCCTGCATATATAACATCAATTTACTTACTAATCATATGACCGAAACTAAATAAATAAGGCCAACAGTCACATACATAGTCTTAACAAGAGATATAAATAATGTATTTAGACTTTACAATCTCATTAACAGTCAGACTCGAAACAAAAATTTGTGAAACGCACGATCCGGGAGCACGCCTAGATCTGGGAGGGTCTCACAGCCGCGCGTTTCACAAGCTGATATCTAGACAACTGCGCCACGCGGATGTGATTTAGGAGTTAGTAGTTGAAATCGGGGTAAACACGTGTTCATCAAGGTTTGATGAGATGACTTTGTGCACACTATCAATTATAACAAATCTCAAGGTACTGCTCAGTAAAAGATCAATACTTACGTGGACCAGCTGTGAATTAGAGCTCCTAACGATACCCAATTATGTTCTTATTCATGTATAGTGTATATCAGATTCATGAAGTGCTTTAGAATCCTTAAAGGAAGTTTCCCTTCTCCACCAAAAAAAAACATAATGATGGTATTGTTGAGTGTCGGTGCGTGTACCTGGAGGCGATGAGCTCCCGGTAGCCGCAGTGCTTGGCGATGGGCACGGCCACCATCGGCAGCTTGAACGCCTGGATCTCCTTCAGGCCGCACTTCTCGCGCTCCGTGAACGTCTTGCTGATTATGTCGTAGCCAGAGCTCTGCTCCACCTGCATGTATTATGTAATACTTGTGAACTATGTATTCTATACTTGATACAAATATAAATGATCTAGGCCATTGGTGAATAAATTCATGAACACTGTATTGTGAACATGTATTTTTGTTGGTAGACCAGCAAAGGCATATCAACAAAATAAGTAACTATAGGCAGAATATGAACACTTGAAATATAAGGCTGGCTGATGGGACTACTTTTTTCCACTTTCTGGTAAATAGAACAGTAATTAGATCAGTCATAAGCGCAAACAAATATGTAAGTATTCGCTAGTGACAATTTAACAAAACGCCTGCGAAAATCGTATCGCAATTTATCTTTCGTCATGAATAATGTTATCGAAATAATGCATTTAGCTATAAAGTTTATTAGCAATTAGGTCAGAAGACTACAACTAACAGTTGTGATAAACAGGAGCACTTCGATTTAGAACCAACGTACCCCTAACCAATCAAAATCATAACTGGCAAGACTATAGATCTGTTTACCGACTGTATAAATTAGGTAAATTCGTAAGAAAATTTGAAACTAGCGGTATTTTGTTTAGCGCGGTTGGTATAATTAATCGCAATGTAACAGACTGATCGCTATATGGTACCAGTATTTTAAATATTGCACTAGTAACTGTACAGTGGCAAGACTAATGACCTGGAAGGCGAAGAGTCCGGCGCGCATCCTGGCGATGCCGTCGACCACGCTGAGGTACGCGCCCTCGCCCAGCGGGAGCAGCTTACGACGGTACAGGTACTGGGTGGCCGGGTCCGTGCTCTCCTGGGGATATTTTGTGTACACAATGAGTGTTATTTATTTGGAACATTTTCAATCGCAGCTTAAGAAAAATCGGCTATGTAGACTGTCTAAAAAATACCTACAATAAACTATTAAAAACTGAATTCCAAAACCAAAATCTATGGAGATTTGAGTACTGTAATTAAATTCCTATGATAAAACTTGTATAATATAGCGATTATAAAGTTTCAAGAGATTCCTGATCTTTATGCCTTTTCAATTACGTCACATTTACAGCTTTTTATAATTATTTATTATCCTGACAATAATCCGTGTGTCACCAAAATGTTAAAGCGACTCACAGCGAAATAGACCTTCTTGTAAGTGGTCTCCTGCACGCCGAGCGACATGGGCGAGCGCGCCAGGTCGGCGATGGAGCGCACGGCGTCGCTGGGCGCCTGCAGGATGGCCACCACCTTGGCCGAGTACGCCGTGAACGCGAACAGCGCCGCCACCAGCGTCGACACCATCACCACGCGCACCGACGCCGACGGCGGGAACATGTAGAAACCTGCACGCGTTGCATAACACCGTACTGGATTAGCGGTGTTTAAGTATCTATTTGGACAGTATTTTGTTAGAATTTTATGTTACGAAATTAAAATATGTATTTTTCTAAATAAATTCTGTATAGAAATTTGTGTTTTCTAACCGATAGTTCTTAATTACGAGTCCATAACCATCATCATTCAACTTTGCCCGTTTCAAAACAGCCGGAGCTGTAGTCACGTGCCATTACAGTAACCAGCTCAATAGATTCGAATCCATAAACTGAAAAAGAAACCATGTTTAAAGAAGCAAGTACCTTGTTGGCAGACAGTGCCAATAGCGAAGGTGAAGCACTCGGGCGCGGTTAGGGGGCGCAGGCGCGGGTCCCGGTGGCGCAGGCGGCGCGCGATGGCGGCCAGCAGCAGCGCGGCCAGCAGGAACACGGCGCCGCTGGCCGCCCACACGCCGCGGCTGAACGGCAGCGCGAACACGTTGCTCACCGCGGACTGCGCCGGCTGACGGAACATGAACGCGCCACTGCCACACACACATACATACACTCACTCTCATTACTGAACTCGGAAACCACTTATACAAACTCTATTGCGCCAACCATCTCGCTTTTGAGCATTAGTCTTACAATGCTTACTTGGCAATTTACAAATGTGACAATAGTATTTATTAGTACCTACTATTTAGGATGTTTTTTTTTATAAATCCTTATTATTTTTCATAAATCAATTAGAAATATATGTCGAAATAATATAAACAGGAAATATAAGAAAAATGAGAGTAGATTAAAAGTTGAATAGGATAGGAGGAGTGAGGCTACAGAGCTTTGCACATATTCAGATGTTGACGTTCACTAACGGCGATCGGCTTCACTTTTCAAACTGCTTGACTAACTGACCCAACCATTTGAGTTATTAATTTAAGGACAAGATATATAAGAGTGTATATAGACGCACACGAGCTCGACGGTCTCCGCGGAGTAGTGCAGCACGCGCCAGCGGTCGGCGCGCATGAACATGGAGGTGATGCCGATCTCGACGGAGCGCCGCTGCAGCAGGCCCGCCAGCCCGTTGAACGAACCGTTGCTGTCCTCGCCGTACAGGTCCACTTGCTTCAGATTGTACCTAACAACGTACCAAATAGTCAACACCAACTTTTTTCATGCACAAAACGAAGGCAGAAAATTTGATCTAGCGGCAAAATTTTATCGCCTTGCATAATAAGGGTAAGTTTGCTAACTTATTTAAGAATAAAATCTCTGGATGTGGGTAATATGTGTGTGATTTAATTAATAATAATTCTAATCCTTTCATTAACTCTACCACATCACTCATTACAAAAAATCGAAACTAGTTTCCGAAATTGCGCATACAATTACAATAATAGTGCAGCGTTGCGGTGATGTCATTAGTTGAGTACTAATTGGATGAGTATAAAATTTCAATCGATAAGTATTAACAGAAAAGCAGTGTGACCTGAAGTTCAAGTCCTCTGCGCAGAGCATCATGAGCGGGTACGTGAGCTTGGGGTACGTGTCGATCTGCCGGTCCCGCAGGTCGCTCCACCCCTTGAAGTACTGCGGCTGGCTTATCTGCTCATTACAACGCTTATTACAAGTACTGAATAGCGAATATATTGCTATAACTGACATTAAAAATGAACTTAAAACCTAAAGCGAATCGGGATTAGCAACACTACGTGTATGTTAATTAGTACATACGATAAACTAATTTATCCCAAATTAATGTGATGACGTACATTATGAGTTATGACCCTCTTGGTGACTGGCGGCAAATGTATACTGCTTGTGATCGTAAAGCCCCGTATTCGATTCCCACGCCACAATTTACGCACAATAATTATGAAGTTATTAGTACCACTTACAATAGTAGCAGCTTTTAAATACACGTTGTTGAGATCTTTTCTCCTCGTGGCAGCGGCGGGCAGCTCTCTCCACAATTTGGACAGGTCGTCACTGCAGCAGTTCCTCGGCAGCCCCAGTGCAGTCAACAACAGCGGCTGGTCTCTTTTAATTCGGTACACATCCACCAAATTACTGGGAGAAGACCACGTGACGTCAGAGTCTGGGAATATGGACGAGGCATCCAGGACCCTTCTGATCGTCGCAGAATCGTGGGAGGAGTTGTGGAGCAGAAGCCACGCGTAGCGGTGGATAAAGGCGCGGTTCGTTGATGCCTGCAAAAGGCGTCAGATTTGAAAATTGCCTTGTTTGTTATGTCCCACCTAGAGCTAAGTTGAAATAAAAATGAAGAATCAATTTTAGTGAATTAATGCACAGAGCTGTTTAGGACTGCCAATTTTCGCGGCTTAAATGCGGTCCGATCTATAGCTCTCGGGTTCAATTCAATTACCGGGTTGGGCAAAGTGTTATTGTGTTTTTTCCATGTTAAAAATCTCAATAGCAGAAAAGAATCTGGTAATATGCCCGAAAAACGGCAATAGGCTCGCCACCTAGTAATGCATTTGTACCTTTTGAAGCACCAACGTGACGTTAGGACAGTTGACATCCAGCACAACTCCCTCCCGAGGCGCGTCGTAAGCGGCCAGCTCCGGCAGGTGCGTGAAATCCGACTGGATGTTGATCCGTATGCCGTACTCTCGCGCAGTTCGCCACAGTTGCAATAGATCCTCTAAAAACATATCAGTATTGAGCACCAGTAACTCTCGATTCGTAAATTTTAAGATCAAACCCCTATAACGATGATTTTAGACAATTTGTAAAAAAATAATAGTAAAGTGTTTGAGTGATGATTCTAACTTAGCATTTTATTTCCATTAACCTACAGTTTCATTTTATTATCTTGAAAAGTTTTATTTGAAGAATGTCCAAATGTGTTCCTTGTTTTTTTCAATATACTTAGTTTCAAGAATAAATGTCATAAGGTCTCGCTTTATAAGGTCTCGCTTTAGAAGAATAAATCTAGTGAAAGTTTAATGAATGTGTAAAACATTACCACGCGGCCAACATAAGAAAGCCGTAATTAACGAGAGGTTCTTGGTAAAGAAATAAGACAATATGAAATTAAGGAGCTCCATGTCGATAGTGTTGACGATCTCTTTGTTGTGTGCCCGTGGCCATTGATTTTGTAGTGTAGCTCTTTATAAACGTTATTCAGCGGTTGAATTTTAAACAGGGTAACATTAAGGGCTAGTGCAATGCATGACTCGCTATCTAGCACCATAGATTCTGCTCTTGATACGCCCTAATTTTGAATATTATTACTTATAACCTAATAAATAAGTGATGTCGTCACGTCATTCAAGTATTTCCGAATCAATTCTGTTAACAGAATCTTATTAAAACCTATCATAATAATATAGCGAGTATTGAAAATGAAACATAATCACATACCTACACCTAATAAACAATAAACATAAAATAAACTAAGCCAGGAAATATAAATCTTATAACTATTTTTTTTTTTTAGTTATGGAGAATTGACTATGAGGGTACACTGAAACCTGATTGTAAACGTAGCGAGATCATACTGTACGGACTCCCAAGAAAGACTGGGTAAATTCTCTCATCATTCAATTTGGTTACAAACACAACCAGCCTGGCCAAATTGAGGACGGTGTATTGTTGGGTTTTAAATGAATACTAAGGTCTAGGAAAAAAAAAACAAACGTATCATTGTATGTTTTAATAAACAAAGCCGTTTGTGTTCCAGCACAAATAACATTGTCTAAAACATCGTAGTACCAGAAACTACTGTTTCATAATTCAGTGGTAGTGTTGTGAGAACTCCATCCATGTTTTCGTTTACCACTAATACAATGTGTCTTGACTGACGGTTCTTTATCCTCATGTAAGCGTTGAAGACAATATAAGCATCTAAGTTAATCTATATGGATAAACTACTAAGGATATCATAGCAGTGATAACAATATTAATGGTAGAGGAGACCCGTGCTCAGCAGTGGGCGTATATGGGTTGATGATGAAGAAGAAGAAGAAGATAACAATATTATTATTTTAACAGTTGTAAAAGTTGTCGCGTACAGGTTTAATGCCAAAAAGGGAAAACTTTCCATTGAAAACCTACGAATAGGTCTGGATCAGCATATATATACCGAATTTACATACAAGTACGACATAACTTTTCAATTAAACTTAAATTAATTTACTGTAAAGAATTGCATAATATAAAATTCCCCTTAACAGGTATAGTTAAATGGTGCTATTAACTGCAGCGACTGATGTTTGCGAAGCCATCAGATAATTTCTAGTAATACACCATTCGCTTTCTAACAACCCTTTAAACAAACAGCAAAACTCATATTCATCGTTATTATTGTAATTACAAGCAAAGTTGCCGTGGATGGAAATCTGCGCACATGTTTCTGAATTATATTAGTTAATAGTAGTTTTAATAATCAATATGAAGTATTTATATAAGGTAACTACGAATAACAATAATTATATTCTTAATCTAATTGTTTGTGGATCTAGTAAACTGAAATTCGGGATTTTATAGGTTTCTTTTGTTTAACGTGAAAATATACAAAAATGATTATGAAGAAGCATAAATAAATAAATGAATTACAGCAGTCATGGTATAGCTTGACGCGGTGATTCTCTTAGTGCCGCGTCCAGTCATGAGATTATCGGAGGTTCAATAACCCTTCTTGGGTGCACTCCTTTTGGGCGTGTTTTTCATCTCATAGTCGTCGGTCGTTCTTCATTACACACATTTTTTTCTTTTATACAACTGGCAACCCCCTTCTACTCCGACGATTCTTATTTGGTGATAACTTCTTAACACAGCCGGTGAAACAATGTATAAAGCTAACTTAAATTTAGTGAGTATATTTAATTAATGAGAGGTGGGCAGGTGTCGGGCTGCGTGAACAGGTTGGTGTAGTTGACGAGGAAGAAGAACACGAAGGAGCCGGACGCCGAGCCGAGCTGCGTGACGGCGCCGCACGTGCGCATGCCGCGCGCGCCCGCCTCGCGCGCCCACCCGTACACCCACATGCGCGCGTACGACAGCACCGCGTTCACCAACACCCACGCCAACACCTGCAGCCGACAAATATCAACTTGCTGGAGACAACAGCCACGCTAAACCTTACATATTGTGTCAAATATACAAGCGACGAGGTTGCTCCTCATCTTCAATTACTTCAGCTACAATAGTTGTAGAGCTGCAGTAGTTTACTAATTTATATTAACTATCATTTATAAAGATTTAATAAAGCACGATTCCACCTAGTTTTATCAAAATTAAATAATATCATAACATTTTAAATGTAACAAAAACTTACAACTAAAAATTCACCACCAACTGTATTTTGCAATGGCGGCTCGGGACTGAGGAGCGCTGTCGCCATGATGTACCCCATGGGCACCAAGGTGAGCGTCATGATGATGGCCAACACCTTGCTGGGCACCGGCCGCAGCCACACGCCCGCCAGGCACGCGGCCGGGTTGGCCATGGCGCCCAGCGTCACCGACAGGTGGTACGCTCGCGTGCCGTACGGCATGCACGAGTACGACTGGACGGACGGCAGCGCGCCGTTGAAGCAAGCATTCAGCAGCGCCATAAATATCATCACCAACACCCAACGCTGTGTCAGAAGTGTGGTGGGCTCCTGCTGCGGCGCGTCCGTTTCCTTAACCACTTCCTGTAGCGCCACTTTCTCGGACTCAAAAGACTTAACATTGTTTATAGTGAAAAAGCTGGTGAGGCTTATTGCGCACAGGGCAGATAAACAGAGAAGGAAAACAGTCGTACTAAATAGCGGGGGTGGGTAGTGAGGGACCAACGAACTCCCGTCTTCAGAGAGCAGGCATTCGGGTTCGCCCCCGACACCTTGCACTAATGACAATATACTGGGAATAAAACCACTGAGACCCTCGCCAACTAGATAAGTGGCGAGATATATGTCAAGGAAATTCCTCATGTAAGGATAGAAAAGTACGGAGCTAGTACAACCCACAAGGGCCGTGGAAAATGTCAAGGCCAAAAATGCGAAGGAGACGTCGGAGCCACCAATCACTACTGTTTGGTCGTATAAAAACGCATTAAGGAATAGCGCCAGAGTGCCTATCGTTAGCAGCCCATATATGTAGTGTGAGTCGGCGCCGTGCGGTCTGAAGCGGCGCAGCAGCCCGTACGTGATGGGGCCCAGGTTGGCGAGCTGCACGGCCAGCACCAGGGAGGAGGGCAGCGCCCAGCCCTCCGGCGCGCGCTCCACGAGGAGTGGCAGCTGCACGAACAAACCGTTGACGCCGAGCCACGTGCCGAGGCCCCAGCCCATCAAGAGAATGTCGAGCGTCACGCGTCGCTTGGAACCCTCCATCTTGGTGTTGATGATCACGACTTCGGCAAACTAACCAGTCCTTTTCTATTATCTAATAACCTGCAACCCACAACAATTAATTATTAATTGCTCATACATACCGCGATCTCTTTTATCTATTATTTAGTTCATCCTATTATTACTGAATGACATCCGTTAGCCACTAGAAACCTCGCAAATATATTAGGTCACTATTGCCCAAAAGGACACGAAAAGGTACGTTAATAAAATCATATTTTATCAACTGAGTTTTAAGAACTATTTTTGGGCAGGCTCAATTACGCTTTTCAGGTATATTTCGGAACGTCGCTCTAATGTTTAAAAAAATCCTCATGAAGACCGACAGTCACCCAATACAAAATGAACGCCAATGTACTAAGAGATACAAGTACAATGAACGATACCGCGAACACTGTGTACGAGAAAACCCTCCACATTCATTGGAACACTTCACTGACACAAACAATTATCAACGTCAAAATATTTTCACTAAATCATAACAATATTATCACAATAACTGACCAAGCCGAAACCGCGTGCGAGGGCTGTCTAAAATTCTTCCATGGATGTCCGGCAGCGCCGCCGATCGCTAACAATGACACTTATCTCAATGAACAGCTCATATATAGGTAACTCCTAAGACATAATCGACACGACGGCGGCGGAACCTGCTAGACGACAGGTATTACCGTTACGTGAGTGTGAAAATTACATTTCTATCAAATTAGGTACAACAAATATTTCCGTATCTGCGCTTATCGCTAGATTTTCGGATTAAAGCATCGATGCCAATTATGATAGTGCAATATGGTTATGAGCTGTGAACACAAAACCTTCACTACTAATACTAAAGCTGGGTAATGCACGTAATCTTAATACAGGGGACTTCAACACAACCTAACACTTGCTTACTCTTCAAAGGTTATCGCCAATAATTATAATCATAAAAAGTATAGGTACATTACACACCAACACAACAACACACTTAGTTGTAAGTTCTGGCGTCTGTGTAATAATAAGTGAATCTTTAATGCGTCTCCTAAAAGATATTTTTGTATCCTCGGGCGAATTTGGCCCCAAACGCAGGTTTTAATTAAAATGTTTAAAATGATAATCTAACAGAATTAAGGCTTATTTGACGTAGATCGTGCACACATGTGTGTTTCAATATTTGCAACACAAAATACTATTTAAAACTCAATTGGTCACTTATCAAGTTCATAAATCAAATTATTATCGCATAGTGGACACATTGTTGCTTGATAAATTCTATCACTTTTATTACCGCTTAGTTTTTTTATTTTCATTGAGTCGGTTGCTGTTGAGTATTACAAGTTACGATCCAGACACTCCCCTTTTTGTCTCGTGTATCTAAATATAACACAATATTAGGTCTACAACTTTGCTTCCGCCGTTTTTTTTCCGAAATTCGAGTCTTTATTGTAAAAAACTGGTTTAACATTTGTGATTCAAAGTATTGTCCATCGCTGGCCACTACTTTCTTCTATCTTTAGGGCAACATACGAATTCCGAGTCGAAAAAACTGGTCCTCTTTTGAAGCGATCCATGAATCGATCCAATTTTGTACTTTTTTATAAGTACGTAAGTGCTGGTCAGCCAAGCTGAGTGCCATTGATCCAAAAAAGTGGTAGTCCGAGGGAGCATCATCTGGAGAATACAGCGGGTGGGGTAGGACTTCTATTTCAACGATACTAAGTATGTCTTGACCACTTTTGCAACATGAGACGAGCTGAAAAATCCCTTTATCATGTCTCTTGGTGTATTGCGGCCGTTAGTCTTTCAATGCTGGACTCAAACTCATTAATTCCGCTCGATAACGATCGCCTCTGATTGTTTCAGTCAGTTTTAACAACTCATAATACACTACGCCGAGCTGGTCCAACCAAATACTGAGCATGACCTTAGAAACGTGAATATTCGGTTTAGCCGTCGAAGTGGAAGCACATATGGGATATCCCCACGATTTTCTCTGCTAGGGATTATCGTAATGAACCCATTTTTCGGCCCCAGATACAGTGCGGTGCAGAAATCCCTTCCGTCTTCGCCTTTCAAGCAGCTCTTTACAAGCAAACAAACGCCGTTTAACATCTCTCGCCTTCAACTCATACGATACTCAATTTCCTTGTTTCTGAATCATACCCTTGACTTTCAAGTGTTTCAAATAGTTTGTTGCATCACTCCCAATGATCCTGCCAATTCTTGTTGCGTTTGACACGAGCCTTGATCAAGTAATGCCTATAATAATGCATATTCGAAAACTTTCTCTCTTCCAACGCCATGCTGGTCTTCGACGCCAATATTTCCGTATTCGAAGCGTGGAAACCACTCTTGGCATGCTTTTTCACTAGTAGAGGCCTCACCATTGGTATTTCAGAGCATTCGATGAGCCCCAGGCGCAGATTTCTTCAAATTAAGGCAGAAGATTAAAACCTCCCGCAAATGACGAGAATTTGACTCGTAAGGTACATGTTCAATCGAGAATAACTTTATGATGCAGAAACTAATTGACTAATATTTCGATGGCTATATGTTAACACCTACCTAAGCTTATTGTATGACATCTTTGATCTATCTATTTTGACTACCACTTACCGCTGCAACGTATATTGCAAAACGGCGGAAGCAAAGTTGTAGACCTAATATATATAACTCAAAGGTGACTGACTGACAGTGATCTATCAACGCACAGCCCAAACCACTGGACGGATCGGGCTGAAAAATTGGCATACAGGTAAATGTTATTACTTAGGCATCCTCTAAGAAAGTATTTTGATAAATTCCGCCCCTAAGGGAATAAAATAGGGGATGAAAGTTTTTATAAATCTTCCTATATTTTCGACTGATAGAAGATTCTAACCTAATTGTATGATTTTCGGTATGGACTTCAATAGGACTCTGAGGTGTAAAATAGACTACAACTTATTTTCTTTCTGAACTTAACCTTATAGATCACGCGGACGGAGTCGCGAGTGTCATAAGTTTCAAAATTTGGTATATTCCCAGAATTGTTTTTTAATGATCTTTTTGACAGCCACGTGGCGCAGTTGGCTAGACGTCAACTTGCGAAACGAGAGGCCGAGGGTTCGATCCGCGCACCGAGACAAATGTTTGTGTGATCCACAAGTATTTGTTTAGGGCTTGGTTGTTTGTGAGACCGAAATGTCTCTCGTAGTTTCTGATACCCACGACACAGGACTATCCTAGTGAGGGATCCGAGTTATGTATGTGACTTTGGATGTACTTAGTTATTATCTGTTCGGCCACAACATTATGTTTTTAACATAATAAATAATTATTAATAAATAATGTTTTTAAATGCCTGTTTCTATTTGAGTTACCTCTCCTTTTTGCAACTTATTAAAGTCCTATAAAACATTGTTCTTTATTTATTTCATTTAGCAAAGGCGACTCAAAATAGAAGTACTTCAAAAGCACATGAATCTAAATAATGAGGTAATCATAAATAAATATAAATAAGATTTCTTTGTTCAAAAAGTAAGTAATTACCTATCCACCACTCACGTGAATACTCAGTAGTAACTACTGAGGCAGCTCTTGTGCACTTTGTGTTGTCTGTTTAGCTGCGAAACAATTGTGCCAATCAAATAGCCATTTTAACTACACGAATCACTCTATTGTGTAACTGAACAACTTCGTAATAAGATTTTTCTTGTAGAAGAAATTTTCTTTGTACGTTTTCTACATAACGCGTGGGTAAATTCTAGGTAAAAAAAGTTACAAGAAAAAAACGTCCAGCTTGTCCAGCAGCAAATTCCCAAATAGTAGTCATTAAGTTTTAGATATGCATTCAAAACAGTGATATCGTGTATATGAGAATATCTTGACGCCACTATAGACAAATACAATGTAGACTTCACACAATTGACGTGTAACGCTTTGGGTTTCTATGAAAGTTCCGACACTGTCCACACTGTTTCTTAGGGCTAAGCAATTAATGAATAATGAAAGTTTGCCGCTAACGGGAATTAAACGTCAGACCATTCCTTGCAATAATAATACCTACGCCTACAGCTGTTCTTCGCATGAGTGCTCATGCTTAACGTTCTGCGGTGGTATACCGCACTATTAGTATGTGACTAAGGACATGTTCCTATATTTGAGAATCATGAACATTTAAAATAAATCATGTTTATGATTATTAATTATTCTTGACATTTTTTAAGGTTTAGTTGTATTTATTATGAATAAAATGTATGTAAATAAAACAAGTGTATAAATTCAACGTCAGTATAATGGTCTATGAGGCAGGGCAGGCGTCCGGCTGCGTGAAGAGCGCGGTGTAGTTGACGAGCAGGAACAGCAGCGCCGAGCCCGCGGCCGAGCCGAGCTGCGTGACGGCGCCGCACGCCCACATGCCGCGCGCGCCGCCGCGCCGCGCCCACGCGTACACCCACATGCGCGCGTACGACACCGTGCCCGACACCACCACCCACGACGACACCTGCAACACCACGCCCACTCAACACCACGCCACGGGAAACACATCCTACTGCTCGTTTCGGTGAACGTTTTGGACACAATTTTATATTACCTGAACATTATTATAGTACCCAAAATAATAAGCCACGGTCTCCATGGGCCTTTTTAAATGGAACTACGACTGTGTAAGTTTGTGATTTCATAACAAAACAATAGTTTTGTTGACTTACAATTAGTGCTTCGCCGATGGCGCGGTACTGCAGCGGCGGCGCGGGGCTGAGCAGCGCCGTCACCAGGATGTACACGAGCGGCACCGTGGTAGCGCTCAGCATGGCCGACAGAGCCTTAGCCGATATGGGCCGCAGCCACACGCCCGCCAGGCACGCGGCCGGGTTGGCCATCGCGCCCAGCGTCACCGCCAGGTGGTACGCCTGCGTGCCGTACGGCATGCACGAGTACGACTGGATGGACGGCAGCACGCCGTTGTGCAGAGCGTTGAGGACCGCCATCAGCGCCAACACTATGACCCAACGCGCCGCCAGGAGCTCCGGCCACTCCGTCGTCGCCTCTTCTTCTTTGGCGACTGCCGTAGGCGTCACCTTCTCCGAGTCAAATCCCTTGAAGTTGTTGATCATGATGAAGCTTACCAGGCTCGCGGCAGATAGCGCCCCGAGCATCAATAAGAACACCGTAGAGTCAAAACGCGGCGGCGGGTAATGAGGAACTAAAGCAGTGCTATTAGCGGTGGGCAAACACTCGGGTTCACCGCCGATTCCTTGAACTAAAGCTAATATGCTAGGTACGAAGCCGCTGAGTCCTTCTCCCACGAAGTAAGTGGCTAGATACACGTCGCGGAAATGTCTTAAGTACGGGTAGAACAGCACTGAGCTGGTGCACCCCACCAGCGCCGCGAAGAACGTCAGCGTCAAAAACGCCATAGAACGTTCCGAGTTTCCTATCACAGAAGTTTGTTCATACAAGAACGAATTAAGTACTAAAGCCATCGTGCCTATGGTGAGCAGTCCATAAATATAATGAGAATCGGAGGAGCGCGGGCGCAGTCTCCGCAGCAGGCCGTACGCGAGCAGGCCCACGTTGGCGAGCTGCACGGCCAGCACCATGGAGGAGGGCAGCGCCCAGCCCTCGGGCAGCCGCTCCACCAGCAGCGGCAGCTGCACGTAGATGCCGTTGACGCCGAGCCACGTGCCCATGCCCCAGCACATCATGAGCACGTCGAGCGTGACGCGTCGCTGCGCGCCCCACATCCTGATGTTGATGCCCTCCTCCTTGGCCAGGCACGGCGCTACCTCTTTATCTTCGTTTAACCTGCAATGCACCATTATAGTTGAGTGAGTACATATATACCGCTTTCGGGTAATGATTCCACAATTATGTTTTCTGAATATAAATATACATGCTCGTAATAAATTGCATACATAATATGTTATAGTAGGATAAGATAAGTGGTTACTGGTTAGTAATTAAGTAAATTGTTATAATTAGCGTTAAAGAAGGATGACAGAACAAGAGAAAGTTGATCACTAAAACTAGTACACCTGTCACCACTAAAAGCAGCTACGAATACTTAATTTTAAATACATTAAACACCTACTTACAACCTAAAGCGAAATTACTGCTACAGTTATAACTACCCATTCAATACTTAACTTAATCGTAATTGTGATAAATGCTTAGCAAATTACTAAGGACTTGTCATACTATTAGTATATTTCAATAGATCATAATTGTCACACGAGTACACTAGCTTAACATATGCGTCACAACTCACAACAAACATCATCAGAAATCACAGCTGTACTAACATGCGCGGCTGGAAGGTCGCTTTCTATTTCGCTCAAATCATACAACGGCATATACTAAAGCTTTGCCCCCAAGATTATAACATATTTCGCTATATTGACGTGAAGCATTGCGATGACAATGTTGAGATTACATTTGTGTGTCGTTGAATGACGTGGGTTATCTAGAGCGCAATCATAGGCTCATCGCTACGTGACCGATAATATACATTCGACAAGAGCAAATCACCGCGATAGGACAAAACGTTTGCGTAATATATATGTCACATTAATATTCTGCATCTGCTCGGTCACAACACACCGGTATTCGCAACACGACATTACGCCTTTTCGACTGCATATAATTCAAAAATAGCTGCAATAAGATCAACCAGTTGTATGTCTGTCACGTCATGGAAGTCTCGCCTATCCAAAAGGCAATCAATCAATCTGAATCAACCCACAAACAAAAAAGTTAATTTTTTGTTTCACACAGAGTAACTCCTTGAAACAACCAATTATCGGAAATTTAAGTATTATCGTCAACTTTCCTAATGTGATAGAAAACATTATCAAGGGGTGCTAGTAACATGATGCACCTTGTACCACTCACAAGCACGTACCTAATTGTTATAGATGTGCCTAATGAGTCTGCTAGTCGCGCAGACAACGAGACGAGCGGCTCCGAGCACGCGAGCGCACTTTACTGAAGGTTTTCCATCGGTATTATATGTACATTTATTTTAACAAACAAAACATCGTTCGTATCGCGTTAAAGACTCGTTTTCGTTATTGCAACACGCATTAGCTATGGTTTAATGTGAATATAATAAAACTGAGTCCTCACGGCCCACTTGACAAATAAATTCTTACTAGAATTTCTTTTTCTTGTTAGTCTATAAATAAACATGTACAAATACCCAACGAATGAGCATTTTTGACTAAAGTAGGGCAGCTGATAAAAACTGTTTATATGGTTAAGTTTTCACGACGTTGCGTAAATGAAAATCTAATGTTGATAACTATCTAACAAGATAAAATTAAGAAGGCTGCTCTCATTGAAAAATTTTAATAATAAATTAGGGCCACTTACAACAAATAACAAATATTAAAACAAACTTAACCAGCGATCGAAGACATAAAAAGTGGGAAATATATAAATTATAATATCATAATGGATATTATTAAGATATATTTATGGAACAAGTTTGGTAACAAAATACTAAATAGTCAAACTAATAATCCGGCATGCAGACTTTAGATCACTTAAAATTTAACACTTCAGCGACATCTAGTTGACATTATTAGGTACAAACATACATACTAGTTCGCCATTAGATCTAACAGATGGAGGCACCGTCTTGCTACAACACCGCAACTGGAAATAATTAATTCGTAATACTATAACTTTAAGTTTCCCATTATGTAGGTTTATACTTTAGGTATCGGTTTATGCGCCATACTTTAAGTATACGACATTTACAAAATTGTATTTTAAACAAGACAATTTTATTTAACAGAATTGAACACTACAATAATGATAAAATAAAATTAAATACACTGAAAACGAGCAGATAAGTATACGAAATGTATAGAGATGTGACTTTCACGTAATAAAACATATTCGCAATATTATATGTATATTTAGACAAACTCTAGCATGGCCAATACCTTGAGGCAATTTGAAGAAGCGGCGAATGGTGATCACCGAGTAAAACATCGCAAACCATGACTGGAAAGAAAGGATAATGAATACAGGAGGATACGTTTCGATTTTTCAGTAACTGAGCCCCTAACACCAACTGCAAAACCTGAGGCTGAAAAATAAAGAGTTCTGAAAATTTCCAGAAGTCATATTAGTTACGTTATGAAAATGTTCTAACTATTCAGAAATATTTTAATAATCAAATCTGCAGTACAATTATTGTACCGCAGTTCAATCATTCTGTACCTACTCATTATTCATAGCTGTTAGATATGAAACTACCGTGGAATGCAAGTTGTCTTTACAATTTCATATCCATTGAAACAATAAAAGCTGCAACAATTTATTGCTCAATGCAACAGTATCATATAACAGATGCAAGTGCTAACGAGGCAATAGGTAATAAGTATTATGAGGTTTATGAAAGAGCCTCGTCATACAAAGTCCTAATACAGTTTACATATTATGATGTATTGATTTCTTACCAACTTACTCATTCACATAACTTTTTTCCCCTGATAATAAATAAAAATATCATAGGCTGCTAATACTATATGCATATGTATTAAATATGTCTCTTTCTTAATATTTAATGACTTTAGAAACCTGCATTAACGCAATACGCTGCCTGTATGTTGTTCAAATGAAATGTAATTAATTCGCAATAGAAATGACTTATTAGTAATATGTGAATAATTAATCAGTAGGTGCACGCAGCATGGCACCAACCAAATTAAATCGGCTTTACGTATGTACTTAGTGAACAAAAATATCATTCATTATAGCTACAAGAAGGCATTATCCCACACAATAAATTTGTTGCGACACAATCAAGGTCCTACTAATAAACAACTGAAATAAAAAAAAATCACAATGATTACAATGAGTCTTCTAACTATAGTTGTAGTAACATTTGGTTAAATTCTATTCTATTGGTGTGTACAAAGTAACATATTTACTATCTCTTATTTGTAATTTGTGTTACGTATCCGTGTGCCGAGTCAATAATAGTGAATGTCACGCATGCGTGTGAACTGTTTAATCACATCTCACTGCATCTACAATGTTGTTCCGCTTCATAACATTTGCTTATAACGATAAAATTGTTTATGTACGAGTACTAAACACTAGCTCGAGGGAATGCTCCAGCATTTTACCACTTTGTTTCATTAATTTGAGATAAAGATCTGAGTTGGTACGACCAAGTGGAGGATAATTGACGGTGAGTCTGATGACAACACGTAACAACAAAATTGTACGTAATTTCAAATTTTGGCCTCAATCGTAACAATTCTGTTATAAATTCAGTTTACAATAGAATAATAAATAGCATAACAAAGTTCAATCATACAAACAAACTCTCGGCATCACTCAGAACAATTCTTAAGAACCTATTCCTCACACATATCACTTATAAACATATTCATAATAACCAGAGGAATTAATATTTTATGACAATAATTACACGTGGCTTTGGGTGGATTTGTTAGTTTACTATGGCATTAACCGCGTGCTTCCTATATTTTACTCTGTGTTTAAAAACCCTAAAGTGACTTTTATCAACGTGTTATAATTATTTTATTTTCAGTTTAGCATTTAACATTGAAGCATATCTTTTTGTAGTGTCCTCACGTAACAATTATTAAATATTCCACACCATATTACCAAATTAAGTTGTGTTTCATACTACCGAAATACCGAGAAAGACTGAAGAAGCCGCAGTGGTAGAAGCGTGATGGAAGGACGAACAGATATCGGCGAGTAAGCTTGGCCGAAGATTTGTTAGAGTTTTATTTAAAAGACCACCACATTGTAGCTGGTTGTGGATACGGTGAGTTACCTGAATACTTTTCGCAACCGGTGTGCCACCGACGTAGGCACCCTACTTGTGTACTCCATGGCTACATGGCTGGAACAAATGGGCGCAAATGTATGCAGTGCAAGTTTATCACGTAATCTGGGTATTAACATAGATAACAATTATCGCCAGGTCAGTGACCCCGCATCGCCAAACGTGATTCATTGCATATAGCGAAAAGAATGTCATATCACTATTAGGTTTGTTATCAAAGCAATGGAAAGTTAAAATAATGCAAGTAGCTGAAATATATGTCTTGACATGGTTTCAAGCGATTTTTATCCGTTTATCATTGGTATATGGTGCAGTCGGTCAGTAGAACAACATATTATTGAAATATTATAGTATGACAAATATATAAACAATAACTTATAAGATACATTTCATAATATAAAAGTTATAAAATATAAGGTGTTTTCTTTCAATACCACAAAAGGTTGTGTTTTGTTTCCTTTGATTCCTTTTGACACCGGCTGCGCCACAAAGATTTTGGAAACTAAATACATTGGTTGCCAAACGTAATAACAAACAAATTCAATAAACAATGATCTTCATCTATAGATTAAACTTAACTTATACAATTTATTGTTAATATTTAATATTTAATGAACAAAAAAGCAGTGATGGCCTCGAGGTTTAGGCGCGCGGTCGAGAATTTCGGCGGTCGCGGGTTCGAACCCCAGGCACACACCTCTGACTTTTCTAAGTTATGTGTGTATTCAAATTGAATTATCACTTGCTTTAACGGTGAAGGAAAACATCGTGATGAAACCTGCACACCTAAAAGTTCTTAGGAATTTCTTAGGTGTGTAGTCCGCCAACCCGCACTAGGCCAGCGTGGCGGACTATGGCCTAAACCCTCTCAATGGTAGAGGAGACCCGTGCTCAGCAGTGGGCGTATATGGGTTGATGAAGTAAGTAAGTAAGTATTTAATGAAGGAAAAACTAATGAAAAAAATATATTTTTATAGTCTCTAAAAATCTACAAGCTGGGTAAAATTATTATTGAGATCGATGTCAATTCACAAATTAATACATTTTCATTAAAAAGAATTTCTAGTCAACTTTGTCAAACGTACGAGATCATGTCTTTTTAGACTTATATCCAGCCATGAAAATAATAAATCACATCTGTACTTAAACAATCTGTACATTACAAATTCAATTATTTACTACATTCATATAAAATGTGATGAAATGGTCTATTCGTTCGATTCACCGTTTGTGGCCGCTAACAAAATCTTAGCAGAATTTTGACACTTATGTTGCAGAAGCTCTGAGAAACAATATCAGAAGCTCTCCTTGTTAACTTCTGAAGACACAGCATCCTAATGTTTTGGTAACAATTTTGCGTATCAAAACAAAGATATCGTCACAAATTCACAAAGACATAAATATAGAATCGATTAACAAATACCTTATCAACGTGGACATTACATGATGTTTCAAGGTTTATTTCAAACTTTTTATATGATTATAGATGTTCTCACATGAATATTCCTTAACGCAACACTAGGTGAATATGTACTAACCGCATATTCGCTGTTGCACTTCCAATAATGCGTATATAGTTAATAACAATACAATAGCCGGATCAAATTAGAAACGCGGGTATTTCACACAAATAAAAACATTGAGCTCGCTGGATAACCAACTGCGACTGGTTGCATTTTAAATTTCATTATGCCGGCACAGAATCATTTAATTACACTTTTCATTAGTTAACTGTTTAATGACATGTTGAATTGTTTTATAATAAAAGTATTGATGTTGTTACGTACATTTGTAAGAAGGAAGTGACGTGGTACTGGGATGCGGTGTGGGAAACAGCAACGGCAGCGGGTGTCGCGCGCGGACTCACTGCTCGGTGCTCACAGCTCAGTGCGAGTGGCGACTCGCCACACGGGGGGGCAGGCCCGACGCGCCCGACCTCGCATCTCTATATCTTATTTGCTCTGCCTTCACTCACTACACACTAGCTCCTCCACACTGGGCTGACAATTCATTTATTAAAATTGTGACAAAATGTCACCGAATATTTCAAGTTTTTGTTCACCGTATGATCAATACAATGTATCGACTGGTGGAAATGAAGATACGCGCACAACGTAGCGAACCAAACAACACAACACACAATTCAAATGCGCGAGTCGTGAAATAGTGAAAATGTAGCACGGGAATGAACAAAACAACCAAGTATAAAGAACAAGGTAACAACGGAGGGAAATGTGATAAGCCGATAAGTGCGATGATCATTAAATAACAAGTTGTCAAATGTTGACACGATCTGCGTTTGTGTCTGATTTATCTGCGTTTCGGTACTACTGACTATAATATCGTAGATAAAAAAAATCTCTTTTGGACATGGGAACGTGATCACTGCATAAATTAATACCATATGCTCTATCAAGTATTTAATTTCATAGTGTTTAAAAAGGGACTGCCTAGGAAATATTCTCACAATTGGATGGAGTCCTTCGATTGTATTATATACATTTATTTCAAATAACTAAATAAGCAATTTCTCTGAGTTCTGAAAAAAAAACAAAAGATCAGGTGAAATCCCACAACCAATTGAAATTGATTGGTAAAGTAGAAAAACAACAGAAGAAGAAAGGGAGTATTTATACAAGAAAATTGGGTGTTGAGACAATTGAACTTCAAATATTTCACAATTACGCGACACATGCTATTGTATGCTGCCAATGATGTACGTTAAGATCCGCCGTCTCATTTGATAACTAGCTAAATAAAGTCTACAGTCTTCCACTGGGTACACAGTCACTACAAATGATAATATGTAGACAACATATATGTATAGTCAACATTGTCTAAAAACTATTGAAAACGTTTACTGAATCGTATAGATAAAAATAATAATGGAAGCGTTATTGGTACTAATTATTGACATCATTAATAGCTATAAATTAGTCGAGGTCTGCAGAACAGCGGGCAGAGGTTATCTTCGCCGATTTTACGACGATTTGTACAATAAAACATATTCGCACAGTATAGCTCTTGTACTGGCTCAACCACTATGTCGACAGGTGCCATGACAATTTGCATGCTATTAGGCACATACCTATTGCCACTCTTTATCCTCCTAACCACTAAAGCTAGTAACTATGCTAGTTGTATGATTTGCATTTCTTCTATAAACCCATTATAATGAGGTAAATTTTATATAATCAGACATAATATTGTACTAAAATATTCTTCATCCACAACTATTAACATTTTATCCCTTAGCGATCGCTTTTTTATCAGCCCGTATACGAGTACATACGTCGTGAATATGACGAAGATCTTACAAAGTGACCGACCATAGAATAATGGAATCACAATCCCTAGTAACAGTTTCCCACTTAAATTTATGTTTTCCACACATGTTCTGTTCAATATGATACACCTAAACAAATATGATGTACCTCCGTGGCGAATTGATTGACGAGACAGTGGAGGTTGATGTGGCCGACTTCTGTACAAATAGAAACCGAGGTGGATTTGCACATGCTGCCGGGTATAATATGAGATGTTTGTAGATAAAAGATCACACTCATTAATAATTATACCTAAAGACAATATCAAAAGTAGTTTACTCTTATATTATTTAAAGAATATATATATTTCGGGTTCAATATGGGACACCATAACAAATTACTTCATCCACAGAAAAGTACTTCAAAATTTTATATTAGGGTTTTAAATATGATTTCTCTCTTTACAACATGGCCACTGTAATGTCATAAATCTTCCAAATCTTTATTTACAAAAAAAATAGAACAACTACCACAGAGAGTAATATAAGTACTGATAACATGAGAACAGATAACGAACAACGATGATTCCCAAAGTTGTGTGGAGTAGAAGTGTAAACATCTATTTCCTGAAAATACGCTTAAAATATATACTGTACATGCAACGAGTCATGTTTCATGTATAACAGAAGAATATAGTTTACGTATGAATAAAATTAGCTAAACTCAACAAAAAAATACCAATACTTGCAAACGAGGGAAATGTTTAACAAATTGTCGAAGTAAAAAATAAACTTGAAATTTATCATTAGCCAAAAAAACCATTGCATTGCTTGGGATACACCTGTAAGTGTTCTTGAGGGTTGTTTTAAATAAAACACTTACTGAAGTTCATCCGAATACTGATGGAAGGATAATAAGTAGAGGATTTATTGAAAAATAGTCAATATATCGAGTCGAGTTGGTTTTTGGTATTGGTAAGCATATTTGGTTTAACCTACATTAAGTTCACCGATTCATGCTGACTATGCTCCACAGAGCTCTTCGAAAAATTTGTTTAAAAGCCTATCGGGAACAGAACGTATCATATTGTACTTGAGTTTGATTGACAAAGTTTGAGAGGCTGCGAGGGAGAGCGACATGCTCGTCGCATTACTGCATGTACCCGAAATTGTTATTTGCACTCGTAAGCTGGTCCGGGAGGGTCGACACGACAAGTACACTCAGGCTCCGAGAGAACGAATACTGATACATCTCGCTATCAGCTTATACACTTGTATAGTGTCGCAACAGGAATGTTTGCCAGTAATCCTACAAGTCTGCAGCCTTTACGGGGGTGCAGCAAGCAGGTTGTTGTGTACGTCCTGTTGGTAGACATCATAGTTGCTACGGAGTGAAACTCGACGTAATCCCATAAGGTGTTACACAATCACGTTTCCTGGTTAGCAGTTTTTTATAGAATTTTCTAAAAAATCTAGAAATATAATATTTTCTTATTATATGAAAAATTTAATAAAGTTAATGAAACGTAGCGATACCAATAAATAGATTTTATGTTTATAAATAAACCTGTAAAAATTACACCGAAAATAAAATAACATGAATATCACTCGAACATCTACAAAGAGAAAAAAACGTTTTACACATTTTGAAAAATTTTAGTAGAGATATATAAAACTCGGGATTTTGCTTCATTGTTATAATAATCGCCAAATATTATCGAAGCTGTGGTGAGGAACTATTATCATTTTCTATTAGAGCTGAACATGGTGCGGTTTTTCTGAAGTCTACGCACACGCATGCGCACTCCGCTGCTGTTTCATATAAGTGTAAATGCTGATGACTAAGCTTAAACTTTGTGAACAAATGTATATAAATATACATACATACATAGTACATACATATCTGGCGTTATCTTATCGTTATCATGATGGACAATGTACTAAAGGTGTTTACCCAAACATTCAAAACAGAAATTATTTGTGTTCCAAGTATGTATTTACAGCGATGTTTTGAATATTAATTATGATATTTATAACATCGCTATCATTTTCAAAATTAATATATAAAATTCTGTTTTGTTTTCTTTGTAAAACTTGCTCTACTTATAACGTCGGGTGCAAGTTTGTTGGCGCGCAGAGTTTACTATGTGTGAAAAGAATTTACAAATCAAGTAATTTGCGGATGATGCTATTGTTGCATATTAACCATAAATATCTTCATTCAACAAAATATTGTTTTCGAAGTGTTGGTATATTTCCATGTATTTCGTAATAATAAACAAAATCGTGATTAGGTAACTGATATTTCATATTTTAACTTTAACATAATTTCTCCTGATTTATGTGCGCAAGTGTTTAATATTGGAGAGATAAAACATTTTTGTAAACATCAGAAGAACATTAATATGCAAAAGATAAAGGTATTTATGTAGGTTTTATGCCAAAACGTTGGCAACCAACACGGCCTCCGCTTGTCGGCGTGACGTCACACATCGGCACACATGGCTTGAAACATATCTGGCTTTTACTTCAGTATTTAAATAATAACTCAAATTAATATAAAGAGATGTTTTGTTTTTATTATAATTGTAGTGTAATAAAAGTTCAGACCTTGTACATACCTACATAAGAGCTTTAAATAACATGGGGACCATGAGGAATGATGATTATGAGATAAACGACAAAAAGACGTAACATTTGTTTTGTCGATTTGTTGTAATATTTATAATGTGAAAAAAACTTATAAAAACTTTTTCTTCCTCAACGAACAATACACTTACACATAATTTATCCATACTTCCTTAATTAAATTTGGCACTCGAGTTTTAATCCACACTCAGTTATGTATCTAATATATAATCTTTGTAATACTTAAAAACAATGGTATAGCAGTGATAGCCTCGAGGTTTGGGCACGCGGTCGAGAATCTCGCCGGTCGTGGGTTCAAACCCCAGGCACACACCTCTGACTTTTCGAAGTTATGTGTGTATTCACATTGAATTATCACTTGCTTTAACGGTGAAGGAAAACATCGTGATGAAACCTGCACACCTAAGAGTTCTTAGGAATTTCTTAGGTGTGTAGGCCGCCAACCCGCACTACGCCAGCGTGGTGGACTATGGCCTAAAACCCTCTCAATGGTAGAGGAGACCCGTGCTCAGCAGTGGGCGAATATGGGTTGATGAAGAAGAAGAAGAAGAAGAAGAAGAAGATGGTATTAGGTATGAATTTCGAGTTGCGGCATTATAAATCTATCGGCAAAGTAATAATCAAATGTTATATGCGGAATATACTGCCGACGGGTTTTACAGGCTATAAGGAATTCGGATGTATTGGAAATACCGGAAAACCACAGTGACCTCATTCAAATGTATTATTACACCGTCACTAGACGGACTCTTCCTGAGAACTTCATTCAACATAATAGTCAATAGATCTTTTCAACAAAGTCCCATCGCAATTGACAACAATTGGTAAGTAATGAATTTTGTAGTGTGGAGCAAAGTCTAATAATAAGCGGCGCCATGTTGTATTTCGTGCAATGGAACTCGGAACCGGCGGAACGCAGAACTGCACTTTTAAAACGCAAAGCAAGTTTTATTTCACCAGCTCTATCTAATGTAAAATACGATTGGAATATTTTCAATTCTGTGTTTTGGAAACTAAAATGTAATTTTCCTACATGACAAATTTTCGTACAGCAGTTCAATAACATCCCGGTGCGGAACACAAAACCTCGACGACTTACGTAAAGGCCTTGGCGTGTAGCGAGGCAGAGAGCGCGAACAGTTAATCGCGTACGACGAATTCATCGACCGTCAATGTCAGGTACCCATGCCACTAGTATCGTTACATCATATGATTTCACTAGCTAAACAAATTCGGCATTAAATAGTTCAGTGGATTAACATCCTAGATACAGTTTTCTGTCAAACTATGAAAGAAATTAAGCAATCTAGGCAAGGAAATAAAGTAAGACTACTTGTTTACTAAATATGGTTATGTTAAAAGTGTGCAAGTTGATCCCAAAACTTATTTAGACGTGTTCATGACGGCACCTTCGAATATCAAAATTTTAGAAGTAACTGCCAAAGAATATTGGCAAAAAACAGGACTTTAGATTTCATTACAGTTGCAGTGTCCACAATACGGAGCACGTCATCTCACTTTGTAGTTAAATGATAAAATGTCTACTTTCCCTAATTGTGCCACGTTACCGCGCCGATGTAATGGAGAACTGACAATAGGCTTCTCCGTCAAATATTATCGCAGACAGTTTAAAACGAGGTTTTAGTATAACAATATCTTTATTAACCATTCCTTAGTCCCTATGTAGATAGAAGATTTAGACATACATATCGTGGGCTTCAAACCAGAAGGGCGAATAAACAAAAAGTAGTTTTTTATGACGTCATCATTCGTAAGTTTTTATACACCACTTCTGATTTTTTCTTAATGGTAGCTTAATTACTATAAAAGATATTAAATGGTTGTAGAGATAAATTAAAACAAAAATTATTAAGTTTTTGTTGCCTCCTAAAAAGTAGGAGTATCGCTTGTAGGCTCCATTGGCTTGAGGCCCACGATGTGCCCTTACGTTTATATTATGTCCAAGGTATTGCTAGGGGTAGGTACACCTCAGAAATAATTCGAAAACTTCGAAATTTTTAAACCAATACATAAATAATTTTAAGGGAAATCAATTCAACATAATTTAAAGTAAATAAAAACTATAAAAATAAAATTGACGATGACAAATCTTATTTACATAGGAATTTATTTGCGTATTGAATAAGAATCAGTTAAAACTTCGGATATATCTGCGCGCGAATCTTAGATCACGCTTTATAATTAAAATTAAACTTATAATTGAAACCATACACGCATATTTCGATGTTTCAATATAATTTTGTCCCAATATTTTATGGGAACCTGAATCACTATCGAATGCTGGGTTCGTAGCTCACCCTAAAATCACTTGTGCAATAAAGGACCGTCAAGTCAGGTCATCAAATTATATCGTCGTTGGCGGAACAGAGTCTAGAAAAGTACCAGGTAAAAGGAAAGGTAATTATTTCCTTATACCTACTATAATTGTTAGAGTCGCAGGCAAAAACATCCCTGTAAACTCTTCAAGGTTTGTAAAGCAAAGAAGAATGTGTGTTGTGAGTGAAAATTCATATCAATATTGCATTAAAAACATTTAACTTTTGTCGATGCATACGTTTAGTTTTAATTTTCGCGTGACAAACGAAACGTGTAACGAAAATTCGCGAATGTTCACTTATCGATGCAACGCGAACATTCGCCGAAGCCGGAAGATGTCGGCGCACAGTTAAAGTATACGCTATTTATAGACTTGCAACACGTTACCTCCACACTACCAAAGATATCACTTGCCAAATTTATTTACAGTACTAAATGATAACTTAGAAACTAAATAATTCTATTGAAGCAATAAATTTGTTAACATAACATGTAATATTAATCTTGTTAGTGGTAACACACAAGGGTTACATACTGTGCGATAGTCCTGCAGGTGTTACAATGGTGCACCTGCAAATGACAAAACTTATGTCAAGCAAACTAATCCACACACAGCCAATTCTACAATTTAAAAAATCAAAACTATTCTGCACAACAACCACATGGATGTTATGCAATGACTGTTAATAAAGCATTATATTCATAAGCGCAAACTGTTGAGCAGAAAAAAATTGAAGCATAGGCAACATTCATATGCATGTGCACCGTAAATGTAATAGCTATTAAAATAAGTCCAGGGTGATTATTTAATTTTAAAAGGTTGTGTATTAAATCGTTTTTGATTTGCACAGAATGTGCAATAAGTTTTAACTACTGGTATTCTATGATCATAGCTCCAAAGCAAGAAAAAGTAGGTACTATGTAGTACCCTGTAATTCACTTCACGCAATTCACTTATTTAAACAAAAGAACATTTATAATACTTGCAACACAAGCAAGTATGAACGGACTACCACATTTAACACATTGATGAATATACAATTATTTAAAAAAACAGCACAGATTGACATGTCTCCTTACAGGTTAAAGATAACACTGTCTTATTAAGGTCCATATCATTATAAACATTTTGATAGGGGCTGGTGTGTGAATGTATGGAGTTGGCAGATAAATGAGTGTTTGTGTACACATTAGTAATGTGAAGATTACTGTGTTGTATCACATTTGGCATTCAGACGCAACTAACTCTAAAATAATTGCCTTATTAATTAACATCTAGAATATATAGTTTTTTATAAGACCACTAGATATTTAATGCATGTTGCAGTCTATGCATTACAACTCTTTAAAATTCAAGGTAAAAATGATCTATATGACATCTCAAAAACAAAAACAGCAGATATATATTGTATGCCATAAGGCAAAGGGTGATCTGCTATTTTTGTTCATAAAATTCCTACATATCTTTAGCACTGATAAATTTACACAATTAGGATATAGACCAGATAAATATAATAACTTGTAATGACTATCAGGAATGTCACATAATATGATATTGTGTGGATAACATTGTGTATAATGATTCTAAGATTATTTCCATGAATGTGTGTATTCATATATCTATTTAGATATTGAAATATTATGTGAAAAAAAAAACATTTTAAATCATGAATTAGTTTGGGATAAACATGTTCTAACGTAGCATTTAATGGTGTATATGCACAAGCCGCTGGGTAACATGCAAGAGTGCATATTTGAGGCCTATAGAATCAAAACCAGCTAAACGCCAGTTGGAATCAAAGACAGTTAAATACAAATTTATTCAGTCTGTACTCAAATATTGTGGTATTTTTATAATTTAAAAGTCTGATTTTTAGTGGTATTCACATTCTTTATAAATCTCTTTTAAAATATAAAATATCATAGCCACCTAAACAAAGTTATCGATTTTTGTAGATTACTGAATATTTGACTCACTTGGATTTAGCTGCCTTTGATTTTATAGGCCTCATTTATGACTTTACAATATTTCTCCTTGTGATTGCATAACCATTGATTGACCTACATATCATATATGTAAATAATAAATTGAAAATATAATCGTAAATAACTGTAATATATTTAAAAGAGTATTTTACTCGATTTACATGCTACTATAACATAACCTGATATAAAAAATAATAAAAATTTGTTTATTTATCATCCCCATATTCAAAAAGGCGACATAGTAGACAGTAGTATATTGTAGAAAATAGAAAATAAAAATTGATCAGTAAATATGAACGAAATTAAGAAGAAGCACTGGTTAGTTCCTGGTGTCAGCTGCATGTGATATAGCATGATGAAATTGTTACATTAATAAATGACGTAGCTGCACTTAAATTGTAGTAAATACATAGTCACTTACCGTGCAACGTCTACCATTTTGGTAAGGTCAAGGCGGACACACTTTTATTTTTTTCAGATTCTTTTAATACTGTACAGCACTCGCATTTAGTTATGTATTGCACTAAGCCTAACTTACATCGACACACATAAAAATTTCAAAATACGAAAAACTTATTTATTGGTTTCGCGCATAACAATACTCCATAACTAGTTTGTCTTACAAACATCTATAGAAAATAAATAATTAAAATAAGTAGCTTATGTGTTACGATAACATTTTGCGGAGACGTTCGACACACGCACAACCGACTTCTGTCAGTGCCGACCAAAGTCTACTGTCAAATGGCAATAGTGATGTGCGTCACACAAAGTGCAGTTTCATATACCAACCATTATTATTTTGTTACATATATTGTTTGTATAATAATTACTAAATAGATGCCTAAAATTCAAATAGCATAAAGTGTCAATAATAAATGAACGTAGCTAATTACTTTCAAAATTTAAATTAGTAATTTATTATTTATTTATGGAATCAGCTGTCCTCGGCGGCGGCTATGTCCACATGGATACGATTTAGGGATCTTCAAGAAAAGAGCCTAAATTTTCGTCAAAGTTCAGCAATGAATCGATGATTCGTCTCGTATTGTGACTATCCATGGGCACAACTGGTTAACCTGGTAACTGGTTACCCATGGTGAACCACTTAATATCAGGGCCACCTGATAGGTATTGTGAGCCCTCACTAGCTCGTTTGCCTTCTTTCCCATAAAAAGTCAACATTCGACTGAACTCACCGTGTTCCATAAACTCCGTAAAATTGTCTTATCTGCCACAATGGTCAACTTGATCCACACCACAATGTGGTAAACTCAAATTTTATCGATTTTATTTCATACCGATACGTCATTTGTTTTAGTTACAACAGTGCAATATAAACCAAAGGTTCAAACCTAGTTATTTGATCTATTAAAAGGTACAATTTGACTTTGGCTCCCTATCTTTTTTTACTTGACACCCTGACGCTGACTTGACTTACCGAGATGCTTAAAATATTCCACAGTTTCATAATACACTAAACATACGTAATTATAACCTTTCAGTTTTAATAGGTTCAGTTTAAAATAAACTGCTTATAACTTATTTATTTCACTCAGTGAAACTGGTCGAAAGTTTAACTAAATCAACCTTTTCAATTTACTAAATCCCACTCAAGTTATTAAATTCACCAACACTATCAATAAGTTCAGGTCAAATTGTTCAAATCGGTATAATATAAATTATAATGGTTCATTCAGTCAAATCGAGAAAGTAAGCACAAGTCGATTCTTATTGGTTATTTACCATTTAGTCGACTAAGTTCATTTATTTCACTTCGAACATTATTAATAATAGGTGTCTTAATATGGATTTAGGTCATTTTATTATAGTATACTTACATTTGTTTACGTCATTCAAAATGGTAAACTTTTATAGCAGTAAAAATTGACAACTTGATCAAATCGATCGTAACGGTCACATTTTATTAATCAGTTAAGCCACTCAAGTCTCTCACAATATCTTAGCGGTCAAGAGTTCTTTTTGGCGAAAAAGTGTGCAGTTATTAAAAAGAGCAGAAATTGATTCCCAGGTCGGACAAACTGCTATTAAGTTGTCCTATAGAAAATTTGAGTAGCAGTACGAAGTTCATACATGTGCCCAAAACAGTAGTATGCATGTGTGGTTAGCGCATTAGCTTTGTCGTATTCTTATGTAAAGGTTGCCTAAAGAAATTTATGAATCTTGGCGAATCTAATCAGGATGATCGGATAGTTTGATCGAATAATTTCATTTGACAAGTCTTTGAAAAGTGTGCAAACTTTAAATAGAAAATGATCGTTCAAAGGGAAAAAATACGTTTTTTTTTTTTCTCTTTTCTTTTTGTGTGTGTGTACAATAAAGTTTATTTCTATTTCTATTTCTATTCTACGTTCCAAAATTCCGTTAATAATAAAAGTGTGTTAATTATAGTACTGTTAATCCAATAAGACTCTTATTAGAATATTATTTTTATAATGTTGAGGGGATGACATGCGTGTATTCCTCAGGACATGGGTCACAGGGATGGATCAGCTCATTTCCTTACATCTCTTTGGTTGATCAGGGAATCATTTTTGATGGAATTTGGATAGGATTGAAGTTTCCGTCCAAGCCACTGCAAAATTTAGGCAGTTTAATTGATAATCTCGAGATGCGACCATCGTAGGACTTAAGTAACATTTTTAGAATCCCGCAATTTCTGCGGTGTGTTGCTAGAAGTAGCCATAAACGAGTAAATTATTGAGATTAATGTCATTAGGGAAACGAATTTTGAACTCTAAAGGGGTATATCGGGTTCTCTGGCCTTCCAACTGCTGTAAAGTTCACAAATTGGAATAATACAAGGACTCATTAGGATTTCGGTATGTAATAGACAAAAATAGGGTAAATAAGAAGACGAGTGCGACGTTGGTTCGACAGTTATTTTAATTTAAAATTTCAAAAAGCAAATACAATAATCTCCGCATGATTCGTCTCATAAAGCTTTACACGTAAAGTGGTTTTATTTAATGGTACAGTAATAATAAATATAACAAACAGCGCGTGCAGTTCTCCGGCGCGGTCCCGGCGGCGCGCGCGGCCCGAGTGCACACCGCGCCCCCCGCGCGCCGCCCCGCGCGCCGCCCCGCGCCCCCGCGCCTCACGCCGCCTCCTGCGCTCCCACCGTCTACTTGTCCTTGTCGCTCTCAGCCTTCCGGCCCAGAGGAACCGCCGCCCGCACCCTGCAACACAACCACATCCTACAGTTTACACACTCACTATGAATAGTCTACTACTATTTTCTTATTGGAACAAGATATCAACAGGTATCTCAGGGCTATAATAGGGTTGCCATAACCAAATGTCAAAAACTAGAATCTGAAGTTGAAAAAACCAATAATATAGTTCGATTGGCAACTCTCCTTTAAATAGAGCAATGGTTAGAATATTTTTGTGTGGATACACACACCATAACATTAACTACCTTTGAACATCAAAGCTTAACTTTTCAAACAAAATTACTACTAATTTGATATAGATATCAAGACCATGTCATTACTCTGATTATATTGTTAGAATTCAAAATTGCTTTTTAAGTTATTATTAATAGTTGTATTTAATGTAAGTTTTTTTTGTATTTTATTGTAATTTTAATCATTACAGTTTGAATGTGGTGATTGTGAAATACTCATTTGCAATAATGATTGTAATTAGTAATTTGTTATTTAGTTATAAATGACGTAACACACGTATGGTACTTTTGATATTTTTTATACGTCTTTACAAACCATTACAAATTTTTCATCACCTAAGTGAATTCTAAAGAAAGTCTGAAAGTAAAATATTTTAAATGATGAAAATGAATTTGCCTCCTTAACTCTTTACAAATGTTAGACGACTTTACCAGCAGCCAACTGTTTAATAACTTTTTATATTCTGTGTACTATGTGTAATACTTGTGTCATGTATATGTGTGTATAAAAAAGTGCGCGCACTCACTTGGCGGTGATCTCGTTGATCTTGGCGCGCGCGAGCTCCAGGTTGGCGTCCACTTGCGCCTTGTTCATCTCGTACGCTTTGGGAAGAGTGAAAAGGGCTATCCACCCTGGAAACAACAACACAGTACACATTAGCACGAGGACTATAATGTTGCGGCTTGTTATAACTATTACTTGGACCAATCCACTCACACACGGTGAGAATCTCTGCCGAAGACAGATTCTTTCAAAGATTTAAAGATAAACTTGTTAATAGTGGTTTTTTTAAAAGGTACCCAATTGGGTATAACGTATGGTAGTGTGGTGTCATTTTTCTATGAAGACAGTGAAGACCGATAGCTGCCACATGTGTCACATCCCACATGTGTACTTATATCAAGTTTCAATTTGGTAAAATCTAAGTTTTTCCATTCTATATGATTCTTTGTTACGGTCAGATTCAATACAATGCATTTATGATTGAATTAAATTTAACCTTTGTGTCAACTGAACTATTCTTGTTAGAAAAGAGCAAGACTTAGAGTTTCTTGACCATTCTTCTGAACTTCGGTAGTGTATTACACATTTTACAGATTCGAAAATATTATTTTATTTCATATCAGTGCAGTAGTTTGTACACTTGGAGTTCTCCCCATGTACCGTAAAAAAGCATACCAGCAGACTTGAAGGTTGACTTGAAGCAGCTTGAAGGTATCGAGTGAGGACAGACAGAAATCTCTCGACATCGTACCCGAATGCTTTATTGACAATATTCTTGCTACTGTCAGGTACGGTGTAACGACTTTGTCGTGGCAGTATAATAAAAATTATATTAAAGTTTTATATGTGTGTTATTATAATTTTTATAATACTGGTAGTAATCGCAGACGAGCCTAGTTGTATGTGTGTATAGTGTAGTTTACCGGCGCACGCACCGAGTATGATGAGCGTGATGCCGTTGAAGCAGGCGCCGACGTACGTGAGGCACCACAGCAGCACGCCGAACTTCAGCGAGTCCACCAGGTCCTCCACCAGGAACAGTCTGCGGAACACAACAATCACAACGCGTACACAATCGTTTAAGGGTGACCATCCAAAAGAACTTGTGAGGGTCCATTTGAATAAAGATGAATTGACTATGACAGATCGGCAATATTGTAAGCCTCTTTATGCTGTTTAAGTGATGAAGACTGCTGCTTTTATACAAAAGCTAGTTTTATTCTTTCATAGTCTTTCACAATGACTTTTGAATCAATAAAAAATGAACCATTTTTGTTTAAGAAAAATAATCCATAACAATATTCCGACGGAATAGGTAGAGATGCACATTTTTGGGACAAATTCCAGAGACTGTAGTACTAAGAAATTCTTAATAAAAAAACAAATAACACTGTTCGCCTAGGGTATAGGACTGAAGATCTCCAGATCACATAGCACATACTCATGCCTTATAGTTGGTATTCTCGTCTCAAAAGACATTCTAATTTTAAAACTAATTTAACTTGCTATTTTAGAGACATGAGGATCTGAGGCGAAACTCTGACTAGGCAACGGAATAGCCTGTTAGATAAATGCATAGAATATTATGAAGGTATACATACATACATAATCTCACGCCTATATTTCCAAAACAGGTAGGCAGAGATACATTTCTGCACCCACATTTCGCCAGGTATGTATCAGTCCCACGTAATAGTGGGCGAGCGTATTGCCGTTTTTCGGGAACATTTCCTGACTTCGTGCTGCTACTGAGAATTTCCTAATGGAAAAGCCCAATAACACTGCCCGACCTGGGAATCGAACCCAGGACCTCTAGACCGCACGGTACCATACTCGTACCGCGAGAGCACGAGGCAGTAGACTATAGTACATAGAGTGGTGTACCTGCGCAGCTCAGCGACGGCGGCGTTGAGGTGCGCGGTGGCGGCCGCGGCCAGCGACTGCGCGCGCTCCGCGGACACGCCCACGTCCTGCTCCAACAACCATCTGCACACACACACAACATGTTACAGGGGCCTGGACAATGATCACTCCAAGGGATTCCTTCACGTGCTCACAGAAATATAAGTAGTCTAGTTATGTTTAAAGTAGCTTTAAAAGGATTTAGCCAATTGTTACATTACATTATTATCTAAACATTGGGCTACACTAAATGGTCAATAACCGGGCTAGTAAAAATGCTATACATTTATTATTTCACTTCTTTAATGGATATCTACATTGCATGGCTACTTGTAAAACTAACAACTATTTTCTTTTCAAAAACTTAAAGCTAAGTTTAAGAAAAACTAGTAGGATTTCATCTATTAATTATTTATCTTATTACTACTGGAGCCTGCCTTTAATAGAAGAGCAATAGCGATGGGTGTAGGGGTCGATGTAATAGGAAATATGATAGCACTATTGTCACTGTATCAATTTTATTGCTGTAACACGAACCTAACTTAAAAAAAATATTTTAAAATTCATTGTTACCGCACCAGTAGGTGTGAAATTGCCGGGTGTCGGTAATTGATCCGACTTGTCTATGACTATCAAATGTCACTATACAAAAAGGAAATTTATTATGATCACTTTATTAAAAATATCTTCTACTTTATTCAGAGAGTATGTAACACAACAGAGAAACAAAGAAAATACTAAATGGTCATCCACAACGTATACATACCAATAACAGTATTAATTTTATTTTAATACAAGACAATTTGCAATGACTTGAAAAAATAAAAATATCCAACAAAGCTTTCCTTGGGAACTTCCAATACTCTTAGCGCCACCTAAACTACAGTGGAGCCTGTTGCGACGTTTTAGAACTATAACATGTTATGTAATGCGGGTTTTGTAAGGAGCTTGCGATCTCCTGGTGTCGTTTCATTTTGCGCCAGTTTGACATTGTCAGCGAGCACACGTCCACATTGTGTTTACATTCCACGACAGCTCGCTAAACATCCGCTAATCCCACGGGCTATAAACTGCAGCACTAATCTACACACGGTGACTCACTGCTGCTCCTTGCTAAAATATCACCAAAGCGTTTCTGTTATAGTTGACGAGCGGCCAGATTGTAAACATTGCATACAATCCATAAATAATTATATAAGAAATATTTTTCACTGAGTCTTGGTTCCCTTTACTACTTCCTATGGAGTCTAGTTTCTAGAAGGCATTACAAAGACTCGCTACTCTTGGTGCGATCGATAGCTGCAATGTTTTACCAGTTGTTAAACATTAATGTGATACATTTCAGCAGCGGTGCGTTGCATGTATAATGTAGTGCTGTGTTAGGCCGATAGTACGCTATTTACATATTGAGTTCTGTGTGAGTGTACACTGTTTATCGCGATACTTATCGTAATCTTGATACACGTGATTTATTTATAAACAAATGACCTAATAGGCTATTCTGTAAAGGTAGATAATTGATTTGGTTGTGTCTACGGCCCTATTTCCATGTATCAACAGAGTAAGGCTTCCTCGCAGCCCAATAGATGTTACGCAGGCCGGCCGGCGCGGGTGCGGCGCGGGCGCGACGCGGGTGGACACAGGTGTGTCGGGTGTGACACAACCCCTTCGATACATACAACAAAAATTTCCGCACGCACCACCACAATGCCATGTAGTTACGTGAAGCCACATGAACAAACCCGACGGCTTCATTACACTGATACAATATTGGAAACTATTCATTACTATTTCATCGACGACTTACGCGCGTTCCGTAATTATAATTATTAATATTACATAATGAATTATAGTTGAACATCTCGAGAAAGTGTTGCTGGCTATTACACTAGTTATACAATTTATCATGACATAAATTATCTCTGGCGATCCGATGCAGCTGAATAACGAATACATGTTTATAATCAATTAATATTATAATTCTCAACGTAACATTACCAGTTAGATATCTATACAACGAATATAGTTATTTTACTGTAAGGTATTTTCTTAAGTTATGTGATTATTTTGAGCCGTGGAAAAATCAAGTATGTAGCTCTCTCCGCGCTGCCAGATGAATCGGAGTGGTCTACTAGTTGTGAGTGAACAAACCGGATCGGTGCTCACGTGGAGTGTCGCCGCGCGGCGCCGGCTCGCCCTGCCACTCCACCATCGGCATCACACTTTACCACCAAAACAATCACTTTTACTCTTCCTACTTTTTTTGTTTCTTTGGGAAATTCCATTTGCGATGTCACAAAGACAAGTTTTAATTCACAATATGTGTAAAATTGCCGACGTGAACGAGATGCACGTTGCGGCTGCGAGATTTCCACGTTTCTTTATTTTTAAGAAAGGGGTTTAATCACATAGTTATTATGTCACCCCCATTGTTACGTACAATTCCAAATATGATCTAAAGCCTTTTTTTTGCAATTTTGTACAGTAACATAGCTTCCTGTGATGTTGGCACAGCGAGGATACTATTGCATATACCAACATCAAAAGATTTGTGTAATAATGTACTCTTCCTACTTATAATATGTTTAAGAACCATTTCATTTTCAACATATCAATCCACGGTCCTTTTTATTTAATTCTAAGCCGAGGCATAATGTGGCTAACGATCCAACATTGAAATTTGTAAATCCTGTTAACTGAATTGAGACTTACATCTTTTTTTAAATTGTTGCCACGGCTTTTTGTTGTGATTTGTAAGAAATTACTAATTTCTTTTTACCTCTGGGACACGGAATTTGACAAAATTCTACATTCAGGAGTCACGATTGAATACGTGACTTGTGTAATGCTGTATCAGCTGTTTTAAAACTTACTACGTACAGTCAACTCCGTCCGTAACTTATTTCGAACGTATATATTTAAAGTATTCCTAAGATATTGTAAGATTGTAACACAACTAAATCCTCGTATGAATTGTGCATGTTACGAGTAACACCCGATTTCGTGCTACAGCAATAAAATTAACCGACCGTTTATCACTTGACGCCACTGTGGATGAGCGGTACTGTGACAGGTAGGAAGGAATTGTGTGGGTACTTACTTGAATGGATGTCCATCGTTAGTTTTCTGCACGGCTTGCAGCACATTCTTATATATGCGGAAGGCGACTGCGGCGGAGAGCGCGAGCAGCGACGCGTACGCCAGCACCGACACGACGGAGCAGCACGCCAGCGCCACCAGCAGCACCAGCCCCGCGCCCAGCGCCGCGCCCGACCGCGCCGGCGACCGCCAGTAGATCAGCGACTCCACTGCAACACCACCGCGCAACACTCACGCAACTGTACAACACGCAGCGCGCGCTCATCCAACGTCTCCGCGCGAATCACAACTCGTTTAAAAGACGTCTGCCGCGGAGAAAGTGGTGTGGGCGGTAAACAAAGCACTCACTACTCGCTAGCACGCTCGGCGGGACACTAAGCTGCGGGTCAATCTCTAGTGAAATCACGGAATATGCGGAAGGGTTTGGTGCAAGTCGCGGTGACACGGCGACAATACGTGCTCGACGCTTACCGTTACGGAACTTAGATCATCGATCATAATAGTGCAAGGAAACGCACGCTGCTATACTATGAGTTACACGACCGATGGGAGAAATAGCACTAGCATACATCAAACTGGTCTTGTATGTCATAAACTGACATAGAAGTAGGAAGCATGCCGTGTGTCGCGTGTACGAGTGGCCGATGAATGTAAAGCTGCGATTCTTTCCCAGACGTGGCGGGCACCAGGGTAGTTCTGGCGCTATATTTCAACAGCTGTGATGAATGTCAACAAATCACTTTGGGAAATTCCATTTGCGATGTCACAAAGACAAGTTTTAATTCACAATATGTGTAAAATTGCCGACGTGAACGAGATGCACGTTGCGGCTGCGAGATTTCCACGTCGGTGGGCGCGCGGGCGCGTTCATTCATGTCGGGAGAAGGGGTCGCGGGCCCGTGGGGCGAGACAATACGCGGTGTTTATGTGATGTGTCGCGGGTTACCTGGGCCGCGGGGCGGCAGCTCCACGTACTGTGCGGCGTGTCGCGGCGACTGTCTCGGACGGGCCATGGTGGCGGAGTGAGCGAGCGCCGGCGCCCGCGCCCGCGCCGCGCCGCCCGCGCTCCGCCACGACGACAGACCTTTCTACACACGTCATCGACACAGCGCGGCCACGGCGGCACCCACACTATCGATTGTGCTACTCTATCGATCCATCGATCTACACCCAACCGATGACAACTCATACAACACATCCAGAGGGTAAACCATAATATCAATGCTACTTTGGCTATCTATTTATGGACTTGATTGAATACAAGTGTAGACCTAAAACAACAGCATCGTTTTATACATTGTCTGAAGTCAGAACAAGTGATACAAACGTTATAGATGATTGAACCAGGTTCAACATAAACCGCAAATAAATGCAAGAAAGTACGGTCGCAATCGATTAATCGGTACAAGAGCAACTCTGTAGCGAGATTATCTCAGGTCAGCGGCACATGCTACAGACTAATCGATTTATCAGCATGTAAGAGGCCCTCCCTCGCGCCGGTTATCGGCGCTCATTGCTCGCCTGCTCACTGCCGCAGATCAACACTCGATTGCGCCAAACTTGCGCGCTTTTGCTACATTTCACAACATTATGTCAATCTCAGTCCCAAGTCGATACAACACTATTTAGTCTTATTAGTTTGCGGACATCAAATTAGCGCTTCGACAATCAATACTTTGGCCAAATTGTACGAATGTTTCGTATAATGTATCAAGTTTGAGAGCGGTGGGCACTCATCGGTCGTCACGCATTACGGATGCAAATCGCGTCTGGACCCGTCCATATTGAAGTGCGCGCTCAGAATAATATCTACAACTCCAAATGGATTCATAAGCTGACTATTTTTAATGAAACATACCCATGATATAATTTTAAATGTTTGCCCCAATAACTGCCGGATATATTCTGGTTATGCTTCACATTGTGTTACTTAACATCAGCAACGTAGATTTAAATGCCGATAGTGTTGTGTGGTGTGGATGAGTCACGGGCGCGTGGTGCGTAGTGCGGGGTCGACGACACCCGATTAAATAATATTCTAAACACCGATCTCGGGAATTCATGGTCATCACGTCCTTGTCCGCGTCAAGCGAACCCCTTCCCTCCTCCCCCTCCCGCCTCACACCGCCACGTCCTGCGGCGCGCACTCGCACGTGGGACCCGCTATACTATCATGTATTGGCTAATATCTATAGGGTATAGTATTATATACCATACTCAAATCATATCTAAACTAAACTAGACCTGACGAGGGTGTCAACAGACAACCGTATTATTTATACACAAAGGCAATTTGTCTATTTTGTAATGATAAGCAATATATTAATGTAAATATGTCCACGTCTAAGAACAACGCATGTCCGGTTGTGCGGTGAGCGGTAGTAGCCATTTATGGTGACAAGTTAGTGGAAAATATTAGTGTGGTCGTTAAAGTGGACGTTGACATTGGTCATCTTATTACGTGAGGAATAGATGTTAGGATAAAATTTACACACGTCTGGCGGCAAGGTTAATGGCCAGCGAATTAAAAGTTAAAAAATATTACAGATATAATTTTGAAAGGCCAATTGACCACATAAGTTTTCAATGCGAATTCCAAGGTAAAGGTTACAATAAAATACTACAAGACGGAGTAGGTTTGTGAATTGTACAGAAATTGAAAGTGACCAGAGTACTGAGACATCCATGAGATGGAACTTGCGTGACCGGTGCCGCGACTATTGCTAATATGGGCTGCCCCTAATGTACTCTCATATGCATTTATTCACCGCACATGGCCGCCCTCATTGAACGGATACTGTTTGTTGTCCTTCAAGTACCTGTTGATTTCATTTCAATTTAAAAGTAACACTAATACAATGCATGTCAGGCAAACATGAATAAGGACAATAAATTTACTCTTAATGTTAGATGACTTGACGTAGACCACACGCCACTGCAACTCCACGTCAAAAAACATTCGGACATATTGCAATTAAATACGTATTTGTGGTATCGCAGCCAAATTGTGAGTATACAACCCAAATTGCGTACATGACTATGGTGTTTGGAAGTAACAGCGATGTTACACCCGATCGTCATCTGAGTGTGCACACGACCTACCCCATCAATTCCCAACACCAATCACAGGTATGTCTGCGTGCCATTCCAACATCTATAAATCAAACTATCAGATTACTATCGGGAGTACTCGTCCCATTCGTGAAATATATTCGACAGCTGACGACATGCCGTGACGTCACTTCCAATCAATGCCAACTATAAGACTAAATTACATCAAACGCTGAGCCACGTGCTTTTACCGAAGCCGGCAAGCAGTATCTCCAACTGCTGCCCAGCAACAAGAGAAATGTGAACATGACGTAAGGGGAGCCACCGTATCTACCTATAAGTCAAATTGACCTTCGCCAGAGATTGGTCAATAAACGAGAGCAGCGCACGCCGCGCCTCAATGTCGCGCGTTACGTAAGGAAGGTTTACACGTTGTGTCGACAGATGGCGGTGTAATATACAGTAGCACGCTTTTGACGCTTATTAACAACTAGCTGTCCCGGCAAACTTCGTATCGCCCTACCAGTCAATGAATGTCTTGTTACTTATTAACAGAATTTAATTTTTAATTACTTAGGTATTTCATCATCCCCTTGCCCTGGTCCCAATTAATTAGGGAGCGTCCATAAATTACGTGAGGTATTTTTTTTTCAAATTTTCTGTCCCTCCCTCCCCCCTTGGTGAGATGTCGTGAGATTTTATTCAACCCCCTCCCCCATCCCCCAATCTCACGTGAGATTTTTCGGAATGTGGGTTTCTTTGGACGACTTTGGACGACGATTTAAAACGACGGGCTACATTGTACCGTAACTAAGTTGAGCTATTTGGTATAAATTAAATCTGGTGGTTTGACATTCAGTAGATGTATAACGTCGAAATATGAATGAAATTATTGTCTTTCGAATGAATTAGTGTGTGTCTGTTAATCTTAATCGTATTACGATGACGCTTAAAATTAAATCTTAAGCATGCACATACAATTTGGATTTAATGGACCAAAATAGTATATTTTCTTTTTGTTTCAATCAGAAAAAAAAATTGCGTGATATTTGTCGAGGCCCCCCCTCTCCCCAACGTGATATTAGATGAGATTTAACTCGACCCCCTCCCCCCCTTAATCATCTCACGTAATTTATGGACGCCCCCTTACTTGGGGTCGGCGCAGTATCTCTTCTTTTTCCACACATCCCTGTCAGCCGTCATGTTTTCATTCACCCCTTTCTTTTTCATATCTTCAGTCACGCTCGACTCTCCATCCATCTCTTTTTTGGCCTCCCTCGGCTCGCCCATCCATCCACTTTCATGTTCATCACTTTTTTTTCCTACATATCGCACTAGTATTACAATAGTGTTGTAACTCAAAATACATCGAAATTGACATAACACTATAATTAAACGTAAAATTTAATTCCTCACAAGTCATTAAAACTGTCATTGGAATAATGCAGAAAATGAATAAGTTATGACGTGTTAAGACATTATCCATGACTGACCGGTAGTCTAACCCTCCATCCCAATATTGTGTCATCTTTAATTGTGACCAACAGTGATCGAAAAAGTGCATGCCGCTTGTTGCATTATTTCGAGTTCCAACGTTATTACTGGATCAGGTATGTAAAATTCATAGTTTTATTTTGAATTAATACAGTATTGTTGATTTACACTTGACATGGTTTTGTTCTTATTTTTAGTTAATACACTATTACTGATTTACACAAGCTTTAATAAAAATAATATTTCTACTTAAGACACTATAATTGACTAAGTTAGTAATTTTTGACATAATACAGTTTTGTTGAATTATAACTTTAAATCGATTTTTTGCATGGTCTATATATTTATTAATAATAATATTTACTTTAAGTTACAGTATTACTTACAATTCGATCGAATGTGTAGCAGTTTAATGCAAATAAAGCTTATAAACTTTTTTATTTAAAAAATTAGAGTTACTTCACTCTTTGTGACAAGCATCAGGTTGGGTGGTGGGTAGGAATGTATTTAACAAAATAAATATTTATTTAATTTGCAGGTTTAGTACCTATCCATCAAGGGCCACCAGTAGAAGGCAAATGACGAACTTGGTGTGAATTCATCACCGTCATTATTGTCACAGGTGAATAAAAACGATCAAACTGCTATCCAGGTAGAAGACATTGATACTACGAAAGTGCAATCGACACTTTCGACACCGTCATCATCTACAGTTCATTCAGTACTTCAACAAATCGACGTAAACAGTTCCCCGAGTATGATTGTAATCAAAAGAAATATTACATTTCACCCATCCACTAAGACCAGAGCGACGATGTTGATTCCCATCATGATCCACATTTCGTTCCTAATTCACCAAGAAAGGAATCTAGGGTAGATTGCTAAGAGGTCAAACAACAAAATGTCCAGGTAGCTCTTTTTCTGGAAGCTCTTCTTCAAGCGGCATGGATGATAGAGTTGTGAATAATGTGAGTCCCGTTGCTGGAACCAGTGGGCTGACTACTGAATCAAATATTTCATCGGAATAGCAAAACAATAATACCTGGGGCAGGAAGAGATGGAGAGGATACATATTGCGAGACCTGGAAAATGCAGGTTAAATTGTTGTGTAAAAATAAACGAGACATCAAGACAAGATTTTGTTTGCTAAAAATTGATTAAAAACAAAATTTTAATTATAAATAGTGTAGTTTATCAAGATTAGGTAAGACTGTTTTTGTCTTGAAAGGTTTATGTTATTTTACAAAATGTTTCAACTTGTTTTTAAGTAGGTATAGGTAGACAACCATTAGTTTTAGTACACTATATTTCAATTATCACAGCTAAAAAGAATAATCTGGTTTTATTTAATAATATCCTAACCAAAAAAATAAAGAGATCGTATTAAATGGTATATTTTACTACCATTTACTCGGAATTCGTTTTCGATTTATTGTTGTAATGCCAAAAAGTGAGTTTAAAACGTAAAGAAAATGACTTATTCAAACTGTCGTAACACAAAATATTTCAACAATAATGACGTAATTAAAAATAATATTTTATTTTGAACATTGTGCTTGGAAAAATACTGTCTTAACTCAAAATTCGTTAATAATTTCCCTATTATTATTATTTTTTTAAAAAATTAAAAAGGTAATGCCTTCAATTTCATTCCAAAAACACATAAAACATTCATTATATTCGTACCTATTACAGAAAGTGACAAATTAGTTTTTCGTTGATTCTGAAAAATCGTCTTTTTTGAGTTACAACACTATTGTAATACTAGTGCGATATGATTAATTCCTTCTCTTAATGTGCCCATACCACGACAGACGGTTTCCTTTCATCTTTTCTATCACAGGAGCTACTTTCAGACTTACCCTAAAGTATTCATTTCTGACTCTGTCACTCCGTGTTATACCACACATCCACCGCAACATTCGGCATCTTTGCTGCATGCAGTCGTCTTTCGTAAGTCTTCGTCGTTGACCATTTTTTTTTCTTTTTCCCTTGACCTACCATTTGTCGTACCTACATTCCAACTTGCATACCTCAATCTCATTTCCCGGGCTAGTGTCTTACGTTGCCCCCGCCCGGGCTGGTGTAACAAACCTTGCCCATTTCTCATAGGAACCGGGTGCTGCCCCTGCGCGTCGGCTACGGGGGACGGCCTAGGCCCTGTCACCTTTCTTATTATACATCATTCTCTTGCCCTGCTCCCAATTTTTATTTGGGGTCGGCGCAGCATGTTTTCTCCTTCCACACATCCCTATCAGCCGTCATGTCTTCAGTCACGCCTTTCTCTTTCATATCTCTTTTCACGCACTCCATCCATGTTTTCTTTGGCCTTCCTCGGCTTGTCCATCCTTCAACTTTCATGCTCATTACTTTCTTACCAACATATGTTTCATCCCTCCTCATAATATGCCCATACCACGACAGACGGTGTCCTTTCAGCTTATCAATCACAGGAGCTACTTTCAAACTTCCTCTAACGTATTCATTCTTCACTCTATCAGTCAGAGTTACCCCACACATCCATCGCAACATTCGCATTTCTGCTGCATGCAGTCGTCTTTCGTCCGTCTTCTTCGTTGCCCAACACTCCGATCCATACATAACGACAGGTCTTATCATGGACTTGTATATTCGGCCCTTCAATTTGAGGGGCATCCTTGGGTCGCATATTGTGGATGAGACCTGTCGCCATTTCATCCATCCTGAGTTGATTCTCTGCCCTATATCGTGATGTATACCCCCGTCACTTTGCATAAGTGACCCAAGGTAGCGGAATTCGGAACAGACTGGTATCGGCATTCCATCAAGTGTGACGGACACAGAACTTGAAAGACCGCCAAAGTCACAAAACATATACTGAGTTTTGGTTCTGCTGACTTTAAGGCCAACATTTCCAAGTCTATGCCGCCACGCCTCCAATCTGTTCTGCACCTCGTGGCCACTTTCTGACACCAGAACAATGTCATCCGCAAACAGCATGCACCAGGGTGCCTCTTCCTGTATATCTGCAGTAATAGCATCCATAACCAACAGGAAGAGGTAGGGACTAAGAGCCGACCCTTGGTGCATCCCAACAGCGACATTGAATCTGGTTGTAATGCCAGCTGCCGTCCTGACTCGGGTATTACATTTACGATACATGGCCTGAATCAACTGCAGGTACTTCTCAGGCACGCATTTCTTCTTAAGGGCCCACCATACAACTTCACGCGGAACCCGATCGAAAGCCTTTTCGAGGTCAACGAATACCATGTGCAAGTTTTTATGCGCTCTCCTGTATTTTTCGCACAGTTGGCGAATTGCAAAAATGGCATCCGTCGTCCTACGACCAGGCATAAAACCGAACTGGTTTCGCGAAACCTCACATTCCTCTCGCAGGCGTCGCTCAATTATTCTCTCCCAAATTTTCAGAGTGTGTGACATTAACTTTATTCCCCGATAATTGTTACAGTCTTGAACATCCCCCTTGTTTTTAAAAATGGGCACCAAATAACTGTTGCACCATTCGTCGGGTACCGTGTTGTCCAGCAACAGCTTATTGAGGAACAAAGCCAGCCACTTCCACCCAACCACTTGCAAAGCCTTCCATACTTCTACTGGTATTCCATCTGGTCCAACCGCCTTCCCATTCTTCATCCCACTCACAGCTTTCATAACTTCATCTACACTGATGTCTCTTATGAGCCCCACGTTCACCGGTACATCCTCAAGCTGTTTCCCCCAGTCATTCTCTTCATTCATAAGTCTTTCAAAATAGGTTTTCCACCTATTTTTGATTTTTTCATCATCTGTCAAAATTTCTCCCACTTCATCCCTTACACACTTCATATGCGTCACGTCCTTCACCATTCGTTCCCTAGCTCTAGCCAGCCGGTAAATATGTTTCTGTCCCTCAGGGCTTTCAAGAGACTGGTACAATGAATCTTGTGCCTTTGCCCTGGCGACAGCTACGGCTTTTTTAGCTTTTCTCTTACACTCAACATAATCAATTTTCTTTCGTTCCTTCACACTGACATTTCCCACTTCTATACTCTGCCATTCCTTAAATTTCTGTTTCTTTTCTTTAAGCACACTTTGCACCTCAGTCGACCACCACCATGTATCCTTCTCTCTCATATATTTCCCTTTTGACTCTCCTAACACTTCCTTTCCCACTTTTCTTATACAGTCACTCATTTCCATCCAACAATCATTCACACTTCGGGGCTGTATATCGCCCATCTTACCTATATCTTCTATCATTCGTCTCTTGAATTCTTCTGCACAGTCATTCTTCTCCAGTAAATGCCACTTTATTTTGGAGGGGATTCTCGTGTGGGATTTACCAGTTGTGATTGAGACTCTGGTATCCAGTATCAAAAGGCGGTGCTGAGAGACTAATTCCTCGCCAGGCAATACCTTACAGTCCTTTACACAGTTGAGACTGTGGCGCCTGAGGAGGAAGTAGTCTATCTGCGTACGATGGTGCCCGCTTTTGTACGTTATGAGGTGTTCGTCGTTTTTCTGGAACCAGGTATTGGCAACTGCTAAATCCAAAGCCGAAGCCGCTTGGAGTATTCCTTCTCCTTCAGTATTTCGGCTTCCAAATCCCCATCCTCCATGAATTCTTTCATACCCCTGTCTTACTTTCCCTACATGCCCATTAAAATCTCCTCCTATAACAATCTCTTCATTCATATCTACACCCATCATCGCGCAATCAAAATCCTGCCAAAATCTATCTTTCTCTCCGTCATCACATCCCGCTTGAGGACAATATACACTCATCACATTCAACCTCAAATTATGCACTATTATCTTAACAACAATCATTCTGTCACTTATTCTTTTCACATCTATCACACACTCTTTCAACTTCGCGTCCAGAATAACACCCACCCCGTTCCTTTTCCCATCGCTCCCACAATAATAAAACTTATATCCTTCTCCAATCTCTCTAGCTTTCGTGCCTCTCCACCTTGTCTCTTGCACACAAGCCACATTTATTCTTCTCTTTTTCAACACAGCCGCTAGCTCCCTAGACCTACCAGTCATCGTACCTACATTCCAACTTGCATACCTCAATCTCATTTCCCGGGCTAACTTCTTATGTTGCCCCCGCCCGGTTTCTTATTATACATACTGTATAAATGTTTTGGCAAATGTTTTACGGCCGCCCGCCTGTCTGACACCAACTCTCCTTGGGGCTTTCGTTCTTTTGGTAAAGGGGTAGAGATAGCGTGTGTTTGGGTACAGGATATTGCAGGTAAGGATATTTGGCCTGATGGTAAGGATGCCACAGTCCCGGATAAGGAAATAGTGGGAGACTCCAACAGCTCGGGGGGCCGAGGTCGCGAACTCATAGCCCTGTTCCATGACTGGCTAGATCAATGGAAAAGGCATCCCCTGACCATTTATTACGATTTGTTGAAGGAGATTTAGATATTCAAGCATAATAAAAAATAAAAAATTAGGCACTACCAAGGAGATTTGTTACACAAAATAAATTTCTGAACGCCTTAATATTTGACAGCCAAAAAATGACAATCCATTGTCATGAGAATTATGCATTTTTAACATCTAAAATACGCAATTATTCGAATGTTATAGATACATATTGTCGATTCAAAATGCTTATTTTAATAAGTTCTTTTATTTGAGGGGGCCTCTAACTGCATCGACGGGATAAACATTAAATGACAGGAAATTTTGTATGGTGTTAAAGTTCAAAATGACTTAAGTATCATTACGAACCTTTTGTATGGGAATGTAGAAAAGTATTATTTTTAGACCTTTTCAGGCAATTATTAAAATGTATCTCTCCGTAAGAACAATCCTCGTACTTCAAGGAATATTATAAAAAAAGAATTAGCGAAATCGGTTCAGCTGTTCTCGAGATTTGCGCTTAGGAACACATCGAGCAATTCATTTTTATAACATAGAACTCCTCCACTACGATTTAAACTTTATTGTATTGTATTAAAGTTCAAATTGACTTAATTATTAAAACGAAACTTTTGTATGGATGAAGAAAACAATGAAAAGTCCCACGGAAACGCTGTAGAACGGGATAAAAAGTATCCTATGTCCGTCTCCTGGCTCTAAGCTACCTCCCTACCAATTTTCAGCCAAATCTGTTCTGCCGTTCTTGAGTTATAAGTAGTGTAACTAACACGACTTTCTTTTATATATATAGATTTATATCCTACATGGTGTCTTTCAGTTTTTGTAGCAACAAAGAAATAAATCAATAGGTGAACCTATCACAAACACTAACACTTTGTTCACGATATGGATTTATTTTAAACCAAGCCGCATGAGTAAAAGTTGTGGGGTCCGATAAGCTTCAAGTATAATGAAAAATTCATACTAAGTATTTTTAAACATAAAAACTTGAATGCGTGTGGATTGTAAAGAGAGAAAATATCCAAACGTGATGGTTTTTCCGAATTTTTGCACAATGTTAATCCTGTGATATGAGCAAATCCACATGAAAGCTGACGGGCGGTTCCTGCGCGGTGACCGGCAACTATACAACTGGTTGTGTGACGGATCATATTTCGAGTGCAGCAGACGAGGCAGTTTCCCGCTCGCAGGACGCAGCGAGTTGTACAACAGAGGAACACACTGACAAGTCACTGCCACTAACATGACAGTTTGCTCCCGTGTACCTATTGTCGGTGCAGTATCCATTGCCAACGTACGACTACACATTGACTGCATTGTATAGACGTTACACGAATATGACTTAGGAAATCAATGCTGCCTCACGGTGAATCTATGGGATAAACGAGCACCTGCAATCGAGAAGATCATCGGTCAAAATGTCACTAGGTTTTTCTGACATCAACATTTTTAACAACAGCAGAGTCGGGTACTCGATAAACGACATGAAAGTGAAAGTGTCCACCTCTATATAGGATGTGGTGAAGCGCGAATAAGTGGAACGCAACGCTTTGAAAAGTGTGTTGGAATATAGGTCGCCTCATTGCGAAGCCACGAATCGGCACAGAGGTGATAGTGACACAATAGTAATGGAGTAGTAATTGGCGCGCGTCTCGGTCCGTTGTTTGAGCGCGTGTGTTGTATAACTCGCCAGATATACACTGCGTTGACCTGAACACCTATTTGAGAACTCATTGTCAGTTACGAATCGCGGCAGCATTGTTCGGCTTATTGTCACGGCACTCGTTATAGCAATTGGTAAAAATAGTGCAGCCATGCTGCAGCGTCACCTCGATTCATGGATATTGAATCGAACGGTCTCAATGGAATATCGCCGGCAGACCAATACAGGAGGTATCATCTCGATGTGAAGTGAAGTAATGGTATATGGAACACTTTTATGTCAGCCAATGATCCTATCACACGCCAGACAGGAAGTGTTGGAGACCGATTGCAAATACCGCATGGCACACGAGAAACCCAATGATGGTTCATAACAAAGCCATTCAAGTTGTTTGTGGCGGAAATCAATTTGTGGCACACATGGTGAATATGAACATATCCGGGAGGGGTGGCGCTGCGGCGGTGGCGGGGGAGGAAGAGGCGCGCGAAGGTTTCCCGCCGAGTGACCCGCCACCGCAGGTCAAATCAATAGGCGACGGCGATACATCTCACACAACCATGCCGCATAGCAATGCGCAAATGCATTAGTACCAACTAATTCAACCGATACCGATGCAACACACACACACCCGTGTGAATACGTCGATCGAGCCTCCTTCATAGGTTCGTGACCGGGAATAGGATAATGTACAATGTTTGTGCAAGCTCTATTCCGAATGATCCAATAACATACAAATGCCGAGTCTGCACATTTGCGTACATGAGCGATGTAAGCCAATGTGTTTCAACTTTCAACTTTAGTAACATAGCCAATACCTACTTAATAGAAGTGCGGTAATTTCAAATAATAGTTAAGTGAAGATTAAAGGTAATAAATAGCTAATAACGACCGCCGCACACAATACCCGTAATGTACCAGTTGACACAATGACCGACGCAAGGGAAGCGTTTCAAGTTTAGTACGTTACGTTGAACAGTTCTTTGTGTATTGGTAACTAAGTGGCAGAATGTGTAAAAAATACTCTGATTATTACTTGATGCAAACATATATAACTTGTAACGAAAGAAAGAGGCGTATAATCAACAGAGGACTCTCAAGTGCTGAAAATATTAATGAAATATATTTCGATACATAACTTAAACTATTTAAACACAAATGTTAACTAATCGTCCTTTTCTAATCAGATTGCAAATTAATGAATTTAAAATGCCTATTAAAACATTCAAATAAACACCTTTTTTATACCTTCATCACAGCACTACAGATGTAACCGATCATACCGAAAATATGAAGCAGTATTCAGTGGCTCAACATTAAGATCCAACACATACACTAGACTTTAATACTATGTATTACATGTGTGTTCCGTAGCTAGAGTGCGCATGTGAGGCGACCCACATCGCCGCACGGGACACAAGCCGCCACGAGCACCGCCCCGGAAACACACTACCTCACTCTGTTTGGTGCTACAACTTTTCAGCACAAAGGGCAACTTTTGATACCAACATTTATTGCAAAAGAATGATTCGCTTTAATCATATCCGAAGATAATTATCGAACTTACGTCCAGATTCAGCCACTGCCATTCGTGATGGCACTAAGATCTTCTCAGTTGAGAAACACAACAGAAACTTATAAAGTCTCGAGCTCAGCCTCGCCCGCGCCAGTCTACTCCAAGGGGTCAACAATGTAGCTGTGATTTGCCACTGAAAGTTAAAGGATAAAAGGCACGCGCCTACACACTAACTGAACGCACAGGGGTGGCAAAATTTACAATTTACATACAAATAATTGCAGTTAATACCGCGACATCGAAACTAATACGGCGCTGAAATAACTATGGAGAGCAATGATCGGAACAGATCGTAGAAGCAATCGCAAACGAAAATGATTGATTACGAGTGTACCCTCCACTTATAATAATTCGGGCACGAGTGGTGCATTTACTGCACAGAGATAATATTAATGTGCGTGCATTCAAACTGTTTAAACTCATTGTCTGTAGAATACGCGATACTGCGATTATTCATTAATGGTAATATTTAGCGAGTGAACACATCAGTGCACTTTCCCTGTTCACGCTCGCACGTACCGCGCGAACCAATTTACGCATCGCCTTATGCAAATTGCGCCACAGCGGCCAACCGGCGTACCGGGCCGCGCCACACGCACTCCTCCTCTTCCTATTCACTCACCGTGAAATTCCCAACATGCCGGGTTACGATAAGTACGGTACATCACAATTTACGACCCACAAAAACAGATCATCACTCATACAGAAACTAAAGGGAGTTCTTCAAAAGAGAAATTAAAGTTTTAAGGTTTTGGCTAAACCTTACATACGCGTACTAGCGCCTCAGTGGTGCAGTGGTTCCGGCACGGCGGTCTCCAGTCACCGGCAGTAAGGAGACGGCGGCAGGCGGCCCGAGGCTGCCCGTGTGCGTCATGTGTCGCGGGAGCGCTCACCTCAATATTAGCAAACACTTCAAATTGAACAACTAATGAGCGCTCTATTCAATTTCAGCCCTTTTAATGTTGCCATTTGGACTTACGTACGCGGTACAAAATTTGTAAAGCGTTATGACAGATCTTTCGAGCAATGCTATATTTGATTATATTATAGAACCTACACCACCGCGTACGTACGTCTGAACGCATCGGCTTTAACTTGGTCCTTTATTTGTAAGAACATATACAACTTCCTCTATGTAATATGTGATAATTACACTGTTTCGTAGAGTACTTTTTATATAGGTATTAGTAGTAATATTTTTCAGATTCTTTAGGAAAAAGAAGTCTAATAGCTTGAAAACAAGTAAAGCATGTATAATGTAATTCCAGTATTAGTGTCAAACAATATAATACATCCTCGTCACAGAGTGTGCGACGGCCAACGATTCCAACGAGATACAAGATGTCAGCGTCCACCTGTGTGGGACGAGGGGAGACAGTTGCGTAAGGAGATAAAAGATAAGAGAACGCGTACCGAATGCCGACGCGGCCGCGGCCCGCCGACACGCACGGCCGGCACACTTGTCGAGCACGTCGATACGACACTTCGATACAGAACAACATGGATTCCCAGCCCGCGACCTACCTATCACTTGCAGGGTAATCTTATGATGTACAGGTAAGGCGCGACAGATTAGCGGAGAGGCATCCGCAGAATGTGAATAGATTTTCATGAATGAAAAAAGCGCCAGGTGGCGAGATGAAAATAAATGACATGTAACAGAAATACAATGTCTGCGGGCGAGCGCCGAGGATGCTGCGCGCCGTCACAATGCGGTAAAAATAACGTCACACTCGTCGGTGGCGGTTACCGCGCGCGCCTCGCCGTGGAATTGTACCGGCGACACACCACACTCACTGCGCACCATCACCTCCATACTCACTCACTCCATGCGATTGCATACATTTATATAAACGTGTCAAGTCTGAAACTTGGCTGCTCCCTGTCAAGGACTTGTGGCGAGTAATAATACTCAGTGTAATGTGTTAGCGTTCGATGTAACGTGGAACAGTTTCCGCGTATTACAATGACATCGACACGATGGCGGGTTAGTTATGAAGAAAGCGAGAGCGCAAACATACTAACAGTGCACACAGATAACATTCCCACATTCAGTACTACGAGATACATTTCGTACATAATCCCGCGTGGCGCCCTATCAGTGGTATCAGTAATTCGCGACAAGCATTACTTCAAGTGACGCAACATGCGTCGCGATACTCCACGTTCTTCTACTGCAAATATTTGATATTATATCTGATGTTCTGCCATTTGAAAATCCTGTGAGTACGTTTTTAAAGATACTACTATGTCAGCGTATTGACGATACATGGATATACATAGGATATATGGCAACATGATTTTTTTTATGTGTGTATAAAATAACATAAAAACTTATCATCACATATCGCCAGGATTCAACTGCGCTCCCTGCGCTCTTCTCGAGCAGCGCTCAAATTGAGTGTAAATCATCTGTCTACACTTTGCAGACTTTAATTGCGGCTTATATTCAATTTCATGGATCAATAAATTGTCCCTATAACTAAGGTATGAAAGAAAAAAATAATAACGATAACCTTCTTCGGAATCTTGTCTAACTTTTTAAACCACCGCACAGTGCGTAATTTTCATAATCTAGGTGGACAAAAGTCAAATTCTACACTAGTCTAAACATATAAAAAAGTTACTTATATTCAAAGAAGATAAACTATATTATATGATATTAGAGTTTATTTTCTAAGAACCCTCACCCCACAATAGATAAAAATGGTCGAAAGTCAACTATATGAGTTTACCGATGATGCGCTCAAAATGAACGCATTTTTCGCCTAAGTTCTTTCGTTGAATATACTGCCTACCTGTGCCCTAATAGTGATTTTGTGTTGTTATTGGCTTTCTGGGAGTCTTAAGATAATTTTTTAAATATTTTCCTATTAATATATTTTAAAACGTAATCACAAGTACTATAGAAACAGAGAGACTTAAATTTTACACAAAAATACTAATAAGTCATTTTGAACTTGAGTTTTAGTTTATTATACGGGATTATACCGGCCTGATATTATATTTAATCAAAAGGCGTACTTGTTAGCTAAAGGGAACACGTACGTTTGTCTGCGCATGTTTGCGACACCCATACAACTTTTCTTTATTTTCAGAACGCCTTCGCAAATTTCGCGTAGACAATTTTTCGACGTTTCGTTTGCTAACGCAAAAGATATAAGAACGGATGCCTCGATACATCATGTATTGCAAGAACTTGGTAATTCGTCGTTTACAGATGACATTATAAGACGTTTGAAAATAACTATTGGAAGTTTTTGTAAATAAATCGAAGATTAATGGCGTAAGTCGGGTAGACATCGAGATCGTTTTTAAACACTAACTTAGCGTGGTAAGAAGGAAACATACCGTTACCTAAATATGTTACTCAAGCGGATGAAGGTGTTTTACTTCCTAAATCAAGAAGTTCGATTGGAAGACCTGGAAATCTCTTTGAAATGATTTGAAAAAATGGCGAATTCAATATCTCGTTGAAACATCGAGTCTGGAAGAGATATCGATGGCAACTGAAGTACATCTCCGCAAAAAAGGATTCAGCAGTAATCGTTAAATAGCTTTGTCAATTTTCATCAAGAAGAGGCACAGTTATAAAAAAAAATCGGAAGTATTTAGGAAGCGGGAATAAAATACTTTACCACGGAAAAGACATAATTGGTTCTTGTGTTCTTCCAATTGGGCAACTTTCGGAAGAAGTACACGAAGCCAGAAATAAAGATAATAGAAAATTCAGAGAATTATCCTTGCGAAAGACGTCAAGGGTGGACACAAATACGGACTTAATAAATAGGCTACTTATTACGTCAGACCCCTATATTGCTAGCTTACTTGCTGCTTCTAAAACCAAACGAGGCAAAATAAGCCCTGAAGTGTTGGAGCTCTTAGAATATTGAACTCCTCACACCGAGCAAGAAGAAATTCAGTCAGGTCATTCAGATTTTGGAGAATCTGATACTGAAAGCGAAATTGAAGAATACTAAAGTCATTGAGTGAGGCCTATGTCCAGCGGTGGACTTCGATTGGCTGTTGATGATGATGATGATGATTCTGACTAAGTTCCTTCTTGTTCCTAGCTAGGAAGTAATTAATCTATACCTATATTCGATTCTTTCAACTATTTTTATTTTTGTATGTTCGATTAATAAGGTGTTTTTTGAGTATATATGTTTTTGTGTGATGTAAAATACGATAATTGTATATTTAAAACCTTGACAATGTTTTTCAATGAAGTCCAACACGTTTTATCACGTATTAAACTTGACCATCTCATTTTAAGACTTTTGTCCACCTAGATCATGAAAATTACGCACTGTGCACCGTTTGAATTTCCCCGTGCCATAGTGACTAAAGCAGACGGCAACAAAAAATTTGTACGACTTCGCTTTAGTGAACATATTTTTAAAGCTGCCAAGATTGTGTAGATAATTCACCATGATGGGTAGAGGCAGGAAGCGTTCACGCTCTGCCCTGTGGCAAGGGGGCGTTAGAATCTCACCACGGTATCCCCTGCCTGTCGTAAAAGGCGACTCAAAGGGGCCCTCGGGGTCGCTGAGCGCGCTGCGAGGGCGGCGCGTCCTCAATGAAAGTGACCCCGAGCGGGGCGGCGGCACTGTGGCCTGTGTACGTCGCGGGCGCCCATCCACAACCAGGGCGCCCAAACCAAGCTATTGGGGGCGTAACTGCGCTCCCTTTTAACTCCGAGACGTCCGAGACAATTACGTCTCGGAGGTGCACCGGGCGGCTGTGGTTAACGGTGGACGCTTCTCGCTCACGTACCATGGTCGCCTAACTTGGCGCGGAGATGGCCACCGGGGGGGTTTTGGTCGGTATGCCGGTTTAGGGATTTCGTTAGGGACCCAGCCCGGCACTAACATCTGCGCGGACATGACGTCGCCGCGCGCCGGGCTGGAAGACCGGTGACCCCGACATACGCTTCCCGCCCCCCACTGCCCCCGGGCTGACGGGAAGTAGAGCCATAAACAGCTTTCCCCTCGATAACAAAAAAAAAACAAGAAAAAAAGCAAGGAAGCGGTCACGCTAGGTGTCAGAAGCCACAGCAGTGACGGCGAGTCTCGATCAATGGACAGTAAGTAGCCGTGACGATAACTCCCGGCTACCGACTGCCGATAAAGTTCACCAGACACTGCATGATAACGGAACTACCTACATATATGCATAACGGTCACGCTAAATATATTGCAAACCTATTCTCTCATAAACATAAACTTAAACCACGTTATTCTGCCAACTCTGATAGAAAAAATATTTCCACTGATAGTTAATGTTACTAGTGTAGGCACTACAAATTGTTGAAGTAATTTCTCACACCTGCAGATTACGATATGTGATCACTGCTTAATTTTCAATATACGCGCTAACAGGCTTCGGCAACTATGAAATTCAACTTAACGAAAAATATAACATAATGAAATGATAATTGAAATTATGGTGAAATAACTACAAATGTAGGCTGATGTAAGTAACAATTTACAAAAAATGTGCGATAATTATGCACCTAGATGACGTCACAGTTATGAGCCAACTATGAGCGAAGCGGCGAGTGTGCTAACAACGAGAACCTTGCACCAATAAACAACATCGTTACTGATAACTCATTAGGCAAACAATTTATATGCCATTATAGACGATGACGAACAGTCGAGATACCGCGCCATACCGATGGCCCCACCACGACCTACATCTACTGCACACGGCGTGTCTGTGCATGTCACTGTAACCACTGCAGGTTGGTCCTCAGTGAATGGGATGCTCGGACGCAACACAACCAATACTTCGTTTGTCTGTTATACTGTTGTAACATCGATTCAATCTACAACAGACGGGCAGGGGAAAGTATCGGTTGAATGCGAAACAATCATGAATTTCATCTGCGACACTGACCAATAGTATCGGAATAATGATGCCTTAGCTGTAACCAGACGCCTATAGTGACGTTCAATATTTTCCAAGCTTACAAAGTGGCTGCGTGCACACAACATGCACTTCACCTATATACTGCGATACGAGGTGTTCACCTGCCGAGACGTGATAAGGCTGGCGGCCTGCAACATTTGAAACGTATCTATCGAGTGCGCACTCGCTATCGCCCGCGACGGCGATATCTTCAGGTGTCTTCACAAACATATAACGAGCTACGGCAGGTTTGGCGTCCGTCCGCCTCTCCGTCATCGCGTCCTAACTTTATTGATGTGTGCAGTACTTCAAATTGGTACATGCCAGTGCCGATTAGTTGTTTAATGACCGTCATTAGGACATACACTATTACAAGTACGTAATTTTTAGTGCGATTGAAGGGGAACTGCAGAATTGTGGGACAACAAAAAACAACTGTAGGGCTACACTAATTGTACCTTTTGAGCAATAATGTTAGACGCTTCTTTGATAAGCGTAAATCACAGCGTGAAAATTATGAGTGTAATAGCGATGATGAGATGTTAATCAGGAGCCAAGGCTCGACGAGTCAGCGATGAGTCGACCACTATGAGGTCACAGTGAGCCCTCTACACATACATAAGACACTAGTAGCGACGCACAGTGCGCCACCGAGCGACCTTCACCGCTCGATCAAATTACCCTGCGAGCACACGAGGAAGCGACCCCCGCCTGCCCGAGCTCTCTCCGCGCGGCCACCTCGGTGCTGTGTGCACATCTAATCCGATTAAACTTGCATTGGCGAAATGCGCATAGAGCGCGGTCTGCCACAGTGAGAAGGTGCCGATCCCAATATCGTATTGACGATAATGAGAAAATGGCAGAAAACATGCGCCGGCTACATGTAGCACGCACTCGCACAATCGCTTCACGACGCATGCCTCTCGCCATCGGAACGGGGCCGAGTGACACAAATCAAACGGGTGCGCTCCTCAATGTCACAAATGTTTCTAATCTGATCTTGGCAGCCGTGAGGTCCGCGCCGTGCCGCACTGGTGACTACACCGCCCCGGCTGGTGACTGGCGGCGGCGCGCCTATACTGTGCCGCGGGGCCTACTCCTTCCGCTGTAGAATTAAAACGAAGAGGGCGGAGGAGCTCCGCGATTGATGCATTGCCGTCCCATGCGGCCAGAGTTATAAATACGTTATTCCGTAGCGAGTTTATTATCTGGCGACCTGGTGGCCGACTGATTGATGTCCACTAATGGTTTCTCGCATTGCGGCGGTGCGCCGGTGCGGCGTGGCGGCGTCGCGTCGGGGTCGCGCCGAGTGGACTTCGCCGCGCACGGCGCATCGCGCGCCAGCGATGCCGCCGTGGACCTTGACTCCGCAAAGTTATTATTGTTCCGCTGTCACCACCGTCCGCCGCAATAAATTAATGTGATTTTATCGCACGGCCGGTCGCCAGCCGCCGCCGCCCGACGGCCCAGCGGCTCCCGCTTCAACCGCCGCGATCGATAAAGTCTTTTGTTAGTTCCGCAGTGAGGTAGCACAAGCACCGGGTTAAATACGGCGAGGCGACGGGCGGCCGGCGGCGAGCGGCAGGGCCGCAGGGCGCGCGGCGCATCGCCCGGGCGGCCCGGTTGGCGGCACGCCCGCCGCCGCCGCCGCCCTCGCTCAACACTCACCTTCAGGGTGCAGCCGCTGCGGGTCGAACCAGGCATCTGCAAGAGAAGGCGGCGCGTTAGCGGGTTAGTCGCGACAGTGAGAGAGGAAGCGAGCTAAGCGGAGCGGCGCGGGGCCACTTACGCGGGTCGAGGACGCTGCACAGCGAGGGCCCGGACTCCGCCATGGTGACACTTTACGTAACTACGAGTTCGCGAGCAGATGAAAAGGCGGCGGACGGAGCGCGCGCCGCGCCCGACTCTCGCGTCGATACTGGCGGGCCGGAGCGCCCCCGCCGTCCGCCGGCCCGCGCCCGCCGCGCATGCGCGCGCCGCCTCGCGCACCCGCCACGCGCCACCACCGGCCCAGACCCACCACTACCACCACCGTCACCACATACTAATGTCACTCACGGCGAGCCCTCGCGCGCGCACGCCCTGCTACTTGTTAGTATTAGTATATGTATGTATGTACATAGGATAGGAACAATTAAAGCTAGATAAGGCGGACGGGCAGCAGGTCGCAGTTCAGTGGCGCGCCCTACATCAACCCAATCTTTGTTTAACAGCACCGACCTGGAAACCTATCCGCATCAATACACAACGAGATGAGCACTTGTAACATTACCTGCGGTTATTACTTATGCATATATATTACTAGCTGTTGCCCGCGACTTCGTCCGCGTAGACTACAGGGTTGAGTTCAGAAAGAAAATAAGTTGTAGTCTATTTTACTAATTTAAGAGTCCTATTTATGTCCATACCAAAAATCATACAAATCGATCAAATCACGTGAAAGCGTAACGCGCCGGCCGGCGCCTTGTACATAATTATTGCGCACTTGATTATTTTGAAACTGCGATATCTTCTCTTCTAAGATACTCATTGAAATCAAATGATGTAAAGATCATTTATTTTTTTAATTAAATACTTTTACTAAATAACCCATTTATTTGGATAAGGATTAATATAATCTTTATAAAAATACCTTTTGTTTATATATATGTTTGACACATCATGTGTACAGCTCGTAATGTGCATTGTTCTAACGTGGCTACAGTGGGACATCGTTAAATACCGCCACCAAGCAGCTCCACGGCGTCTGGCTGCGTGGAGGAGATCCGCACATAGTAATATTTGGCAAATGACAGACAGATTGTACGAAGTGACTGGTGAGGGACAACAGTGATATCAGTCGGCGAGGGCACGCACTCGCCTTATCAGCGAGACGTCGCGCTGTCGGAGCCGCACCGCCGTGGGTCGCGACTCATCTCTCGCTGCCTGCATGCGAACATGGAGAATTCTATAAATGAAAGGGGTCTCAACACAACCAATGCTATAATTGATTCAATTCACCACGTACAAATCGCCGCTAAGAGAGCTAAGTGCGCTAAACGGCGGCGCACACACACTGTAATTTCGCAGTTCGCGTGGAAAACAACGCGGAGAAAGTGTTCGTGTCGTCACGGGCCCGCAGATATACAACACTACGCAATTCTAAAATATCAATAAACTAAATAAATTATTATCCATGTTTAACCATGTCAGACTTGCCAATGTAGTTAGTGCTGGGAGGATTACGCGAATCGAATTATCCAGTGAACCGCCACAGTAGCGAGGGGGCCCGCGGCAATCGATAAAGTGCATCGCATTATAATAGGGAGACACGCCACTGCGAGAGCACGCGACGTGATGCAGTAACATAAGGCATGATGTAATTACCTATGTGTAGGTGAGTCGGACGCATGTTCGCAGGACAACAGACTCGCTAATCTCCGGCTATGTCAACTATGACGCAGCAGGTACATATCGCAATGTAGGAATATTTGTAAGAACATTGTATAGCGAGAATTCATTTACATATTAGTCAAGGCCAGGTCATCACATAATCGAGCTCTAATGAATAGAATATTTTAAATGTTATTGTTGTCTTTTCTATATTATGTAGGTATAAAATTATTCAGCTTGACAGACTTGTTGACCCCCCGATTCTAATATAGGCTTTAAATCGAAGGACATGGACCCGAATCCATCATCGCTTTAAATTTTGCCTAAAAATGTCTCACTCACTGTGACGAGGGATTTAAAACTCAGCTGGCTAAATTCGGACATTGAAATTGTCCCCTTCCGATTGAAGGCCGCAATAGTTAAAATAATTTCGATGATATATATTTTTTTCTGTGACTTACAAATCCACTTCAAATATATACTATAAGAATTTTAGCGAATTTGTCTTGGCTAGTCACATTCAGTGGTCGTTGTATACTGAACGATTATGAAACAACATGTATATGTATAGATGTAATTCACAAACTAATGATTAGAACTTCAGACACATTTGAACGGTTTCATGAATTAAAAGGAAAATAGCGACGGGATTTAACGTGTATCGGCGGTAACATTCAGATTTCGATGGCATTGAACGTGTCGCCACAGTCTCCACGCGCCGCCGACGACGCACGTGCAGATGCAAAAACTAATGCGGAGATTAAAGGGAGGGGCGGGGGGGTCAGTGAAGGAAGGTGGGGAGTGGATGTCGTAGCTGCACCAAACTCTCGTGTCTAGTGCCCACCGCTCGCTGCCGTCTTACTTTAATAATCGAGTAGTTGATTCCCGAGAAATCGCAACACTATTGACTTTAATATGGTTGGTACTTGGTACAGAGCGCCATACAATAAAGGAGTTAGGCAGCGATCATTATTATAATTTTAAAATATATAATAAATAATAATTATCTGTAAGTAATAACAAAATGTTCTTGGAAATCGGTGAGGGCGCTAGCTCTAATGCGTGGAGGTAAAAGTTACCGAAAAGTGTCTGTAGAAAACCCATGCTACTTTGGATTGCCTATCCAAACGACGATAGGGAATTATGTTAAAAATCACCGAGCAAAAAATTACATTTTAATGGCATTATACGTAAATAAAAGTTAGTAAAATTGTAATGTCCTCTTGTGAGTTCGGTGAATGGATGGATGTTATGGTGAAAAGGAAAAGCTGTTTTTAGTACGAGATAAACTAGAACAGATGTAGAATCACACGACATTAATTTCGTGTTATCGAAGAGAATCAAGTTCAGGCAAGCAATCAAACAGTTGTAACGACCACAAACGGAGAAGCGACTGTCGAAGGTGTGTGCGCAGCAGACGTACTGATCGCGAGCAGACAGCCCGAGATGGGTGAGGCACCGGCGCGTGTCGCACGCGGTGCACGATGCGCGCCGCCGTGCCGCCACTCCACGCCGAGGCCGGCCTTCCTGCGCAGTGACGCCGCACCACGCACTACCCGACACCACCAAATCAACCTCAACCATTCATTTCTCTCCGATGCCCTCACAGTGCTCACAGTGCCTGAGTCCAAGGATTTCAATCACTTGGAAAAGCAAAAACATTTATCAAAACGAGTATTCCGGAACGTACCTATTGTTAAAATGAGTCTTAGGAGGGCCGATTAATTAATGCAAGTCAGTATCCACACAAGGTCGAGCAACACGACACGCATGAGTCATGTAAGATGGAGGATGTAATGTTTTCACAAACTGGTACCTTGTAACAATCGATTATGATCGCCCACGTACAAGACAATTACTAAATTAGTGAAAAACTCACTGGGTGAGCGTATCCGACGTGGTTCGGCAGTACTTCCAGTGAGATGCGAGTGAGTCGACAATGTGCGATAGACTGCTCCGCGCTCGGCCGCAGCACCGCGCTCCACGCCGACTGGGGACTAGCGCACACCACACCCGTGACTCACGCGAGTCACGCCGACACTCCGACACGCCGCAACTATTCTAACTTATTATATCAAACTTGCAGCATTGCATCTTAATGACACACATCTCAGTGACACATCACTTACAATATATAGTCTATTATCGGCCCATTTCATAAGCGGAATAACTTCAGTCATATCTATCAAGCGGTCATGACGTTATTGTACAATAGTCTCTCAATGGTAGAGGAGACCCGTGCCCTATACTATAAAAGTTAAGAGTCGCGCTAATCCCAGGAGGTGCTGCTCCGATTTAAGAAGTTTTTTTCAGTGTTAAATACACATTTACCGAGGAAGGCTTTAAGCTATTTATATCATCACGCTAAGATCTATAGGTGCGGGGAAGCAATAGAAAATGAGGCGAAAACAGGGAAAAAGTTCTAATGTTTGCACATGAAGGTGCGGGCAACACCTAGTCTTTTATACGTTTAGAGCGGGTTTTGAAAACGACAAGCAAAATAGACTGATAAATCAAACACAAACAAGAGACGTAGATAAGATAACGATCTGTGTGCTGAGTTTAATGAAAACACCGGCGCCAATTGGTTTCCATCGGAATAATTTTGAAAGAAATTAGATTCCACCAAGGTAGCGCGTACTCGATGACGTGTTCGCTATTTGGAGAGGCTTAGTCACAACTCGCAGCCCACAAAGGACACAATGAGGCGAGTGTTACCTGCCGGCTGCGCGTCACCACAGCGCCACTGCTCTTTGCAATCAGTACATAACGCCTTGCAGTGCTTTATAATGCCACAGTCCGGACAAAATAAATATAAATATTTTTTTCTTTACAATTAGCTATATGCTTTAAATAGGTCGCAAAATATAGCGTTGCGTCTGTGTGTAAATAGACGCTTAATCTATTCTATGTGCACTGACATACCGCTGTGACAAAATTTAACAAGATATTGCCATTTATAATTTTTTGATAATTTTATTTCATTATTCGTGCGCTCCCTAATGAACACACCATACGTTCGAGAACGTATTATTAGTTGCAGATTTTTAATGTCCACATAACTAATTTTTGGTGTACGATTGAAAGCCTTATTAAAAATTAAAACTAGTTAACGAAAATAACTTTTATAATCCTCCCTTTATAGCGGGCAGTGGAAAGCAATGGCGCTTCTTCCAGTTACTAGAGCATATCGGTTTGGTTCGTATGTAATTTAGGTGGTGCGGGAGAGGGAGCTTTCACCGACCTCGCGCCAAACGTCGGCGCGCGTTGTGTGTCGCGTGACGCGCGCGCACTGTGCGTGCCGGTCACCACACGCACCACATGGGGGTGCTTGTCTCGCCGGCCTGGCTCCTCACATGTACATTTAATTTGAACCTTGATTTACCCATTATTCGCAATGTCCAATATAATATGGTAATGCGAAAAGAAAAGAAAAGAAAAGAAAGAGCTACAAAGCCTCTTACTTGGCGCAAGTGTAAATGAACGTTACTAATATTTTTTCTTATTGACCGAAAAATCATCTTAACTAATTACAAATCTTGCTTCATCTCTCCACCACTCCAAGGTAGCTAGAGAATGCCACAGGCCAGTGTTGGGCAAATGTTAATTGAACTAACAATTAAAAATTAACAATTAATTAATTGTATTTGCAGTGACAGCAACTAACAACTGATTAATTGTTAATTGTGGTTTTATACAATTAACAATTTATCAATTTTTAGTTATTTTGGGGAAAAAAATTGACAATTAACAATTAACAATTAATTTTTTACCAAGTATTAGTTTAAGTATTGGGTACATGCGTGTGCGGATTAAGCCTCTTAATACATTTACGGTACCAAATAGAACTCCTGAACAGCTTATAGAAGGGGTGCGGCAGAAAGAATCTTTTGTAAAGTTTATAACTATGGAATCACATAGCAATGCGCTGACGTTTGTTGCTACATTGCAACAATATGACGCGCAGGCGTTCTAATTGCATTACTTAAGGGTTTAGGTAATTGCGATGAGTGTCGGTGCAGCGCCGAGCGCGCGCGCCGGTGGTTTTGAGCCTCCAAAATGACCCTAAAATAGCATAAATATGACAAGCTAATTACCTTGTAATTTATCAAAATTTGCATCATAATCATTAAATGTTCTTTGAAAAGTACTGTTTTTGCTGAAATTACATTTACTTATATTAAATAATAAAAAAATACCCATTTTACACAGCTTCTGCACCTAAATATTATTATAAATAAAGCTACAAATGGTGTTATATTGAAAGAAAAGCAATTGACATGAGTTCAATTGCATTAAAATAAATACACCAAGTGTTAGATAATATTCTAACCACAAGTTGAAACCCTTTTTAGGCAGACAATTATTTTGTTATTACGTTTTCAGTCTTAACTGAAAAACATTGAAATAGGGTATTATATAAATAATGATAATCTTTAAATTAATTCAGAAAGCAACACATACTTATATTTTAGGTACTCAATTTTAATGATAGAATCAGATAATGATAACTAAGTAGTTGTGTATTAATTGGTTTTAATTAATAAGAGAATTAGAATATGAATTAGTCTAAATCACGTACTTGTAATTGTTCTCATATAAGTAATTATATTTGTGTATAGCCATGTATAAAATCCTGTTTGTAGGAGATGAAATAGAAATTATTGAGATATCACATGAGCCACTTGTAACAGTTAATTACAAGCCCTCAACTTCTTGTAAATTGTTGTATTGGGACATTATAATAATTAACTTGTAGTCTTTATAAGGTCAACAAACTGAAAACAAGAAAATATGAAGCAAGGACCTCTGATATTGGTGAAATTTCATGTAGGTCAAAAAATAAACAGTACCCAATTGTTTTATGTCATTTTTATAATACTCAATCATATGAACCATTGTTTGTTTTTGTAATTTAAGGTAAGAAGAAGAAAGTTACCACTATAAAGCTGTTAAAACAAAAAACAATCCCTCAAGGAAAATTATTTTAAAACTCAATTGGTCAATGCGCTATTGAAAAGAAGATTTATGACAGAAAAACTCCACCTTGAAATTTCATTATAAAAATTAAAATAAATAGGGGAAATTAAACCATAACCTTTTTTCAAATTAATATCCTAAATATACACAGCACCTCTTTATGTGTGTAATACTTAGGTACAGCTTTGTATCACAAGTGTCAATAAATACTATTTAGAGTGAAAAACCCAGAAATGAAGGAATAATATATATTGATGCAGGGAATAATCCCACAGTCTGTTGTATTATAAGCTGGCATCAACCTAGAGTCTGTTGATTATTTAGCATTAAATGAAAAGAAGTTTTCAACTGTAAAATAATTATTATTTATTGTTCTATTTCTAACATATAAATTATCATTATCACCTTGTGACTATATTGTGGATTTCTGGGATGTTTCAATTATATTCTCATGAATACTTGCATAGTCATTTTTTCAGTATTGAATATTATGTAGAGCTATACCTACACGCCACAGGTAAAAATCATTTTTTAATTTTATTTGAAGTCCAAGTTGGACACATAAAAATTTTTTCTTAAGCATGTCAGAAACTCTTTTCACAAGGTCTCAGCTCTTTGTGTAATCCTGTTCATCTGGTACTCTTTATTCTGGATTTAGTACAGGAATCAAAAGATATTTCCTACGTGTGTCGCAACATTAATTTTGAATCACACACTATTTTAATGTTTAGAGCAAAGTAGCCTCATCTGTTTCTGTATGATTGACTGATGTAGCCTGCATGCTACCTGAAAACATCAAGTTTTAAAGTACAAGATAAATATTTACATCAACAATAGCAAAACTTTATAATACATACCAGGTGACTTTAGTTTGATATGGGTGTCATTAAATGCACTAATACCGGTTTGTATTATTATGAAGTTACTCATCCTTCTTGTAATTGGCGTGATGTTGTCTTTAAACAAAGGGCTAAGCTGTACCTACAATCTATACAATCAATTTGAGAGTTGAAAATTGTATGCTGAATAGTTGTTAATGTGAGTCATGGACGTAATATATAAACGTTTATATATTACGTCCATGATGTTAGTCTACTCCTTAAATTTCAACTTGCGAAAAGTCATAGTTGTTGACATATTAATGTTGAAAACATGTTTGAAATTAAGCGTATTTTTGCTTCGTAACGCACGTTTGACATTTTCTCGACGTTTTGTTATTCGTTACGTTAGGTACTCGGTTTAAACTTTTTTAAACTCTCAAAATAGTTTCTGCGTATTTTTTATATTTTAAGTTAGTTTTTATTGTAATACACATATCATTTTGTATGTAAAAGTATTTCTCACCACAATTTCGTTCTGATATTGACTTTTATTAAAGGACCTATTTTCTTTAAAAAGGAGAAGCAAAACGCAACACTAACGACGCGACAAGTAATGATAACACAAACGAAAACAAATTGAAAACATTCAACGACATTTAAAATAAATAATATTTTTTTGGCAGCGTTCTTAACAATATTATATAGTGGCCACTGGCACTGGTAGGTATATTACCGGCAATGTCTTTACTTAAATGAAACAAAATACAATATACATTCATAACAAACGGAAAGATACTTTTTTCCCAAATTTGCTGGAATTGCATATTCAGGGCAACCAAGATACTCTTCAAGACGAATCTAACGAGTCCAAAGTTGATAGAGTTGCGTCATTTAATTACGAAGTTCCGATGGCCACCTTCCAGCTCCATCATCAGACCCTGGTTACCATATGGTATCATAGAATTTGTTAAAACGAATCAAATGAGCCCAAACTCGATGGGGTTGCGTCGTTTAATTGCGGAGTTCCGATGACCACCTTCCAGCTCCATCATCAGACGTTGGTTACCATATGGTGTCATAGTACTTGTTAAAACGAATCAAATGAGCCCAAACTCGATGGGGTTGCGTCGTTTAATTGCGGAGTTCCGATGACCACCTTCCAGCTCCATCATCAGACGTTGGTTACCATATGGTGTCATAGTACTTGTTAAAACGAATCAAATGAGCCCAAACTCGATGGGCTTGCGTCGTTTAATTGCGGAGTTCCGATGGCCATCTTCCAGCTCCATCATCAGACCCTGGTTACCATATGGTATCATAGAACTTGTTAAAATGAATCAAATGAGCCCAAACTCAGTGGAGTTGCGTCGTTTAATTGCGGAGTTCCGATAGCCACCTTCCAGCTCCATCATCAAATCATCTCTATATCATAATAATATTGCATTGCCATTCAATTTACATATGCATGCAAAATTTCAACTTAACCGGAAACCGGACAGTTGATCAAATTGAATTTGCAATTTTTAATTACAGATACAGAATGGGACAGGCGAAACTAAATAAAAGCTTGTAATTGAAAACCCCCGACAGAAAAACCTACATTCCATTTAAAACGTAAAAAAAATCTAATTTGAATTTTTCACTCACGATTAAGTCATAGATATTCCCTTTGCGTGCTCTTTCATTTGACACCCCGATAGAATATATATGGAGATATTCGGTTATGATTCCCCATTTTAACACCCCACAACTTTGAAAATACCAGATTTTGAGAGATTTTAATTTGTTATGTTTAGTTTTCCTACCTAGTCGTAAAGAGTATATGAGATAATTAACGTTAAACATCTACAAGGTTTGCGGACCACCCTTCCGTGCAAAAATAGCAAAATTTAATTGTTAGTTTTAATTTTTTCATCAATCGATTGAAAAAAATAATTGCAATAATTTAATCGCGATCTGCAATTGATGTGCATTAGTTTAAATAATTTAATTGAAACGCGCGATTAATGGTTAATTGCAATTGATTCAAATTCAATTAATTTAATTGCAATTAATTTTTTAGTCGATTGATTAGTTCAATTAAAAGTTAATTGATTGATGCCCAACTCTGCCACAGGCATTAAGTCCGTTTACAATTTTGTATATGAAGCTATAAATAAAAACATCAATTCAATGGCTAAATCATTTGAATTTTAATTTGGATAAAATAATTGATTTTGCAGCAAACTTAAAATCCAACCAAATTGGCAGTTAAAAGAGCTGGCAAATAAGAATGTGTTAATATAAGATTTCAGACAAATGACAAAAAAATCTACGTAGGCTGCGCCTTTCTATTGCGAAATAATTAGGTATATCATAGCCAGACTGGCTCTTCAGATCATCTGGAACGGAAATCGTACGGCGGAGTATAAGTTCCAAAGTAAGAGGATATAGTCAAGAAAACTTTGTCTTAGTAAAACGTCGCAGAAGAACAAGTACATTACGAGTTACGACTGATATCATCGATTCCTTACTCCTTTGCACCTAAATATAAATGTTGACTATTGCAGTAAAAAAATTGGTGACACTGTCTTATTGAAGTCCGACAATGTGACGCCAACGCTGAACGCACCTGAAGACAAAGCATCAAAGGGCGACAAAGACTCGCGTTTCTACCGAGCAGTTATACCATATATTCTTTAAATGATTGAGGCTGTATAAACAACTCGGACGAAGCCCTCGACTTGCACAAATTACACCTATTACCGGTTGGGGGTGATAACGCAATACCGACTCCATGGCAATCGGTAATAAACTATGCACCCTCCGGCGGGGCGGCGTGACTGCGTACATTCCCCGTGACTCACGATATCACAACCGGCCGCCCTTAAGAAACGACAGTGTTCACAATTAACCCCTCCAATAAGTCATACATTTTTAATTTGTCAGATTGATGACAGACACAAGTGATAGTGAGTAATTTGTGAATGTAGTGGGGGAGCTCGGAGGTGTCCGAGTGCACCGGCGCCATCGACGGCTAGTGATGGGCGGCGCAGTGGTCGCCGCCTCCAGCCTAGCAACCACTTGATCCGCTTACATAAAGTCGGCAGACGGTGCGGCGGTGCGGCGGTGCGGCGCGCCGCTATCGATCGCCCCCGAGCCTGCCGCCGGCCGCCCGCCCCGCGCGACGCTACACCCCCGCTCGCCCCTTCAGCCCCTGCCTAGCCTTTATTTTATTACACTAAAGTCTGGGTTTTTCCACACATCCAGGAAACTACTGCATCGAACGGCTTGTGTATAAATATATTAAAGTCCGCAGTCTCTATACTATCACACTCTCGCGTACATGCGTCGTCACCGGGAAGTTCGACTGACGGCGAAATGCACGTGCAAAAATCAAAAGCAAGAATCCAACGGAAATATTTATAAATGCTAATTGAATCGAAAAAGACTTTAAGAGTGATGGTTCTCGGGAATTCGCTCCACCGGCGCCGTAAATCTTGGTCGATCGCCTATATTTAGACACTGTTCGATAACAAATTCTGAGAGAATATGGGTATGTTATGGAGCGTCGCAGCACCGAATACTACGATTATGTCTAAACAGTGGCTAAACATCCATGGCCACCAGTGGCTCATTCGTGGTAGACTTAGAAAAACCAAGTCCAACAATTACGTTTACACTCGGTAACTGGTTACAAATCATTCAAAGTGTAAAGCCGTAGTGTGCTCGGAGCATCACTTGGTATTATTACCTACAAATTGTTGATAAGATAACATTCTCTAGAAAGAAACAATTATTTGACGATTCACGATGTTGCTCATGTTACTACAACATACTGATTGTTAGAATTTGATAAATTGGAAGAAGAGGCAAGTTTTACAACGTAATCGATCGTCGTATCAAGTTCTCAACGGGTATTATTTAAAGTCAGTGAAAAGTATGCAACCGTACTAATATTAAGTTAACGTTAATATTATTGACATACATTTTTTTTTAATCGAGCATTACACATGACATAAACAGAGAAGCAATGCGTCTGAAGTCGTGGAACCAAGCGTTATGTTGTAATGGACGTATGTGTAAACTATTAAACAATAAAGTGAGTAGACCACCTGATCTATTAGAATATTTGACAGCTCAAGGATATCTACACTGCGATGTTTAAGAGACTTCTCTTCACAAGCTTGTCGTAAAATAACACAAGACCCCGGTTGCTGGTCCGGTGATATCATCATTTTATTCTATGAGATCAGATAGTTATTGGGTAAAGCTTCAAACGAGTGGAAATAGGTCAACAGGCAGCATGCGCGCCGATCCATCGGAACACGAGAGCCCTCAAATGTCTACTGGCGCGAGGGGTCGCAGACACGTCTCCAACCAATGTCACTATAAGGCACGTACGAATATCGATTGCCGGGGAGGCACAACTTTTATACATCTTTCTTGTGTATTGGGAACATACTGATAATATGGCGCGTTCAATAAAGTGCAGCTAGATAACGCGGACCGAATGGAACGTCGAACCGAGTTCCGCTTGTTACCAAACTCCAATGTACCGATAGCACGAAATGCGCCCGTTTATACGGTAATTAACAATTAACACTTGTCTCACACACTAAAAGAAGTGGATCACAGAGATTTCGGCATAGATATGCTAGTTATGTCTAACGGTTGCGTGTAGACGAGATCGTTGCCTGCGACGTGTATAATTTCTCCAACGTTTGCTATTTGGGTTACGTAAAAAATGCAGAAAAAGTATCGCGAGTGCAGCGATGCATTGTGTCGAGGTCAAGTCGGTCGAACGGCTCGTTTGGGAACAAAAATAATACGCGGCGGCACGCACCGCGAACTCCGGCGGGGTTCCAGCGCGCCCAACTCGTCGCACGCCACGCGCCGGCGTCGCTGGGCAACGTCGCGCGTCACCACCCCATATACGAGCCGAGTGACATAACCACCACCTCGACACGACGCGCCCGCCAACCATGGCCCGCGAGCACCTGCTCCCATACAATCACTCGGCTAATGTCTTGTACGTGTACTCACGTGTGACGTCACTGGATGTGGAACTCATAGTTTGTTTGATGCACAGGGCACAGCACGATTCACAGTAAAATATAATTGCCTAGGGGCAAGAACGCTGTTCGGGTCCGAAGCACAGAGCGAGAGCAGCTCAGAGCGGGCGCGCGAGCTGCGTGTGCGTAGTGAACGCGCGGCGAGAGCGTCGCTTGTGAGCGTCGGGCGCGCTGAGGCCGGCGCCGCGCCCGACTCCGTGCTCCCGAGCGCGCGCTAAATATAGCCCAGAGGAGAGCGCCTACACGCCGTGCCGCCGCAGGACCAACACCATCGCACGTGTCTGTGCACCCGCCGCCCCGCCGCCCGCTCCTTGCTACTGATAGCGCGCTATCAGCGTCCACTTGCAACACGGGACACGTAAACAAATACTTATAACATTATAGATGGTTCATAATAAGTCTCTTGTTACATTCTCTTTATTTGATTGATCGATTTTTTTGTAAGCATACTTTTTTAAATTTACTTTACTCGATTGGCGAGTCATATATCGGTCAGATTCAGATCCGATTTAGAATATTTTTTTGTCGAGTAAAGTTCGCGAGTCGGCAACAAACAACAAGATACCCAGTGATGAGTCACGCGGTTCATGGAAGTGCAACGGAGCAGAGGCGGAGAGTGTCCGTTCTTTATTGGAGTTTTATTTAGAGAGTTGCGACGTTACTGCTCGAGTCATCTTTGTGTCTAATATTTTATTCGGCGGTTAGGGAATCGTTAAGGGAGCGCACCCCTACTCGGATCGAGATGTTGTAAGGAATCAATAAAGGTCGTCTGGAGCGCACCGCATGCGGGGCGAGCGGACGGCTGCTGAAAACCTATCGCTGTGGGTCGCGGTGTAGTTCCGCGTGCAGTGAGAGGCGGCGGGTGCCGTTACCCCGCGGCGGGCTCGCTGCAGCGCGGTCATCGCTCTTACCGCTCCGCCACCTCCGCGACCTCTTGCACCGCCCGCCCCCCGACCTCACCAATCTTCTGTTTACAACATTATTCCCCTAGCGGTGGCTGTTTCACGATACACACCGCAATGTACAAGATACGTAGCCGTGGACCGCCGGAGCTCGTCGCCGGCTCGCGGTGCACCTGCCCACGTGAGGCCACGCTCGGCGGCGGGCGGCACCCACACCGGCACCACGTACACTTGCGCATCTGCACACGCGCTAGCGTCATACCAATACACCAGGCGCGCACATATCGTTTTAATATTACGTTATTTTCACATTACCGGCGACTAAAATATTGAAATGACACATGCCACCGCGTCGAAGCAGACTATAAAATTAAGATGAAGGAGTAAAACACTTACCGAGTCCCATCTGGCAGAAGATGACCTCCGCTTCTATGACGTGAGCGATGGGCGCGCGCGGCGGCTCGGACGGGACGGGCGTCGGCTTCGGCTGCGGCTTGGGTTGCGGCTCCGGCGCGGGCTCCTGCTTCGGCTCAGGTTTGGGCGGTTCCGGTGTCGGCTCGCGCACGGGCGCGGCTACCGGCTTTGGCTTCTCGGGCTCCAGCGGTTTTTCCGCAGGTTGCGGTGCGGGCGCGGGCGCGGGTGCCGGAGTGGGAGCCAGCACGGGAGTGGAGTCGTGTGCGGGCGGCTCCGGCGCGGGAGCGCTCGGCTTGGGCGCCTCCACCCTCGGCTCGGGCCTGTGTAAGGGTGAGTCCCCAGCCGTGTCGGCGTCTGACTCGCTGTCGGTGAACTTGTCGGCGATGTGGTCAGCCAGCTTGTCGGTGACGGAGGGAGCGCGCGGCGGCTCGGGCAAGGGTCCCCGCTCCATGTCCAGGAAGCTCTGTGTGGCGGCGCGGTGGTGGTGCTGCGGCGACTCGCCAGCGTCCTGTTTGCCCTCGCGGTCCAGGTGCTCGAAGTCGTCAGTGGAATCCTGATCGCGCTTCATGGTTGACTCGGCGCGCGGCGCGTCCGGAGCAGGCGCGGGATCGCCGCCGGCGAGGCCTCCCAGCAAGGCGTCGGCGCTTTCCATGTTTCTTCGGTAGAAAATAAATAAATTTGGTTTGTAAAAAGAATTACAAAGGGTGTGGTAAAGTGTGTCGTGAGGGTGCAGTGCGCGGGGCGGTTGAGCCGGCGCTCGTCGCGGTATGGCTCGAGGTACTGCGGCGCGCCGGCCGAGCGCCGAGCGCTGCCCGCCGGTGCACGACGTCACTCACCACGACGAACGGTAACTATTACTCATAGCCCACCCCTCCAGCCTCCGGAGAAGCGCGGGGGCCGGCATGCACCAGTATTTCATAAATAAAAACCACTAATTCCTAGACATCTATTTAGATTTCTATGTCATATGTAACACATAATTTAGTATTAATAAATGCAAATTGAACCGCTTTTCAATGGACATATGAATGAAATACTTAAACTGAAAAAAGAAAATTATTGACTTTTCCATAGGTACGAACCTAATTTGCAGGCGGCGCGCTGGATTTGTGCTGTTTTACCGACACTACGACCGGCTTCTACTGCACTGACATGTAGAAAGTCACTTTAGCACTTGAAATGACAAAAGACTGAGAATGTATTGAACGCCCGTCTCAACTGACGTTGACAGTTAAATTCGGTATTGTCACAGCAAAAAAGAATCTCTATAAGATTTTTTACTGGAATACAATTACTACTAATTGAATTTGAACACAAAAATTGATAATTTTTCATATAATGTCTTTTCTGGAATAATAATATGATAGCAAATATTTTCCTATTTCGATACTTTAAAAATGGATTTTTTTTTTAATTTCTAGCATTCAAGAATGGAGGCTAGGTCGTATAAATTAGTACGACTAGTCTTTACATTTTTTCTCTGCGTGTTTGAAGTTAAAATTTAACAGCTGTAATGTAGTCCATATGCATAACAAAGAGGATCATTTGTAATCTCATAAAATTAGTCCTTTGAATTTCTTTGCATTGGCGGCGCTACTGTTGCAAGAAAGTAAAATTTATATAACTTCACCAGACATATATTTTCAAATTTATTTTAAAATATGTGAATCTATTTTTTTGTGATCAATTTAATAATTGGTGAACTATAAATAATAAATATACTCGGAATAACATGTCACTTGAAAACAAAGATTACGATAATTCTCACAACTAATTACGAATACTTACAATTACCTTGGCCTATACATTATGATATATACATATATATTATCTTCATTATAATTGATGGCCGATGGGGCCAAAAAGTTCTCCAGTGGTAGCCACGTACTGGAAAGCGCAGCGTGGGACGTCCTCCAACAAGGTGATCCGATGACCTTGTCAAGGTCGCGGGACGTCGCTGGCTGCAGGAGGCTTCCGGCCGTTCCCGGTGGAAGTCATTGGGGGAGGCCTATGTCCAGCAGTGGACCACTATTGGCTGACAATGATGATGATGATGATACATTATGACATATATACAGGGTATAATAACCACCAGCTTTCAAATAAAATAGAATCATCAAAATCGGTTCACCCAGTCTAAAATTCTGAGGTAACAAAATGAAAAAAAAATACAGACCAATTCGGAATTGATAACCTCCTCCTTTTTTGAAGTTAGTTAAAAAAGAGCATCAGTGTCTTTTATAACCTACGTCCCCAGGCTACACTTAAAGAATTTCCGACCAGAGAAGTTAAAACATACTACTACTGCCCATTGTCTATTTACTGTTTATTGCCCGCAACTTCATATGCGAGACTTTACAAAATATTTTATAGTTTTTGCATTTTTTGTTGCTGCCCCGCTTCGTTTCGCTGAAGCGTATTGATGTGAAGCTTATCGCCTAATAACTCTGTAGTAAATAAATAAGCTGGACAACACACAGTATGAATTTATAAATCTCTATGCGAAATAAACATTTCTTTAATTAAGGATACAGATAGATCGCTTTAAGGATTGCCTAAGGGTTTGCCTGTAGTTTTACCATTTTTTTTTTTGTTAATTCTGCCATCTCTGTTTCACAAAAAAAATAAATTATAAAAGACTTGGCAGCATAATCTTCGACATTAGCCAGTTACTTACGGAACATAGGAGAAAATAATAAAAAAATAATAATAAAATACTGGCTCGTTTGCCTCCTTCCCATAAAAAAAAAAAAATATCTACCATCTCTGCAATGCAGATATGTCAAAGTGACATTTGATGACAGTTTGACAAACTGACATACCCATGAACCCATCGTTAAAGCAGTCGACTGCTATATATTGTAGGTGTAGCGCTTCTATCGACTTCGGAACTATAAGCATGTTCATTAAGTGTGCTCCGACGAATAGTGTAATATTATGTGCTTAACACTAAAATCGCTGGTTTTACTGTCTGGTTGCATACTATAAGCATTGTCAAAAACCAATAGCAGCCCACAAGGATGGCGGCGGCAGCGGTGAACGGTTGTGTCAACCCCGTTGAAATAGATTCTACGGAAAAACTACAAGAATGTAACGGCAAACAGGGAAAGTTGTTAAATGGAAAATTAAGTGAACACAAGAATGGTTTTGTGAAATCCACAAATATCAACAATGGGGTGGCGGTAAGTAGATTTTCATTTATTTTCATAACCTCTTGAAAAGTTAGTCATATTAGTAGTCCTTGAAGTACCGGTGGCTCCCGGAGACACGCCCTATGCCGACAGGGGAGACTAATGAAATCCTGTGTGCGGTCTGTTTTAATGATCTTATTATCATTATATGTTATACAATTCTACCGACCCAGTGTTTGTGCGTGTATATCGTGCACGGCCTTACGCAAATTAAAAAATTAAATCTCACTGCCAGAGCACTTAACACATTGTATGATTTCATACTACAACAAACAATAATTTTGTAACTAACATGAATACAGAAGTGATTCTATTCCTTATGATACTATACCATGAGTCCTAAAAGAATTTTGATGAACATGTCAGTGAAAAATCTAGACCCATTGGACCTATTTTTAAATTCTGCTCCTTGGGTTGCTTTACCGAGCTTCTAGGCGTACAACATTCAGTGCATTTACATTGTTGCTCTTATTGTATACAATCAGATTTTTTTTTACCAACAAAGAACATATGGGATGTATATATTTATTTGAATTATTATTCTTTATGTTGCCCATATGGTGTAAAAACTATAATTTAATTTAAAATATTGATAAAATCATTAAAGACACATGTGGTTTAGTCTAATACTAATAGACACAATTCATGAAATTTTTTTCATCTTAATTTATAATCTTTTAATGTGATGAAACAATCATCTAAGTTTAATCAATCCCCTTTGTGGTCCAAATAGTTATTACTGAAGGAACATAAAAAAATTAATAATTAGAAATAAATTATAACAATATAAACAAAATTGTGAATTCCAGTATTACACAAAAAATCTCTGTTGTTTATACTCATACCTAGGTATGGGTCACCTGTTACAGCTTATAGCTCATAAGTAGACCCTTGTGATAATGTAAAATGTTGTACTTGGATCATCCAAACAAATTTAATCAACATTTTTTTATTGCAAATTGCTAAACACATGAATAGAAGGCAAAAGATAAATGTTATATTATAAAGTCATTTACTGTGGTGTCTCAGTGTGTTTTGTTAGTATTTGATTAGTATTTCTTATAAAAGCCTTCAAAATCCTGTTAAATGCATGCCATATAGATGTATGTAATGTAATGTATGTTTATAACGCACACACATGTGTTTCTTTATCCATTTGGTGTGTGGAGTGGATTGTTAGTGTGTTGATTGCGTTCTCTGTAAGTAACATAAAATAAATGGAAATCTGAAACCATCCATACTATAAATAAGAAAAGATAATAGGTTTATTATTCAAACAATTCTTTTAATAGCAAACAGTAATAGAATGCAACAATTTAAAAGCTCTAAAATATATTGTTGCAAAAAAATAATTAACACAATAATGGCGTTTCTTTTACTTGCAAATAAGTTTCTTATCTGAAACTTCATTAAAATATAATTTATGTGTAGCACTCATGCAATGTGAGTAAGTTGATATAATTGTCAGGTTATTTTCTATTGAAATGTTTTTGTATCTTTGCATATTTAATTACTGTTATTTATCAATAAATTGGTCGCCACACAGTCATTATTATTTGTATGTGTGATTTCGGTGATGAGAATGGAATGTGAATGCGCCAGTAAGAATGGCCGTTCCAGTGCAGGCGAGCCCGTACTCGGCCGGCCAATTGGCGCGCACGTTGACGTGGGCCAGCTCCGCCGCCACGCGCGTCCAGTCGCTGCCGGCTCCACCGAACCTTCAAACCACATATCACCCATTACTTACTCAGCTTTCATTACCTATTGTTGCACAACACAATGCGTGCTTTGTATTTCCTTGCTAATAATGATTTCAATTTTATAGAGTGAGGATTATATATTATACACTAAATAAAATATTAATTCTTTATGATGAACATACGCATATCAATAAGATAGATAATTGCTAAAGCGATTCCACTCTACATAATCGAATAAACTTGCCTCTTCATGTGCTACAAGAATATTCTTCACATCAAGTGACTTTAAACATTAGTTATAGTACTTTGTGCAACTTTTCCTTCTTGTCCGTACACACACGTGTGATATATGGAGTTAGTAATACTTCATAATTTCCTTATCTCACATGCCAAATGCACGCACATGCATACTATACTTAAAGTATGTATATTCATAAGCAAGTAATTCAATGAAATGACAGCGTGTTATAGGAGAATAGTTGGCTACGTCGAATAACCGCATTCTACTGAACAGGGCTAACTTTTGGACGCCTGTTTGTCTGCGTGCATCATAGCAATTGGCAAAGGTGAAAAGTTTACTATAACCGTTTTGTCCTTGCACGAAGAGACAGAAAAATGATAATCAGTGATGCCGGGCAGCAAATGAATTAATTTTAACATTTATGGCACCAGTAAAGATAATGATAATGCGCTAACATAATTATAACCGTTAAAAATCATATAAGGCGCAATAAACACGCGCTAATTTCACTTCAGGGTTTACCTACTGTGGTCCAACATTAGCTACATCACTTTTGAATAGACATCATCGTCATCAATCTATAAATATTAAGTTTTAATTCATATATTGCCCAATTAAAACAGTATTAGCGGGTATCGTGTGTTTAACAGCGTTATCATAAAAAAATCACATGTTAGGTACATCAGAGGATAAAAAAATGGTAATATTATATGAAGGAAGTTTTTTCATTCTGGTATCGCGCGAACTTTCATAGGTTGCACGTTTTATGTATATTCTTGGTTATAAAAATAGCCACGCGCATAATAATAAAGTTATGGTAAGCGAGCACTGTTGTTGCTTCCAGTAACAACACGTTAAAGAAGGTGCATTTGTAAAGTAAATGAAAATTATGTATACATAAATGTTAGCAAATTATCATAATATTTGATTAAATAAAGATGAATTTTAAAATAGTTTATTTTATACTTAAATAATTAATTATTATTATAATATATAGAATAAATAAATAAGATTATAAATAAAGTAATATAATAATTAAACTAATAAAACAGACAGTCTATTGACTGATTATGGCATCGCTTGTTTTTCACCGAGCTAACATTTTAAAGTACTGATCGTCCTCGAGGCATTGGTGGTCGAAGTAACAGTTCTAAAATAAATAATAGTTGTGAATATTGTAAATATAAATTGTGAATTATAAGTTTAAATTGGTGCAGTGTTTATGAAGTGTTTTATTTAACATAAATAATCTCGAGGAAACATATTTCAATAAATATCCTTCACAGGTTGATAATACATAAGTCGATATGATCAAGGCAAGCCTTCGCGATCAGCATATAACGACACAAAGTATTTGGAAGTACTCCAATTTCGCGAATGCGATGTGTACCCCAGCTGCAAGGTGCTTGTCCGTGACCATGTAGAGACGAAGGCGCTTCTTCGGCTAGTTGACCCAAATCCACGACGTCCGTGCAATACGATATTATCAGCAATGGAGGGCGACAGCGTATATAATTGCTTCAACGGCCAATTAAAACTGGAAGAACGACATCAGGTGAGCGACCAAAGTTCCACGTGGAGTGATAACGCCGTCCGTTATCTGCGGAGCGGCCGCCGCCGCAGCACGCCGCCCGGTAAATTTACAAATGGAATGAAACTCATCGCTCTGCTGCGTAGCCGTCGTTACTAATTATAAACGCAAACAATAATTGATCACATTTCAATATGATGAATGTGCGCCGAATGCCAAATACTCTCAGAGCAGCTTTGTACTGCACGTTGGCTAGGAAGAAGGGAGCATGTACTAAGTATATGCTGTGGGTAGTGATTCCATTGCGCTGACAATGAAAATTTAAAATAAAGTAAAAAAGAAAGACTCTGATTTCCGATCTTCTGCTACGGTTAAGAGTAATCAAGTTCTACTTTGTCACGCTGGCCTTTTATAAGTAAATAAGATTTGTAGAGGACTAGTAATAGATGATTGGGATCACTGGGCGCGTTGCGGCGCGACACTGCGCCAGTCGACACTGAACATGACACGCGCTCACTTGGAACTGTCGTCGATGCTTACTATCATTCACAGACGCCAAAATAAATATGTAGGTCATTTAATGGTTCCACCTATATTGCTCCCTTGAAACTTCCTGCAATATTCCACAATGCGCAAGAAGATTCTTGGTCGTCGGATTCAGTCATCATCTTGATGTGTTCTTTAAAGTTAAAGCCCAATATATGCCCCAAAATTCTCATGCTTCAAACAGTCAGAGATAAAAAAATATAATCACAATTTCTAAATTTATTATTATTTGTGCGGCCACGTTCAGGTAAGCGCAGCGTCGGACGTCCACCTACAAGGTGGACCGACGATTTGGTGAAAATCGCGGGAAGCCGCTGGATGCAGGCCGCTTCCGATAGAACACTTTGGAAGTCTCTGGGGGAGGCCTATGCCCAGCAGTGGACGTCCTTTGGCTGATGATGTGATGTGTGCGGAATGAGGTCATAACGAGTGAGTCTATCGCGGTGCTGAATACAATTCCCGTTGAATTGGGCTTGATAAAAAACAATTGAAAAAATTACACGGAGCAGCTCGGCGTGATTGCGTGTGTCGCGCGGCGGACGTCTCTCGCTATCCAATACCCCTATCTAGAAAGTTGCACTTACTTCAAGTATAGTGTGCTCGGTTTGTCGTCGCATTAAACAAATCCATCTGCACAGATAAATAGTCGTCCGAGCTACAAAAACCTATATATTAATTATGCCAAATTATAGCAGTCAATCGATGAAAACCTTCTTTTATGCAGTGCCCTTTATTTCGTGTATACGCTAACTATATATATATATATGTTCATTTTCACGTAAATGTAAGTGAAATCGTCAGACGCCAATGACCTCAACCTCGTCGCCTACATTCTCTATGAGTTATCATGGACAGAGTAAATCACTGACCGTACGTTTGAAACAAAATATTAAAACATTTCCTAGTACTGAATCACAATCAACAACTATTTGCTTTATCTGAAATCCTCTGCACTCATTTTATTAACATTATAAACAAAGTAAACAAAAATGCTTGTGCTATAGCATATGAATTGACTAATCTGAGCTCGAAAAGGAGCAGCGCGATCTCCAGGTGGAGGATTGGCGATCGATCGAAATGGAGAACCTTATTGTCAGAGGCCAAGGCTCACTTTGGGTCGTTGGGCTATTTCATCGATGTGAATCTACGGCATAGGTTACGGTTAAGGGCATTCCCTTCAAGTAAAATATAATTGTAATGTTAGTAGCGCCTTTCTGTAGTGCGTGTACTCATTCTCTCAGATCCGCTAACCATAAACGGAATTTAAAGACTATTCTTTTAAGGTGAAACATCCTTAAAACGCAGGAGGCCTTAGCCTAAATAACGCCATTTTAAGATATATTTTATAACTTAGAGATCTCGTGTGCACCAATATTTTCGCAGCATTTTTTATATATTTTGGACGAGCTACACCACGTCTGAACGCGAAACTCACTCGGATAGCGCAATATTCAGTCTCGCGGAACATTTTTCATTGACCGACGCTCGGCGCAAAATAAACTCTCTGTCAATGACAATTTGTACTGTACGTCGCAGTCCTTTTGTTCCTCTTGATGATTCTGTAAATGATGACCTCTGTAGATGGTGTAAAAAATAGCTTTAAAATTGAACCACATTATAAGTTCATACATTATGTCCCACTACTGGCCCGGGCCTTCTCTACAATTAAGAGGGTTTGAGCCTTAGCCCACCACGCGGCCTAATGGGAGTTGGTAGACTACACGTCTAAGAAATTACTTGACAATTACTAGTAACCTACTCGATAATTTATTGTGAATACAATTGTAGTACAAAGTACTTGATAATTCATTGTAAATACGTGTGTATAATTTCGCCGAGATTCTCGACCGCCTGTCTGAACTTTGAGGACATCACGACTTCAATCAAGCACAATTTGGTAAATGATCAGTTTTTCTAAAAAGAAACTAAGTCGTAAATATCTACTGGTATGCATCCAATATATACCTTTGATATAAATCGTAATTGCTTCCTTAAGATTCTTACCATTCCAACATAATACATGAATTAGTGCTAGCGCCCGGTCCCACATCACCTTTGATACAAAGTCCTAGGAAGTATTTTATCAACAATTTTTTTGAAACATAAACAGTGTTTTTTCAGTGTATTTATATTTATTAAGTACCTAGTCGTAAGATGTATTCATGTTTCGTCGTTTTACATATCGCGTCTGCAACGTAGAGCTATAGCAATCTTTTGTGTTGCAGCGCTTATGTGCATATAGAAGTCGTAACTTGCGTGAATGGGCATGCATAATTAAGTATTCCACTCGCGATTCCATACGTTTGACTAACTTTGTCTGTCACATACAATATGAGGCACGGTGGGAGCTACGGGACGCCATCCACTCGTACTGTCGCTAATGTTCTCCGGAGAACAATTAATTTGAAGCCTGTACTTCCGAATACATAATAATATAGAAATTATTTTGTATTCGCAATGATTTTTCCGATTTGGTTGTGTGAAATACTAAAAAGTATCATGAAGTGCCAACAATGCAAACTCAACTCGTAGGTTGTTATGTATCTACAGGACAAAATAAGTAACATTTTGATTTAAAGAAAGAAATGCAAATAACTTATTGAATCCTCAAAATGTTAAATATTATTAACATTCAGTATTTTTTTATTAACTACTCGATTCGCAAAACACATTCCACTTGAGTAAAACGAGCAAGAAACATGTATTTATTGCTGATAATGTTGTTTTAATTTGTATTAAAGAATTTCATTTTAATTGAATCATGGAACTAATTACAAATTGATTTCAAATGTTTACGCGAAAATAAATAGATTAGTGTTGTAGAGTAAACTGAAATCCCAATGAACCGTAATAGAGTAAGATCCCAGTGCCGCCAGACCTACGTTATTTTAGCAAAGCTGAAATTTCGATGATTTATAGTCTAGTGTGTACTAGGGATGTTGCGAATATTCGCATCCGCATCCGCATATGCGGAACATTCGCATCGATTTGGACATCCGCATCCGCATCCGCATCCGCATAAATCGCTGCGGAGCTGATGCGGTTGCGGATGTGTAGCAGATCACGAAAAGAAAGAAAGGGCTGAGGGGCGGCGAGGTGCGCGTGTCGGTCTCGAGTGTCGAGTGGTTGACCGCACGTGCTGATTGACCAATAGGAAAGAAATAACATTTTATACAAATCAACCAATCGATCAATTTTATACAGATCCGCATCCGCATCCGCATCCGCGGATGTGAGCCTCTTAATATTCGCATCCGCATCCGCATCCGCGGATGTGAAAAAAATTGAATCCGCAACATCCCTAGTGTGTACTTAGAAGGGTATGCGTACTTACTAGCTCGAAAGCGGGGCCCTTTCACAGGTAGCGCGAACTAAAGGTGTCTCAAAACTGTACCCACCTACGTTAAAGTAGCAAGGTTCATATTTAAATATATTTTTGACAATATTATCAAAAATAGATAATCGTTATTGCAGGACCGTTTCCGTGGGCCATTACTTCCGCCAGACGTTTTAAAAACTGTTTAAAAATTAGGCAAACTACGTCATTTTAGCAAGCCTAAATTTGACATATACAACTACGTGGTACTATTTCCAGACTCTTTCTAAGCAGCCAGACCAATCCAATGGGCCAGTTCTTCTCCCAGACACTTCAAAGTTTCCCCTGTGAGTGCGAGCGTGAGGGCGTTATTCGTGAATCGTGCGCTATAATTCGAGTGAGAACACTACATGGCTTTATAATACAGATAATTTAAATGATGGTTATATTATTTATTGAGCTTGGTTAAAATTTTAAATAAATATAGTTATGATCATTCACAGATATTAAGATGAAATAAATTTAAATCAATAGGTGTGTATTATTTATGAAATAGCACCTTTCATTGGCAATAAATTAGTAAAAATTAATTTCATGCCATTCTTTCATTGTCATTAACAATAAAGTTGTATCTAGTATTGAGCAAAATTTATCGTGTCTACAGTATGAAGAGGCTGACACGAGAATTATTTATCATGTATGCTATATATATACCCAGGAAAACATTGCAATCCGATTTTCTGATACTGATGTAGTAGTTATAATGGTGGGTCACATGCATCGTTTGAAAGACATGAATTTGGGTACTTACAGGCACCGGGAACAATCAAAGATATGTTGATTTAACCAAGATCTATGACCGTTTCTATGTAGGAGCTTAATAGGCTTTCATACAATAACAGGATGTGACTACAATCCTGCTTTTTTTTTAAGAAAAGAAAGCAAAAACCGTTCAAAATATTGGAAAGATGCCCAGAATATCACCAAGCTTTTATGAAATTCGGTGAACTTGAATTATTCGTTAATAAAAATAAAGAAGAAGATGTATTTCATTTAATACAGAAATTTATCTGCGAGTTATACAGTATTTCATGAATAGTTGACGTACATGCTGCTCGACTTCAACTTTTTATTATTAAATATACAGTTGTTATTGTAAATGAAGAATTCAACCGGAACAATTTAAGAAATTTTGATGCAAGTAGTTTAACACCTTGCAAAAGTGAGCTATTGCAGCAGTTTCGACGAGCAAATGATATTGCAAGTATCTGGAACAATTGTCATGAGAAGCAACCCAGCACCCTCAGCCCTGAGAACAATGGGTGGATACTGAAAGATAGTCAGTATGATTTTAATTGGTTTGATGGTGATCAATTGCTCAGATTTGTTAGCGACTCACTAAAAAATGAATCAGGTATTTTACTTTCACATTAAATTATTTTTATATGTTGATAGCTGTTCGCAACCTCATTAAATTATTTATCTTTACAGAGGAGCCAAATGACGATGACCATGGTGGTGAAGATGAATTGAATATTCAATATGAATGTAAATTTGATGAGGGAAGTAGAAACTCGAGCAAGGAAGACAATGGAGATGAATAACATAATAGATAATATTTTTTAAATCTTAATTTGTCAATTGTAACATTTTCAATCAAAATTTTAATAAAAAATAATACACATCTATTGATTTAAATTTATTTCATCTTAATATCTGTGAATGATCATAACTATATTTATTTAAAATTTTAATCAAGCTCAATAAATAATATAACCATCATTTAAATTATCTGTATTATAAAGCCATGTAGTGTTCTCACTCGAATTATAGCGCACGATTCACGAATAACGCCCTCACGCTCGCACTCACAGGGGAAACTTTGAAGTGTCTGGGAGAAGAACTGGCCCATTGGATTGGTCTGGCTGCTTAGAAAGAGTCTGGAAATAGTACCACGTAGTTGTACATGTCAAATTTAGGCTTGCTAAAATGACGTAGTTTGCCTAATTTTTAAACAGTTTTTAAAACGTCTGGCGGAAGTAATGGCCCACGGAAACGGTCCTGCAATAACGATTATCTATTTTTGATAATATTGTCAAAAATATATTTAAATATGAACCTTGCTACTTTAACGTAGGTGGGTACAGTTTTGAGACACCTTTAGTTCGCGCTACCTGTGAAAGGGCCCCGCTTTCGAGCTAGTAAGTACGCATACCCTTCTAAGTACATACTAGACTATAAATCATCGAAATTTCAGCTTTGCTAAAATAACGTAGGTCTGGCGGCACTGGGATCTTGGACTATAATGGAATGAGTTGTGAGACACATGTTCCGTGGGTGATGAGTGTGTGGTGCGGTTCCAGGCGGCGTGGGACGGCGAGGGCGACATCCCCCGCATGGACTGGTCGCAGTACGACACGTTCCCCGGCTCGTTCGAGAAGTGCTCGCTGCTCACCGCCGTGCTCACGCACATCGGCCTCTACATACTCATGTTCCTCGGCTTCGTCAACCACCTGCTCTTCAAACCCAACGCCGCCACTGAGAAAAACAGAGAGGTACGTACACGCAATACCATACTCATTCTCTTATGTCAAGGCATGCGGTATGTATGGTACTGTATTTCATAGAATGTAATTAGGTTGCTTTCCAATATGAATTTATTTATTTATTTATTTTCTAACTACTGTCTAACAAAAACAATGAACTATGTTAAAGACTAAAAGTTGAGCGCCGCACTATCAAAGTGGCCCTTGAATTCTGAATTACGTAGTCTTGTTGGATGTTTTTGATTTATGTTTGATATTGAAGCGGTTATGAATGCCCAGCTCGACTGGAGTTCAATTTCGTTCGTTATTGCGTTTGATGATCTAATTTGCTACTAACTTTGCTGATATTCGTAATTCGTTTTCGCTTGTATATATGTGTAATATTCTGATCGCTCAGTGCTGTTACTAAGATGGCAGTGCCTTCACTACACCGTGCCGCCATGCCTAAATCTCACCATGACCCAAAACAGACAATAGTCTGTAATATGTATAATAATACAAGCGTTTTCTGCGCCGTATGTACTATAATGTTAAGAGTGGCACATTACTTAATTCCAGTAGTCAATTAGATAGTATTAATGCGAGAGTGCTGATTCGCGGGGCGTCGCTCGGCTGCCATCGAGGCGGGATCCGTTTTCAAACCGACGGAATCTCGAAACTGAAAATCCGTTCAACAGCATTCAGTTGTGTGTACTAATTGCTAGATACACAATCACATGCATGTGTACTTCTGATTCGACATTATGATACCGACAACTATTATGACGTGGGCAACAAAAACTACGAGAGAAGTTTTGGACTATGAAACATTTGCTTCTGATCTGGGACAAATATAAGTAATTGTCACAAATATTTATTTCGATGCGGCGATCGGACTCGCGGACTCACGTTTCAGTGGTGTATACGCAATGCGCTACGGAGGCTTTCGCTCGCAGTCTGAATTTCACAAAGTTTAAGGGACGAGTCACACCTAGTGAGGAGTCACAGTGTGCTCGCACACACCGATTTCCGCTGCAATAGGAATCAAATAAATCTATCCATTGGCTCCTCGACTGCGGCGATCGTTCGGCTATCACTCACTAATTGTAGTGTTCCGGCGCCGGCGCAAAAACTGCGGCCGTGAGCAGCCTAGCGACGACCCCGCAGTACCCGCCGCGCGAAAAACCTACAACCTTAAACATTTTTTCGATCGATTAACGCATTGTCCCAACGTTGTGAGTATTCAAATCTACGAGATTACAAGAGAAACTCGTCACCGCCACAATTACTTAGATAAACACTATTTCAATATTTATCCTTAGCATTTAAATGGATCAAGTTACAGTGTCAACATTTTCATGGTCAAACTGAGATAATAAATTGTAACGGAAAATTGAAATACTTTTGTCTAATAAATTAAGTGTTGTGTTTGATGTATCTTCTTCTTCTTCTTCATCGACCCATATACGCCCACTGCTGAGCACGGGTCTCCTCTACCATTGAGAGGGTTTAGGCCATAGTCCGCCACGCTGGCCTAGTGCGGGTTGGCGGACTACACACCTAAGAAATTCCTAAGAACTTTTAGGTGTGCAGGTTTCATCACGATGTTTTCCTTCACCGTTAAAGCAAGTGATAATTCAGTTTGAATACACACAAAACTTCGAAAAGTCAGAGGTGTGTGCCTGGGGTTCGAACCCGCGACCGCCGAGATTCTCGACCGCGCGCCTAAATCTCGAGGCCATCACTGCTTTTGTTTGATGTATGGCGCTTCATCAAATACAAGTAAGTACTGTGGTGTCCCGGTACAGCTTTACAATACAAATTAAGCGCTATTTGTAAGTATTTATAAAACATCATGAACCTTTGAGTCGAACAAAATAAACGACCAATTTTTTATATTTTAATAATCGATTAATTATATCCTAACTAGTTTTTAATGACGGAACACATTAATAATGCCAAATGCAGGGATTAAATCTGCATTCATAACATTCTTTAATATTTTAAAATTATGTTGTGCGATGATAAGGATGCATGATCTATTCAATGACGACAACATAATATCTTTAACAGTCTTTCTGACAAAATGTTTCTGTATTATTATGGTTGTAGTATGCGTTACTTTAGTTTATTGCTAAGTACTACTTAGTATGTTACCAGCACACGAATGAAAACAATCATGGTTGTGGGCGGTGAGCGCGCGAGGATGTGCAGCCCCGTGCAGCACGCAGGGCTCCACGCCACGGTGAGTGAGCGCGGCCCACGGACATTATCACACCCAACTTGGGATTTGAATTGCAAATTATTTTTGCACGAATCGTGAAAGGCGAACCGTGAAAGACGACCCTGGAAGGACGATTCTACCTGAAAGTTATTTGAAGGTAGACGACCACTGCCCATTCGCACGATGTATACTAATTATTTCTTAAACCACTGAGATTTAGAACATGAATGTAATCTGGGGAAAATATGCGGACTACATTCTCGGCCAAATAAACCTTGCATGGACTGAAATGAAGCATGATTTTGAAAGAGAAATTCTAATCTCTAAGTACGTGGTAGATTTGTCTGCTGGGGGTTTTTTTAAAACAATACGTCCAGGCTAATGTGGATCGTACCGTTTATAAAATGTACGCATTTTATTCGGCCATAGAAATAGTTTATTAATAGTAGCAACATAACCAGCTATGATCGCAATTTAATCGAAGTTGCATAATTGTTGAAATCGATGGCACATGGTGGGAAAGTACCGCGTGGGCCGTGTGGAATGGGGGCGTCCGAGGGCCAACTAACATGTTCCCTTTGTGAATCTATTGCGTGTTCATAGTGAGCTGCTCACGTGCCGCTGGAACCAAACGGTTCGCGTGATTTTCCACTCGATAGGGAATGAGTAACAAGTGCCACTTTCATACGTCACAGTTCTGATTGTAGTTATTGAGAAGTCTGTTTCGCTTCACTGAAGGCACATTGCTCATTGCGTTCATTGCTCATTTGCGACATGTATGAATTCGCCAACCAATTCCGATACAATTTGTATTTCGTGCAATGTGTTCGTATGTGGAGGTGCTGTCCGCTGCTCGAGACACTCTCGACGATGACACACCCGATCAAATCGCGGATGATGCTAGTTAAATAGAAATACAGCGAAGTAATGTATTGAAATCGTGTTGGTTTGTATGGGAACGGCACAAGTGGTGAGAATGCGCGTGATTCGTCCGTGCTCGGGTAGCGCGGGGCTGGAGAGCTACTAATTGCCGGCCCATTATGCCGCCCTAGTTACGGTCCTCGCTCACAACTCGCGCACTCGCTTCATTTGTTGCACTCTATGACCTATGTATGTTATCAGCCACATGACATTCAAAACACATTTGTAGAAAAAGTTGAGGTACAAATACTCTACCTACTACTGCTAGGATATATACCTGAGTGTGCAAAAAGTACACGAAACCATTTTAATAACACCAAAATATGCATATTCGTCTTGCATAGTCTTGCCACTGGTCACTTTCATTTTCAAAGTGCTTGTTTTATTATATTGTATATTCGTCTACAGATGTACATAATCTCATGTCTGTGTAGGGTTAGGCAGAGGTGCATTTCTGCATCCACATTTCGTCAGGTACATTGTGAGCTCATTGTCGTTTTTCGGGCACATTTCCAGACTCCGTACAGCTACTGATAATTTCAGTAGTCGTGTATACTGTATATAATTGTCTATCCGGCGAAAAGTTTATATTATATGAATATGGGTGCCATCGCCATGGTCATGTGTACAGTACAGGGCGACCGAACCATGTGATGTTGTGATGCGGCGCGCCCACTTCTCGCTAATTAATATCACCAGTTCATGTCCCACCGAGCTCCGCGGGTCGACCAACATTTACATGTTATGCTAATGCGAGCGATCAATAAGCTCCAACACCAGATTAACTTTTATTTATCTGTTTTATACTCAATTAATTAAGATGTGCATTTATGATTTTTTTTATAATGTTTTTCTCGACCTCTGCTTTTTATCTCATTCCCTAAATATTTTAACCAATATGAATATACCACGTTATTGGATATACGTCTCGACAACAATTGAATAAGAACAGGTTTATTAATTTGGGCTTCAAGTAAACGTTAACTATTGGCCACGCTGTCACCGCCGATAAACTGTACGTACATTGTACGAGTATGTAGAACAAAATGTAATACAGTAGGTACAGGTGGAGCGGATCCGTTACATTGCAGAAAACATCGTGTTTTCCTGAAGTATTGCCGGTCCGTACTGAACGTTACTAATAACTAGATATTATTAGCAACACTATACAAACGCCCAACTCACGTTCTACACACGCGTGGTTTTCTACCAAAATCTTTTCTAATGTTACATACGCCAATGTAAATTTGTTCTATTGTTACACCTTCACAATTTACCAGATTTCGGTGAATTTTGATACATGAATGAATGATAACTTTCTGATGGGATTATTCTAAACATAAGTTCACAAATTTCTTGAATACTGGCTTCCAAGAATGAATTTCTTGAATGCCAAGGTCGCGAGCTAGTAAGGAAAGTTTGCTAATTTTCACAAAAGTAGATAGAGCGAAAGCAACCGCGCCCCATGCCGTGTGCTGCGCTCCTATTGTACAGCGACTCGGTAGAGAGTAAGGAGTCACCTGACTCACTTCTAACTCGTGGCAACTGTGCAGGCTTGTACTGCGACTTGTTCGCCGCCGATACCGTGTACTGCCACACGCTTATTTATTTATTTATGCTTCATATACATATAAGTATAAAGGCGGACTTAATGCCGAAGGCATTATCTACTAGTCAACCTCTGGGTGGTGCAGAGAAACACGAATAGGTGCATAATTGATGGTGTTGCAATACATAGTTAAACATCTATATATATAAAAATGAATTGCTGTTCGTTAGTCTCGCTAAAACTCGAGAACGGCTGGACCGATTTGGCTAATTTTAGTCTTGAAATATTCGTTGAAGTTCAGGGAAGGTTTAAACGGTGAGAAACTCTGGAAAAATTGCGAGGAATATAATAAAAACAAGAAATTCAATTTCCCATATAAACTATTCTACGTAATGTCCTGTCAAACGTTAAATGTTTATCCCTTAAATACGGTTAATTGTTCCCTTAAATTAAAGAACGGATTAAAATAAAGGTTTCGAATCGACAACATATATCTACAACATTCGGATTATTGCATATTTTACATTTTAAAAATGAAGAATAGTGTCATTGATTAATAGGGATTGACATTTTTGTTAGTTGTCAAATGTTTATGTCAGCGTTCAGAACTATTTGTTGTGTAAAATATATAAAGCCTAATTATTGTTATCTCCTTGGATGCGCCTGGTTTACAATTTACAACTGATAGACCGAGATCCCAAAGCCGCCAGACGTTACTTATTTTCTTTTAGTGTTAGTAAGTATTACCATCTGCTGTTACCTTTGCTTGGATACCGAGCCATTGCGGTATTAAAGGAAATGAAAAGGCTGACGAATTAGCAAAACAAGCGGTGGAATGTGGAGACCTTTTTCCCTATCAAAATTATTATAGTGATCTCATAACTTTATCTAGACTTGACCTGCAAGAATCCTGGAGTAAACTTTGGGCTGTCAGTAGCCTCTCAAAGGGTAAATTTTACTATCAAGTACAGCCCAAAATACCAACAAAACCTTGGTTTTTTAAGATCAAACTAAACAAGATGCCCACATCAGCATTAATACGAATGCGATTGGGACACGTTTGTACTCCGGCACATCTTTCCAAACTTGGAATTTTAGAATCTTCTGCCTGCTCATGTGGGTATGAAGATGGTGACATTAACCACATTGTTTTCTCCTGTCCCACCTATGACCATTCTTCACTATACACTTCATTGATATCCCTTCATGTTCCTTTCCCTGTAAATATTACCTCGCTTCTTTATAATAATAACATACATATTTATAACGTTTTAGCTACATATTTATGTAAAAATAATATTAAAATTTAATCATTTCCCCCCATATATGTACATTTACTAATCCTCTAATTCTGTTTTTGTTTAATTTTTTTTTTTTATAATAAGTTTAGTGTTTGCAACATTTTGTTTCCCTAACTTTGAACCCTAGAAAGTTAATGTTACTTTGACCTACGCTTTATACCTTGACGCTGGCAGATGCGCAAAGCGCGCCTTGCCATAAGGAAGAAAAAAAAAAAAAAAAGTATTACCATCGTATGTATACTCGCTAACTTGGTCGAACGGCTAATTTATAGATATCAGCTGGTCAGGGTACCTAAAAGCGTTACGTAAATTCTCATGGCTGATTTTCACGTATGTTTGAGATAATATCGTTAAAAATATTTCCCGTCGGCCATATTACTTTGCAGGCGCTTTGAAGATCCAAAATAATGAGTTAACTTCGCCTAAATTCTAATGCTCCGTTTTTATATATGTTCACCAGGCAGCTATTTTAAAACAAGAAGACAGACCGATCTAGGGGGTCAATTTTCCCTAAATTCATTTAGAGGTTTTTAGGTGCCCTGACCACCTCATATGTGGACATTGGCCGTTCGACCAAGTTAGTGAGTATGCGTACGATGGTAGTACATACTGTCACTACCCAATGGTCCACATTTCGTCCAACAGACAATAAGTAACGTTTGGTGGCTCTGGGATCTTTGTCTATGAGGGCGGACCCAGTAATAAGACCAAGGCTGAAGCCTTTATAAATAGTGAAAAGCAAAATAAAATTAAAGTAGAAAGAAATGAATTGGAAAAGGAAGAGAATATAACAAAAATGGATGAATCAGTTTGTGTAATCTATTTGTATAAAAATGAACAGTTTTCCTTAATGTCTGTATTACCTTTATATAATCGTAAACTATGCATTTGATCATGAGATAATCTTTATTAAAGTTGTTGTGCATGAGCTAAAAAACGTTTCTGAATTGGTACGACGAATTTTCGACTACCGGGCGGTTGCGGATGACGGTGGGCGCTTCTCGCCCGCGTACCGGTCGCCCCACTCGGCGCGAAGATGGCCACTGGGAGGTTTTGATCGGTATGCCGGTTTAGGGATTTTGTTAGGGACCCAGCCCGGCACTAATCTGCGCGGTTATGACGTCGCCGCGCGCCGGGCTGGCGGGAAGTAGAGCCATAAACAGCTTTCCCCCCGAGAACAAAAAAAAAGGTGACGCAACCGTCACTCAACCTCCTCTTAAACGACTAGACCAATTGGGATAAAGATTTATATGTATATGTCAACGGGTCCCTAGATGATTTCAAAACACAATTGGACCCGCTAGATAGCGCTGCTGTAGGCATATTGTTCAAAGCTTTCCCGAGAAGGACGACGTCTGCCGGTACAGCTATTGAAAATAAAATTAAGTTAATATGTAACACGACATTCATTGACTGGCAGGGCGATACGAAGTGTGCCGGGTCCGCTAGTACATAGATAAATATAAATATACACACATACATATATACATAGGAAATACATAATAGTATACATAATATAAAGTCATGCTTATATAAAATTTATAATATGAATACAAAAATATACATACTAAGATACTTCTGACATATGCTTAAATAGAAGTTGCCGTACTCTAATTTAAAAAAAAACGGCTTGTCAACATCCTGATTTCGAGGGGGAGTGCATTCCAAAGAAGGATAGCCTGAATGAAAAAAGAACAGTGAAGAAAGTCAGAGCTATGAGAAGGACACGAAAGGAGAAGATTGTTAGACGAGCGAAGATCCCTGTCATGGTTACATCCAAGATATTGAAAATAAAGAGACAGGTAGGAGGGGGGAGTAGGAGATTTAAGAATTGAGAAAAGGGTAGTGAGTGCGCGCAGAAATCGCTTATCGGGTGAGTACTTAGGTACTCCAATACCCGTTGTATTGAACCTTTCCTGCTGTTGCACCGATACTGATCCCGCCACGGACCTAATATTTTATTTATAAATAATTGATCTCTTATTGTTATTGTCAGCACATATAAAAGTGGGTGGTGTGTCGCTGCAATAAATGAAGACTTGACACGTGATGTGAGCGCGCGCGTGGAGAGTAAAGCCAGCGCGGCACCGAGGGCATTCCTCGTTGACTTGCACGCACAGGCGCCCGCGCGCTTGCCGCGGTCCGACATTATCGGACACATACCTGCATCACACATAGGTGCTTGTTTTCTGCGGTTGAGATACTCGTTGAAACTTCTCACTTATAATGACCCCTATTTTCAAAGAAATCACTTAACCTCACTTGCTCGTTTGTCTCCTTTTTCCATAAAGAAAAAACAAGCGAACCTGCAGAGAAGCTAATTTCATAGTAATACAGTATCGTGGCACACAACACATTGGAACAAACTCAGTTTTATTCTAGTTTTCGTCAGTGGCGGTAGTTCCATAGGAGCTCAAAAGCATTATGTATAATCTTAAGTTTGTGATGTTGATTTAGAGTTAAAAGATTAATTATATATTATTCTGAATTTTATAAGGTAAGCGGGGCTTTTGAGCTTCTATGGAAAATCGTATAGCACTTAAGTGTTGAACACGTAAGAGAAAGCTGGTTAACCGTCACTGTTAGTGGAAAGCTCTTTGTTTTTCCAACTCGTCTCATATTGTCTTTCTGATTAAGTTCGTTGCAGGATTATGACTAATTAGGTCATATTATTCGCAGAGCTCCATTGCTCGGCTTCAATACTGTGCGTGTCGCTGTTGATCGTGAGGATTGGAGTTACAGGGGCATTAGCCGTCACCGTCAGCTATCTCACGGTTAATAGTAAGAGTGTAATGATGGCGTTTTATGGTGATTGTCTACAATATAAATACAATAAAGTTTGCACGAGGGTTTCAAACGAATACATCGAGTCAACTAGCGTTGCCGCTCGATACGTTGGCTTCAACATGACTTGAATGTGAGACCATTAAAAGTAGTAACCAAAACTTAGGGTCACAACATATTGCGAAGTACGCACGGTGCGTCCGTTGTGTGGTGCGGTTGCAGGCCGTCGGGCAGCGCGGCGCGGTCGGTGCCGCGTGTAGCGCGAGGGGTGCGCGACAACTTCCTGAATTCCAACGAGCCACCTCACCGCCCACCGTCATATCTTATCGGGCCGGCCTTACTCACCAACGGCTTATTATTGTCGATAGCGTCACGTGAGAGCCCTCGCAATTTATTGCTGAACGCATATCAACAGACACACGGGGTAAAAAAGGGAAAAAGAATCCGTGACCTCTCATGTCCACAGTCGACGGGAGGACGGTCGCAATCCGCCTCGGATACTTGAAATTCAGAGCACCTGGTTATTTGTATACATGAGTGATATTAAATACAATCCTCACCCGCCAGTGTAATTGGTTGCTAACTCTCACTGATAAGTGCGATACGTGCGATAATGAGTCACCTCCCCGCCATCGACACACACGCAGTGGGTCAGTGTGTTATATTCTTGGTATGAGCATTGAGCACTTATAGCGCACCGTTCGGTTCACGATGCTAATTTCTAATTATCGCCGTCCTATGAATTAATCCTTGTTGAACTTACGAATGTCTATTACTATCTAAATCAGCCCAAACACCTTCCATTGTTTGGCTTCTCTATCGCACAAGGGGGCTAGACCTTAGTGAAATTGCGGGTCGGTGAACCTCACATCTATTTATTTAAAATGAATGTTTGTCTATCTGTATGTTCTTTATAGAACCATAAACTATGCATTAGATCATACGAAAGTCTTTAGCAAAATTATTGTGTATGAGCAATTTCAAGGTTTCTGAGCTGGTACAACCAATTATTACCGACATGTGGCGCTACTGTCATTCCAATGTGAATAGAGAGGGAGATGTGTGTATATTATTTTAATGAGTCCCTGGTCGATTTCAAAACACAAATTGACGTCGTCTGCTGGGACTTATTATTTTATTAGGAAAACAAACAGTCACTTAAAAATCTAATTAAACTAATACACAATTTGCTTAAAGACTAAATAATATGTTTTCGCATATATATATATATCTATAACACGAATTGCATAAAAATCCTAAGCTAAATACTACGTACACAAATAACAAAGAGAAAACTAGAATAAGAAATGGAAAAAATACTAATAAGTAAATACAATGACATTTGAATGAAGTAAATTAGAGAACCGATTGAAACCAATGCTTTAAGAGTTTTTTTTTTACATCAGTTGTATTAAAAAGGTCAATATCGATAACGTCAGCCAGTTCATTATATAAGTGCGGTGTCCTCGAGAAGAACGAGTGCCGCCTGTACTTTGAGGCACTAGAAGGAATGTGTAATAGAGACGGTTGTCTTATCCTTGAAGGAATTCAAAAATGTATTAGAGAGAGATGACGAGGCGCATCAATTTTAGACTGAGCTAACTTCCATAAAAATGAAATATCTACAATTTTTCTTCTCTCTTGTAATGGCAATATATGATGTCTCTTACGTCTAAGCTCATGGCTGTTGTCGCGTTGTTTATGTACAGCAAGTACATAAATATATTTTTTTAACTTTTTAGACACCCTGGTTTCAAAAACGTTTTCTTCTTTGATGTAGCTTATAATATATTTTTAAGCATATACCCACTTAGATGTGTCTGTCTGGGACCACCTGCGACCACCGGGATATTGTCATGCCATGCATTGTATGCCTTGTCCTTAAAGTAACACGCACTTCACTACTAAAAAATATCAGTGCTGCATAGTCATAGTCAAGCAGTGATGGCCTCGAGGTTTAGGCGCGCGGTCGAGAATCTCGGCGGTCGCGGGTTCGAACCCCAGGCACACACCTCTGACTTTTCGAAGTTATGTGTGTATTCACATTGAATTATCACTTGCTTTAACGGTGAAGGAAAACATCGTGATGAAACCTGCACACCTAAGAGTTCTTAGGAATTTCTTAGGTGTGTAGTCCGCCAACCCGCACTAGGCCAGCGTGGTGGACTACGGCCTAAACCCTCTCAATGGTAGAGGAGACCCGTGCTCAGCAGTGGGCGTATATGGGTTGATGAAGAAGAAGAAGAAGATAGTCATATCTGCCTCAAATTTTGGAAAATAAACATTCATTTCCTACTTCGGGTTCGGTACATATTATCGCAGTAATAAATAAACGGTAAGAGACTCCCTGAGCATTAACATTTTTATTCTTTAGGATTATTAAAAATTACTTTACTGTTATAATTTCATTATTTGGGCGATCGAGTGACACTCGACGCTTGGCAGTAATGGTTGTTGTAAGGCGGGTTTGGTTGTTGGCTTGCAGGGGTATGCGCCGCTGTACGACCCGTTCGAGCAGTTCTTCTCGCGGTACGTGTACCGGCGCGTGCGGCACTGCTTCAACCGGCCCATCACCTCCGCGCCCGGCGCAGAGCTCACGCTCAAGGAGCGCGAGAGCACCGACCACAACTGGACCTTCAGGTATCGCCGACCGACACCACACATTGTTCAGAAATACCTACTGTTTCCTAGACCAAAATCACATAATATCTATATTTATTGCGTCATTTTGAGAGTGAACAATTATTTAAATGAATTATTTGTCAATTCGGTAGAAGAAGAATGAAAGGAGACATGTGACCTGTTGATAAGCTCATCGCATCACATCATATCCCGAGAAACGTGTCGATGTGATGAGCGCTTAGAGCCAGGTACCTGTATTTAAGTCGGGGCAGGCGCGGCCCGAATGGAGTGGGAGAGCGAAGTTATATCGCTGGCGGGTCGGTTGCAGGTTCACGGGCACGGAGCGGCGCTGCATCAACCTGGGCTCGTACAACTACCTGGGGTTCGCGGAGGGCGCGGGCTCGGTGACGGAGGCGGCGGTGAGCAGCGCCGTGCGCCGCTACGGGCTGGCCATGTGCTCGGCGCGCGCGGAGCTGGGCTCCACGCCGCTGCACCGCGAGCTGGAGCGGGCCACGGCGCGCTTCCTCGGCGTCGAGGCGGCCATCGTGTTCGGCATGGGCTTCGCCACCAACTCGCTCAGCCTGCCGGGCCTGTTCGGGCCGGGCACGCTCGTGCTCAGCGACGAGAACAACCACGCCTCGCTCATCCTGGGGCTGCGGCTGGCGCGCGTCACCGTGCGCGTGTTCCGCCACAACGACGTGCGCCACGCCGAGCGGCTGGCGCGCGCCGCCATCCGCGAGGGCGCGTGGGACAACATCGTGCTCGTGGTGGAGGGCGTGTACAGCATGGAGGGCTCGGTGGCGCCGCTGGCCGCGCTCGTGGCGCTCAAGCGCCGCCTCGGCCTGCGCCTGTACCTGGACGAGGCGCACAGCGTGGGCGCCATGGGCCCGCGCGGCCGCGGCGTCACCGACCACGCCGCCGTGCCGCCGCACCACGTCGACGTGCTCATGGGCACCTTCACCAAGAGCTTCGGCGCCGCCGGCGGATACATCGCAGGTGCCGCACCTTCCCACCGCTTCCGTTACGAGCGGTCACACAACTTCCTCTTCAAATGGGACACATGTCACATGGCGTATTAATTTATAGTGTTACCACAATTTAGGTGACGCCTATTGCGGAAATGAAATAATTAATTGAATCTTTGACGAGCTTAATATTATTTAGACTACGAAATTCTACTGTTGCTTAAAGTATGACGGTTAATATTGTATGAAGTTGAATGAGTATAAAATGCGTGGAGCCGCGTGTGCGATCCCGGCGCAACAGTGCGAGTGATATAGGGACAAACTCTCCACCTTCCCATGGCCCAACCGACCTAGTCGGTTATATGGGCCCAATCCCGGGAGTACGAGCGCGGAACCTGGTGTCTGCATTGCAGTTGGCACCGAGCCGCGCTCGCCTCGCTCCCTACAATAGCGACCGGTACTAGTGCGCGTGGTGTGTGCAGGCTCGGCGGCGCTGGTGGCGCGCGTGCGGCGCTGCGGGCACGCGCACACGTACGCGCACGCCATGGCGCCCGCCGTGTGCGCGCAGGTGCTGGCCGCCATGCGCGCGCTCGACACGCCGCTCGGCGCTGCCCGCGTGCACGCGCTGCGCCGGAACGCGCGCTACTTCCGACACAGGTACTGCGCTCACTGTCACCCCGCCCGGTCGGTACTAACGCGTGCGCCATGCACGCCGCATGGTGGTGCCGGCAGTGGCCGCTGGACACGGTGCGGTGCCATTGTAACGCGTGTTTGTCCGGCGCAGACTCCGCGAGATGGGCGTGGTGACGTTCGGCCACCCCGACTCGCCGGTGGTGCCGATGCTGGTGTACACGTTCAGCAAGATGGCGGCCACGGTGGAGCGGCTGACGGCGCGCGGCGTCGCCACCGTGGGCGTGGGCTTCCCCGCCACGCCGCTCAACAAGGCGCGCATCAGGTGAGTGCCGCGGCGGCAGTGTCCGCCTGGCGTCCGGCGCAGTGTCCGGCTGGCGTCCGGCGCGGCGAGTACAGGCTGTGTGTTGCGCAGGTTCTGCCTGTCGGCGTCGCACTCGCTGGAGCAGCTGGACCGGTGCGTGGAGGCGATCCGCGCCGTGGTGGACGAGCTGGGGCTGCGCTACTCGCGCCTGCCGCCGCCGCCCGCCGACTCGCGCGCGCTCTAGCGACACACTACCTCCTCGCCCTTACTTATAGTATAATTGCTTATACTCAATAAATTATTTTCTCATGTCCGCCGTGTATCATTTGTACCGCTGGTCGGCGGCGCGAGCGTGCAGTGTTGCCGACACACTAGCCAGCCACGCACTCCCCATGCTTTGATGTTGTGCTGAGATCGATATAAAACAGTTCCGCTTCAGCCGTCGATATTGTCAATATGAATAATGCATCTGCGCCGTGTGCTGTGTACGTTTACCGCATTACTAATATTGGAGCATTTTATTGTATAACATAAAATGACGAAATGTATAATGGAAAATTGTTGGACATTTACTAAGTATCTATTAAGAATTTTGCGTAAAAAAAGCAATGCCTTGAATCCAGCCGTAGTTGTTGGGAGTGCATGGTGACACCCCCCCCCCCTCCCCGCCGCCGCTCTACGTCGCGTGAAGGAGCTGTTCCGCGAGAGTTGTGTGCTCGCATGCTGTGTAAACTGAATTAGTTCCGCAGCCGGCGCCCTCCACTGCACACCCGCCGCTCGTTGCCAGCACTCTGTACTAACTACGATACCTATGTATACCTCAATAAACTACTTTACCTATAACACACTTATTTATTTCCCACCTTGGTCATACGGCCTTCCGCGAAACTGTTTACACATCGACAGCCGCGTCCGTTCGCAACAGAAGAAAAATGTCTAATGCAAATTAAAATCCAATAGCCTTAGTTAAAATTAATAGAATTAATTTAAACTGCGTTACCTGAGTGGCGTTCTACGGCGCTTCGACACTACTTCGTCGACTTAAGGTGAAGCAACGTCGACAAGTAAAGCGCCAAGCTCGCGACGGTCCCTAACCTCAGGCCGCCGTACACGTATGCCCCGGACACCGGACACCGCGCGGTGCCATAACACCTGCCCACAGGCGACCCTCACGCGGCCTCCCCGCTCCACCCGGCGCGCCACTGCTTGTCCCTTGTGCTGGCGCCATCAAGTGGCCGGGTGCGTGCTGTCCCGGCGCTCCTCCGCCCGCGGGTATCGGAGACCTTGACCCGCTCCCGCTTGTTTTGATATTCGGCAACGCAGTGCAGATCTTGCCCACGCGGTGTTTACACTGGCCGTAGATAACGCGAGTGGCGAATAGTGCGCGCCCGCCGCCAGCGCCCGAGTCCCCGCGTTAGTTTTGTTATCACGCGCAGCGCGGCCGTTCGTTCGCTGAGACGCTCGAGGCGGCGAACCGAACGTACCACCCGCGGTTCTCGTTGTCCGTGTGACCCGCTCGAGTCGTAAAAGGCATGGGTGAGTCGTCGCGTTATCGACGTATCTCGCTATCGACATGGCGGGCCAACAGATAGGAGCGAGCGATACCTGCGATAAGAGCGCGTCGCTCCACAGTCGCGGCCGCGCGTTGTTTTCGCACGTCGTGTGCGCGCTGGAGCCGCGCGCCGGAGAGACCGAGGTGCCATGGACCTGCTGCTCCCGCTCACCGCGCTGCTGCTGGCGGCCGGCGCTCGCCCCGCCGCGGCGCAGCACAACGTCACCGTGCTGCACCAGCAGTGAGTAGCGCCGCCGCGCGCCTGCCCGACGCCCACCGGCATTTCGGCGGGCTCGCGGAAACGGCTTATCGCCACATAGCCGAGTGAGCGGTCATCATGGGTGTGCTCGTGGTCGCAGGTTAAACTTGGAGGAGAACTACACGCTGAGCATGGACCCCAGCACGGAGTACTTGCTGCAGTTCGTGCCGGTGAGTCGCCGCCGCCGGAGCCGCGTCGGGCGCCGCCAGCTGCGCCGGCCCGTGCGCGTCGGCGCCGGTGATCGACACGCTGCTTAACGTTACAGTCGCCGTCTGTGAAACATCACCTGTCAAACGAAAATATTATCGGTTGCGACCTCGGCGTAAATATTTGAACAAGTGTTCTGTAGGTGCCTGCGAGCGAGTCGCGGCGTGGCGTCACTGGTGCATAGTGTATACGTGTAGTCACCGCACATGTGGACGTCATCGATTCCATTCATCATAAATGCGTTATACGTATGTTCACTCCATGTACTAGAGTCCTAGCTGATGCGTGACCGACGCACGAGCCCCACTTGCTACCGCGCGAGCCACCACTTCGCAGTACTTACTCGTTCACACAAATAAATTAAAATCTTTTTAATGCCATTAAATTTGGAATAACGTTCGATAAGACTTAAAACTTCTCGGCTACAAAGGTCAGATGCTATCAAGTTGATTTTACTGTTTGTTAAATAGAAACTAAACAGTTGTGAGATAAACATTATTAATTGATTTATACACATCGCCTGTGTCCCGCCGGATCAGGCAGCTCTATATCACCGAATATTGAAGACGAAACTTTCGATTTTATAAGTGTATTTTCAGTGTATAGTCGCCTGAATCGGCATGGTCCGTCTTTTCTCAAATGCCTATCTTTCAATACTTTCATAATATTCTGACGTCATCCGGAAAATTCAGTTTAGTCGGTTTCTCGGTAATTGAGCGTAAAAGGTGCTATACATACGACCACTATTCAAAAAAATATTTCATCGTCTATGCGCATTCGTCGTCATCAGCTCCACGCCAATAAGTCTTCGTTAAAGACGTGCAGAATGAAGCGGTCCGGCGACAGTCCACAGACTCTATTGGTGGCCGCCACCTTTTTAGACTCTTGCTTATTATCGGGCTTGGTCCATCCGAAACGATATTTCACTCAACTTTTGTTCTTTTAGAGCAGTGGTACCCAAACTTATTTTGTCTACTGCCCACTTTGAGAATAAAACATTTTTTAGCGCCCCCATTAAAACGCGCGAAACCACAAATGAAAATAAAATAAATTATTTATTTAACCGTCATCCTAAAAAAAAAAAAACATGAGCCACTCTGGACAGTAGTGGCCACTTTTCACCACTATTACCCAAGATTCTACTAAAAAATATAAAAAAAACCAGAACTGCATAGTATGATCATGTATATTGCGATCTAATACCGATTTTGGGCGCGTATCTACCGATTTTTGTCGCTCCTAGCTAAATAAAATTACAAATCACCCCCCAGGCCTCTAGGCTCTACACAACGCCCCCAATTTCTTTCTGGGTCTCTTACCGCCCCCTTTGAGACCTTCAGCGCCCACAAGGGGGCGTTATCGCCCACTTTGGGAAACACTGTTTTAGAGTAATCCGAAAATAATTAATGACCACTTTAATTTAATTCTTATTTTTGCTTACAATTTCCTACCGCGTAGATAAAGCCAAGACCCTTATAAGGTTCTCCGCCTCCGCACTCTAGCTGGAGTCTTTTGTCTTTTCAGCCTATCTCCTCATAGATGATTCAATTTCGTAGGGAAATTCCAGGCATAGCTGACTCCATAGCTCGCTGGGTGACCTTCAGTTTTATTTATTATTCAGTTTTATTTTATTATATAAATGGTGGCCACGTTTCAGTGCCGTAAGTCATTACAGTTAGTAAGCCGCATTTGATGATTGACCTCTCTCTCGAAATTGGACCTGCCTCAAGCATCGTCTACAAATTCGAGAGAGGAGTTTCCCACTAAAATAGAGGTGGGTAAAACACGAACATTCAACATTATTTTATAGTTTTATCTATGATAATTCTAAGACCAACCTGTTTGGAAACATATCGAGGTCTTTAACATTAGTTCGTCGCTTATGTTGATGCTGAATGTACTCACGAAGTTTAAAAGTATCTTGTGAACAATTTCTGAGATAAATATATATTTTTTTAATTCTGTCCCTTGCCTCTGTGCTCTGCTCTTATACTCGGGCCGACGCGGGAGCGTTAGTCCTGACGGTAGTCTATACCTGTTTACGTATATTGAAACCAAGAATACCTGTTATTACACTTGTGTGTTAAATTTTTAGAGGGCCAAGCACGTAACCGAAAGAATGGTTAAAGAGTTGAAATATTTTAATGATGTATTAAATTGGACAAAGCATAGATATGATTGTTAATTAGCACAGTAACACAGATAAAGTATACTACTCGTCCGGACTGGGAAGTCCGTATCACGTACGAGCACATTCATTCTCAATGTGTTCATAATAATGGTATAATCTGTTCATTGTAAGCTTATCGTGACGCATTATATTTATGAAAATAACATATTCAATCTTGAGTTTAATACAAGACAAAATTATATGAGTAAAGACACTGAAGGACTCCTATTAACCGTAGAGGACGGCCGAGCCCAGGGGTGGGAGCTCGGCTACTATGGCTCATGCGCGCTCTTATCGCAGCCACGTGGACTTGACGCAATAATTATATTGTGTGACAGAATAATCTATTTTTTTTTTTTTTTGCTTTTTTGGTCCATGCCTCGCGTAGATTACGATCGATAATAAATGTAAATATTGATCGTGTCTAGTTTTATTGACATGGCTCTACCAACTTAACCAACATAGTGCAACAGCTTGACAACAAACAAATTACGATTCTACACTCGCCACATGCGTGACAATACCATTTCCTTTCTTCACTTTCTACGCTTTTCTACTTTTTTTCCATATTCAATATTTTGCTTCGTATATTCAGTCATCATCATCATATCAGCCATTAGTGGTCCACTGCTGGACATAGGCCTCCCCCAATGACTTCCACCGGGAACGGTCGGAAGCCGCCTGCAGCCAGCGACGTCCCGCGACCTTGACAAGGTCGTCGGACCACCTTGTCGGGGGACGTCCCACGCTGCGCTTGCCAGTACGTGGCCTCCACTGGAGAACTTTCTGGCCCCATCGGCCATCAGTTCTCCGCGCCATGTGGCCGGCCCATTGCCACTTCAACGAGCTAATCCGTTGGGCTATGTCGGTTACTTTAGTTCTCCTACGGATCTCCTCATTTCTGATTCGATCACGTAGGGAAACCCCGAGCATAGCCCTCTCCATAGCTCGTTGAGTGACCCTGAGCCGTCCCATGACGCCTTTAGTGAGAGGCCACGTCTCAGTGCCGTAAGTCATCACTGGTAACACACAACTATTGAAGACTTTTGTCTTCAGGCACTGAGGTATTTTGGACGAGAAGACGTCTCCTAACTTTCCGAACGCTGCCCAACCGAGTTGGATTCGACGATTGACCTCTCTCTCGAAGTTGGACCTGCCTAACCGGACCACTTGTCCCAAATAGACATATTCGTCTACAACTTCGAGAGTCGAGCCCCCAACTGCGATTGGGGTGGGCACAACATGGACATTCGACATGATTTTCGTCTTGTCCATGTTCATTTTAAGACCCACCTGTTGGGAGACTCGATTGAGGTCTTCGAGCATAGTGCTAAGGTCCTCCAGCGATTCTGCCATGACTACAATATCGTCGGCAAACCGAAGGTGTGTGATATACTCGCCGTTGATGTTGATGCCGAATCCTTTCCACTCCAAGAGCTTGAAGGCGTTTTCCAGCGCGGCAGTGAACAGTTTCGGAGATATAACATCTCCCTGTCTCACGCCTCTCTGTAGTGGAATAGCCTTCGTGCTCTGATCTTGTACTCGGACCGACATGGTGGCGTTGCTGTATATGCTTTTCAACACCTCGATGTACCGACAGTCAATGTGGCACCGCTGGAGAGACTCTAGCACCGCCCACGTCTCGATCGAATCAAAGGCTTTCTCATAGTCCACAAACGCTAAACAAAGCGGCAAGTTGTATTCCTCGGTTTTCTGGATAACTTGCCGAAGCGTATGGATGTGGTCTATGGTGCTAAAGCCTTTTCGGAAACCAGCTTGTTCGGGCGGCTGGAAGTCATCAAACCTGCGTTCGAGACGATTTGTGATGACCCTCGAAAACAACTTATAGACATGGCTCAGGAGCGAGATGGGCCTGTAATTCTTCAGCAAGGTGTTGTCACCTTTTTTGAAGAACAGTACCACCACGCTCCTGCTCCATGCCTCTGGCGTTGAGCCCTCGAGGAGAACGGAATTGAAGAGCCTCTGAAGGACTTTAAGTACCGGCGTTCCGCCCGCTTTCAGAAGCTCTGAAGTGATTCCGTCCTCACCCGGCGCCTTGTTGTTCTTAAGTTGTTTCAGGGCCATCTCAATCTCACACAGGCTGATGTCCGGGATGTCATCGCTGAAGTGGCGGATCAACTCGGCTCTCGGGTCTTCGGCCGAGCGAACAGCGGGCTTGGCAACCGAGGTGTAAAGCTGTCCGTAGAACCTCTCGATCTCCCTTAAAACCTCTGCCCTCGTCGACACTACGCGGCCGCCCTCCGTCTTCAGCCTAGACAACTGTCTTTGCCCAATAGACAAGTCTCTTGCAAACACTTTGGAGCCTCCGTTCCGCTCTATTGTCTCTTTAATGCTCACAGTATTGTGAGCACGGACATCGTGTCGCAAGGACTTCCAGATCCGTCTATTGAGCTGACGATATGCTTCGGCATCCTCGGAAGACTGCAGCGCCATAGATCGACGTTCGGCCATAAGGTCAAGAGTGTGGACCGAGAGTTTTTGTGGTCTATCTCTACGGCGAGGTCTAAAATGCTTAGATCCCACCGCATGGACAGCTTCTACCAAACCGCTGTTTAACTCGTCCACGGCAAGGTTTTCTTCCAGGCACTCGAAGCGATTTTTCAGCTCGAGTTGAAAGCTCTCGGGGTTTTGGATATGGGCGCGAGTAGGTCGTAGCGTAGACTTCATCAAGCGACGTCTTTCTAATTGGACGTTGATATTTAATGAGCCTCTAACCATTCGGTGATCGCTACCGGTTTTCACCCTGTTGATCACAGAGACATCACTGAATATCCGTCGTTTCGTCGTCAAGATGAAATCTATCTCATTTCTCGTGGAACCATCAGGGCTCAGCCAGGTCCATTTCCTGTGAGGCGGCTTCTGGAAGAAAGAGTTCATCGCAAAGAGTCCCTCTTTCTCCAGGAATTCAGCCAGCCTCTGACCCCTGGGGTTCCGTTGCCCATGTCCAAATTGCCCCACTTTCAACTCCGCATCGCTTCTCATGCCCAACTTTGCGTTAAAGTCTCCCATAACAACATTGAAGTAGGTTTTAGAAGTATGTATGGCCCGACTTATGTCCTCATACATCTCCTCTACTTCTTCATCTGGGTGTGTCGAGGTCGGCGCGTATACCTGTATGACCTTCAACGAATATCTTTTGGATATTCTGAGTATCAGGTACACTACCCTGCTCGACACACTTTCGATGGATACGATGTTGTTAATGAGAGACCTGCGGACGAGAAATCCGACACCTCCTCTGGACTGTTGGTCGTCCCCCCGGTAGAAGAGCAGGTTACCGGACTTGAGGGTTATCGTGTCCTCCCCAATCCTGCGGACTTCCGACAACCCCAGAATGTCCCAGTGTAACCCGCTCAATTCTTCTTCCAGTTCGACAATCTTCTCGTCTGTCCTCAACGTGCGTATGTTGTGTGTTACCAGGGCCAGTCGTCGTCGGGGGTGGTAGCCGGGGCCAACCCGGGGATTCTTAGCACCCCCCGCCCCACCGTTACCATGGCCGCTACCGTAGCCAGGAATAGTGGGGCTGCCGGGGACTGGGGGCCTGGTCCTAGTCTCGATCATGAGGGGGATATTGCCGATACTCGCCACGCTTGGCAGGCGGGTTGGCGAGCGCAGTAGGGGAAGCGCATTGATGACGCTGCTGCCCGTCATCAAGCGGGGGGAAGGGAATAGTGAATGAGAGAGGAGGCTATGGGAGAGGAAAGTATGGTCTGTAGGAGTGGATACTGCAGTCACGGAAGGGAAAGTTGATAGTGACTGCAGCAGCTCGGGGGCCGAGGTCGCGTACTCGTAGCACCTATTCTAGGGCAGACCATGACCACTAGATAGGAGCATCCCTGACCAATATTCAGTAGTTTCAAGGATTTTTTGTGTTTTTCTTGAACCTTATATAAACATAAACTATAGCTTCAATTTTACTGTATGTATTTATAACAACAAACTAAATTTTCATGTTTCATAATTTTTAAATGTTCCTGGCAATACCAACCGTAAAATTTTTAATAAGCCTTATAAGGAACCACTGGCCTTCATAGGAACAATACCGAAATTTTAACAAAAATCGAAACAAACTTATTATTTCTTTAATAAGTACCATAACAAATCGTCACGTGACAATTTACAGCAAAAAAAAGAAAATAATAGGTTAGTTACGTGAAAATTCACCTTTTGTTGTGACGATAGTAGTCTACGAAACGAGAAGTCGCACAGACCAAATAGCATTGCGAGGGACTCGCCGCCGCGTCTGTGCCCTTCCGTTTCATTGGGCTTTGTGCGAGTGGAAGGAATATGTCGTCACGTGACAATAAATACGACTTTTTTCATAGTTGGCCTTCAAAGGAGCATGGCCTTCCACCGTGGTCCAGCCACCGTGCCGTCCGTGCCACGGGAACCGTCGCAGGGGCACGCGCGGAGCCCGCCAGCGGTAACACGCACGGATTTGTTCAGTCAATAAACAGGCTTACTAGCTGTCTTTTCTTTTTTGCTAGTCGTCATTTTGCTGTGTATAATAATATATAAAGTTCTCCATCGGCAAGACTTTACATGCACACCGTTAAAATGGAACGAGCGACACTGCGTAAATCCGGTCTCCGCCTTGGGGACCGTCGCGTTCCCACGGAGCCCGCCCGCGTATCCACGCGAGCAGACGCGCGACGGTTGCCCGTCGCGGGCGCCCGCTTACCTAACGCAGTTTCAGCCTTCACAATCATTTGTTCAGTCACAAAGTCATAGTCAAACACACATATATATATAAGGACTTTTAACATACTTTTTAACCACTTAATAATAAGCAACTGCCACTTTCCCGTGGTTGCCATGTGAGACAGACTTCAGCTATCAGCAGAACTGTAACTGTCAGTAGAGTAAAATTTGACGCCAGTATTAATGTTAAAACAATACTTGTTTTTGAATTCTCAAAGGCGCATGATGTTCATACAGAGTGGCGACCAGGGCCAGTGGCCGAGCCGGCTGCGCGTGCACAGCGAGGGCGCCGACACCGCGCGCCCGCTGCTGCTCACCGCGCGACACCGCACCGGTCAGCCCCGCACCACACTCCGCACTCACACACAACAACCATTCAATGCATTCTACTTATTTGCACACCACCTAGATCACGTTTACATCACTTCTTTTTACTACATCTTAATTTAATACCCTTAAGCTACATAAATCTAATGCAGTATCACAAGAACCCATTTCGTTTGTGGACCGCTATGAGAACCAACGAGTCCATACTTAAAGAGGTAAATGTTAACATACGATTCTATGCGGTATAACGTCAACCAAGCACTCCTCGTTTATTTGCGCACAATATCCGATCTCCGAGGCGCCATGTCGGAAAGTAAATGATCTTGCTCGTGGAATGACACCTACGAGATGGTCTGACGCAGTGAAGAAGGCGATGGGAGTCAGCATGCACTGCGCGGTTCACTCTGCCCAAGACCGTACCCAGTGGAAACTGAACCTGCTGAGTCGCGGTCCTCAGCTTTAATGGAACGAGGAAGACGAAGTTATGTCGTAGGCCCAATGCCTGATGTTTTCAACAATATGTAACGGCATATTAGATGCATTTTATTGTCATAGATACGATCAGTAATGTGCGAGCGTAAGTAATGTGTGCGCAGGCGCGGTGACGTGGCAGCTGCCGCACTACTCCGGAGAGCGGCTAGTGTACACGCTGCAGCGCACGCTGTGCTTCGACGAGGCGGCGGGCGCGGCGGGCGCGGGGGGCGCGGCGGGCGCGGGGGGCGCGGGCGGCGCGTGCGCGGACGAGGGCGGGGCGCGCGGCGAGTTCGTGCTGCACCTCGCCACTTCCTGCGTGTCGCCTTTCCTCGTGCGGCTGCACGCCGAGCCGGCGCGCGACTGGCGCCTGTCCGCCGGCGCGCCGCTTCCAGTCGTCGCGACACAGGTGAAGCCGCGAGCGAGCCTCACTGCCTTAACTCATCATGTTGGCAATCTAAGTAATTCCGTCGGTACAGACGGCGCCGGTCGTCAACTACTACGAGTTCGAGCCGGAGGAGGAGAGCGTGCGGCTCGTGGTGCAATCCGAGGACGATATCTGCGCCACCATCTCGGTGCAGAACTACACGGTATGTGTAACTAACATCTGCGTATTTCTCACGCTTCCGTTCTTAACTCTGAGACCCGGTACCTACTCATGAAAACTTTTGCTAAACTAAAGTTGTCCATTGGCCTGGCGTGGTCATCATTTTATTTTTTAAATTATCGCAACCTTCTTCATTAACCCATATACGCCCACTGCTGAGCACGGGTCTCCTCTACCATTGAGAGGGTTTTAGGCCATAGTCCACCACGCTGGCCTAGTGCGGGTTGGCGGACTACACACCCAAGAAATTCCTAAGAAGTAAGAACTCTAAGGTGTGCAGGTTTCATCTCAATGTATTCCTTCACTGTTAAAGCAAGTGATAATTCAATGTGAATACACACATAACTTCGAAAACTTAGAGGTGTGTGCCTGGGGTTCGAACCCGCGACCGCCGAGGTTCTCGACCGCGCGCCTAAACCTCGAGGCCATCACTGCTTCATCGCAATCAGATAACATAAAAATTATAGGTACATAATATTACTGACCGCCTCGTAGTCTCGCGGAACAAGTATGTGCCGTGTGATTAAGAGGTCCTGGGTTCGATTTCCGGGTCGGGCAAAGTGTTATTGGGTTTTTCTATTAGGTAATTCTCAATAGCAGCACAGATCCTGGAAATGTGCCCGAAAAGCGGCAATAGGCTCGCCCCCTATTACGTAGGACTGATACTTACCTGGCGAAATGTGGGTGCAGAAATGCATCTCGTATATCCCTTCGTATGGTGAGATTATGTATGTATGTATGTAATATTACCTGAACTAAATTTGCACCATTAAGATTGTTGCAACTTTAAACATGTCGAATATAATATTGGGGGGCTAAATCCACAGTGCCCAACTTAGTCGTTACATACATAAAAATAATAATCAAAAATAACAATTATTAATTTATATTGCGTTGTGACATTTCAGTGCCCCATCGCTGAAACACTACAAGACGCAGAAGTATCAAGTTTGAGAATGACCGTGCAGCGGTCCGGCGGCGTGCAGCTCGCGGTATCGTCAACTTCATTAGTTGCGCTATCCAGCCGCGCCGAACGGGAGTGTTGAGGAGTTTGTGATTGCAGCGGAGCCGGTACCCGCGCGGCTTCTACGTGGTGACGCTGGTGCGCGACACCGACCAGCCGTGCACCGGCGACGCGCCCGAGCACGACGACTGGCTGTGGGAGGCGGTGCTGTGGCCCGACGCCGCCCGGGACAGCGCGCACGCCGCCGCGCGCGTCAAGCGCCTCACGCTCACCATCAAGGTGCGTGCGCGGCGCACCCGCACCACCCCGCCCCCGCCCCCGCCGTCCCCGTCCAGCACTGAGAGCGTGGCATTGTTGCGCAGGCGTCGCTGTCGCGCACGCAGTACGTGGTGGGCGTGTGCGTGACGCTGGCGCTGTTCCTGTCGTTCTACGTGGCGTTCGGCGCGCTGGTGGTGGCGCAGCAGTGGCCGGCCTGGGCGCGCCTCGTGGGCCCGCGCGCCGTGCTCGCAGACCCCAACAGTGAGTCACACCGCACACGCTCACATTGTACCGCACATGCGACATATACACCATCACTTGGTTGCTTAAATACTGGGCGTTTGTCTACTGAAACTTTCATAATTGCTGTTTTAAACCGTTTTTTTTTATCGGCTTTAAATTGTTCTTAAAAGAACATGGAAATTTTACGAACGGGAATCAAAAAGCCACACAACCAATGGTCGACTTACTTATTTATTAAGCATTTTATAAGGCATGGAATATGATTTCGACCTATGCGCAGAATAAAGTTATATGTGCTTTTGCACAACTTCTCTTTCTCAGCGATTTAAACTTAATTGGGCACGAAATTATCAGTAAATTTTTATGTTCTTCAAACAACAACAAAACTTATGATCATTATTACTCCACTAATGCAATATATAAACAAGTTTAAGTCCATTTTAGACATAAAAAGTACTTTGGTGTTATAGTCATAAGTGACCTTATTCTTTGCATAGGTCGATTTATGGCCTGGACACGACTTACAATACCGCTCCGCCTTCTTGCCTCGATTTTTTTTCTGATTTCAAACAATTTTTAAGGCACTAAAATTATTTGTATACTTTCCTGTAATCCCTGACTAGTGTAAGAAAGTCATTGATCGCTATAGTCTGGTACTCCCCCTCTGCTAAACGGCGCAAGATGTGTTGATTCAAAAAAAATACACTGGGTATTTTTACAATTTCTTCTAATATTTTCTTTATAATTAATAGCTGTAATTGAATATAGCCGTATGGTGAAAACTTTATAAGCCGAGTCAGATTCTACACTGAAAATGTAAATTTAATACAATATGTATACAATTTATAAAACATCAATCACATTTGGCACTCCAAGAGGTAATCATTACTTACTTAGCAAGAAACTCTAGTGTTGCTTTTGTGCAAACAATAAATATTTACATAATTGTCGCAATTTAAATTTCTGAAGGAAGGAATACAAAAGAAATGAGCTTATATTTCCATTAAAACTGTGATTAAGCGACGCTAAGTGCTTAATGCCAAAATATATGTATTAAAATGTTACAGAATCAGAAAACGGCGGCGTGTCGGACGCGGGCAGCACGGTGGCCACCACGTCTCCGCGCCGGCGCCGCCGCGGCTCAGGTCACTAGTCCCGCCGCCACCTCGCGCGCCCCCGCGACACTTGCCGCATACTCACCTAACGTACGCACTATGCACGCAGACGCAACCTTCGACAGCAGCGACATCAGCGACACCGACTCCGATGAAGAAACTGCAACATCCCCCGTGGGCGCCGACGCGTCCAGCGCCGACCGTGCCGCCGCCGTGCCCACCGTGGCCACCATCGCCGGCGCCGTGCCTCCGAGCGCCGCCGCCACCCCGCCCGCGCACGCCCACCCACTCGCCGCCGACCCGAACGGCGCGGAGGCCGCGGCGGGCGCGGGGACGGCACGGCCCTTCGGGCTGCCGGCGCGGCTGCGGGTGGCGGCGCTGGCGCGGCGGCGCGCGGCCGTGCTGCGGGCTCGCTCCGACCGCTACCTGTACACGCTCTACACGGTGGCCGTGTTCTACGCGCTGCCGGTCGTGCAGTTCGTCGCCGCCTTCCAAGTTGTGAGCGTCTCCGGCTGAGCTTCATGAGTACATGTATCCTTACATCGCAAGCCGATCTTTATTCCGGCGATTCCCAAAGTCTTAAAGGACTTTGTCGGTCGATTTGACTAAATAGTTTCATCTGAATGTTTATGAAGTCTCAGTTAGGCCCCTAGATGGTTGGTTTTACTGTCGCGTAGGATTCGGGCGAGCGCCGTACGTGATGTTCGCAGATCCTGAACATCTCCGGCTCGCTGGACATGTGCTACTACAACTTCCTGTGCGCGCACCCCGCCGGCGGGCTGTCCGACTTCAACCACGTGTTCTCGAACCTCGGGTACTTGTTGCTGGGCGCGCTGTTCATGGTGCAGCTGCGCCGCCGCAAGCGCAACCGCAAGCGAGCGCCGCGCGACGAGGTACGCCCCGCAGAGTGAGCCCGCCCCCCGCGCACCCTCCCGCCGCCCGCCCCGCTGTATGCAGGAGTAACGCGTCGCTGTGTGCAGGAGTACGGCATCCCGGCGCACTACGGGCTGCTGTCGTCGCTGGGCGCCGGCATGATGGTGGTGGCGCTGCTCTCTGCCAGCTACCACGTGTGCCCCAACCGACTCAACTTCCAGTTCGGTAAGGTTGCGACTTGCGAGGTGGTCGGAGCGCGTGCGAGAGAGTGTTGCAGTGAGTAAGGTGCGCGATGTCCACAGACACGGCGTTCATGTACGTGCTGGCGGTGCTGAGCATGGTGAAGATCTACCAGTCGCGGCACCCCGACATCAACGCGCGCGCACACGCCACCTTCGGCGTGCTCGCCGTCCTCATCGCGCTCGGTGCGACACACACACACACACACACACACGCGCTAGTTTTTGGGACACCGCTAGAACATAATCCTTATCATCATCATCGTCATCAACCTAAACTCGTCCGCTGCTCCAGCAGGCCCAGCCTATATGCACATTGCACATAGGCAGATTTTTACATTTATAACATGTTTATCCCACGGGATTACATTTTCCTGGATAGAATTATCCCATGTTAATTCTGTGAGTCCTACCTACCTCTATACCAAAAATCATTCAAATCGGTGGATCCAGAAATACCCATTCCCACGGGAATATTCCATTTTCCGGGCTAAAAAAAAAAGAAACTATCCCAAGTTAATTCTGTGAGCTCTACCTCTCTCTATACCAAATTTCATTCAAATCGCTTTGGTAGATCACGAAATACCGATTCCCACGGGAATACTACATTTTTCGGCGCAGTTGGCTAGTCACCAGCACAGACAACGCAACGCGGGTTCGATCCCCGCACCGAGACAAATATTTGTGTGATCCACAAATATTTGTTTCGGGTCTGGGTGTTTGTGAGACCGAAAAGTCTCTCGTAGTTTCTGATACCTACGACACAAGACTCGTATCTTAGTGTGGGGTCAGGACTATGTATGTGACGGTTGGGTGTATTTATTATTTATTTAAGTATGGGTATGTGTGTTTATTGAGCAAATGTATATGTATTATAATTATTATATTATTTTTAATAGTGATGGCGTCGATGTTAAGTCGCACAGTCGAGTAAAATCTCAGCGACCGCAGATGCATAACCCAGGAACCATTAACATTTTGACATTATATTAGAAATTAATAATAAATATCTGAACTTCTAAAAAATCAGTAATTTTAAAAAATAATGAATTTATTTTTAGAACGTACTGACAGAATATTATATGGACTGATAGAATACACGATATTATATTATTATTGCTGTTATGTGTATTCATATTCAGCCCGCACGTACCCACTGCTGGGTATAGGCCTCTCCCAATGCTCGCCATTTTTCTCGGTCTTGGGCTACCCTCATCCATAGCTTTCCAGCTACATGGGCTATGCCATCTGACCATCTGGCCGGTGGTCTGCCCCGTTTCCTAGCACCTTCCCGAGGCCACCATTCTATCACGGCTTTTGTCCATCGACCATCATTTCTCCTTGCAAAATGTCCTGCCCATCGCCATTTTAGCTGAGTGATGCGCTTGCCAACATCAAAAACTTGTGTTCTTTGGCGTATTATGGTGTTAGGTACCTTGTCGAGGCGGGATATACCCAGCATGGTGCGTTCCATTGAACGTTGAGCGACTTTCATTATGTGTGTGTGCTCGTTTGTCAATGGCCATGGCGTTATGTGTATATTCACAATAAATTATCATTTGGTTTAACGGTAAAGGAAAACATCGTGATAAAACCTGCATACCTAAAAGTTTTTAGAAAATTCTTAGGTGTGTAGTCGACCATCTCGCAAGCCAGCGTGGTGGACTATGGCCTAAACCCTCACAATGGTAGAGGCGGCCTGAACCCAGAAGTGAGACGCTTATAGGCTGATAACAATGATTTACCGTATTACATACAAAGCACAAGAAAACTTAGACGGGTGTAGGTAGGAGAGTTGTCGCGCAGTGTTGTGACGAGTGCGGTGTTGCAGTGGTGTGGGGCGTGCTGGGCGGCGGCCCGCTCTTCTGGGGCATATTCACCGTCATGCACGTGTTCACGTTCCTGCTGCTGTCGCTGCGAATCTACTACGTGGGACAGTTCCGACTAGGTATGTGGGTGTCAGTGTCTTCACCCGCTGGCGTACCGTGAGTAGCATGGGGTTGATCGCAGCATCGGTGTCACAGAGAAGGAGAGCCTGGCGGTGGCGGCGCGGGAGCTGCGCTCGTTGCCGGCGCGCGGCGTGCGGCCGCTGTACACGGCGCGCCTCATCATGTTGCTCATCGCCAACGCCGTGAACTGGGCCTTCGCGCTGTACGGGTGAGTGTCCCGCGCAGGCGCACGCGGCGGCGGCGGCTCGCGGGGCGCTACACGACCACTTGTCCGCAGGCTGTTCACGCAGACGGCTGACATCGCGAGCCACCTGCTGAGCGTGCTGCTGTGCAACACGCTGCTCTACATCGTGTTCTACCTGGTCATGAAGCTGCTGCACGGCGAGCGCCCGCGCTGGTACTCGTGGCTGTTCCTCGCCGGCGCCACGGCCGCTTGGGTGCCCGCTCTCTACTTCTTTACCTCAGGTCATCATTATTTAATGTTTAAAGAATTCATATACCTAGACTTGTGTCTCGACGTCGCACACTTGCACCATTCTGCTTTCGTTTTGTTCTAATCGATAGTGCTCCCAGACACTGTGCTCATCATTGTTCCATTCCACTATTTGCAAAATTTTAGTAGTACTCTTCTCTTTTCGCTGCTTTTCTTCACTTTACATAAAAAGTTGGTGAAAGTTCTTTATAACTAGCTTGTTCATTTTGTTCATATACAAAGCGTATGTTTATTACGGTTGTACTTGGTATCCTTGCGTATCCGCACTAGACGTGTTCAGTCGAGGAGGGTGGTGTGGTGTTGCAGGCAGCACGGACTGGTCGACGACGCCGGCGCAGTCCCGGCACCGCAACCACGAGTGCCGCGTGCTGCAGTTCTACGACGCGCACGACCTGTGGCACATGCTGTCGGCCGTGGCGCTGTACCTCACCTTCAACACGCTGCTCACGTGGGACGACGGACTCGCCGCCGTCAAGCGCACCGACATCGCCGTCTTCTGATCGTCCTCATTCTCTTGTCTTCTTTACCTCATTACTGACACGAGACTCGCTTCTTTCATTCGATGCTGTGGCGTAAATGTATTTTCTTTACATCTAATTAATATACGAATTTAAGTGTTAAAATTACAATTAGTAAATTCTATTAAGCTAATGATAGAGGTATTAAAAAATTAAAAATATATTTTTATCATTAATTTGTGTACTCAACACAACTGATAAGTGTTGGAATCTCCTGGGTTCCATCCGTCAGCCAATGGACGTCCACTACTGATCTGTCGGAAGCCAACTGCAGCCAGCAACGTCCCGCCACCTTTACAAGGCCGTCCGATAACTATGTCGGAGGACAACCCTGGGTTCCCTGTGTATTGTAATTTTAATTTAGTTATAGTATAAAAAAATGTATTTTCGTGTTGGTGAGGGATTTTCTTGCCGTTTTTTCTCCATAGCGATAACTCGTTGAGAAGCGGCAATAGTTTAAAAAATACCTTTTTAAAAATACGATTCAAAAGAGCTGTGAGGGTCCATTTGAATAAAGATGGTTTGACTTTGACTTTAAGGTGTCTAATGTCACGGTAATATTTTCATACAGTAGTTTAACTTCATACAAACGGGCCAAAATCGAGTGATGCCTACACGCCCGATCTCGGCATGCAGCCAGTCGCGACTGTGCCGCAGGTCGTTTTTTAAGCAGTAACCGTGCGATTTTTATAAAGAATTAGTACGAGTACGTATTTAAATTGACAAGTAGAATATATTGTAGCATTCTTTACATCTAAGTCGAGGCGAAAACATTTAGCGAATTTATTTATAATAACGATTTAACATGAACATGTTTTTTTAATAAAATATACTAATAAAAAATAACATTCATTTTTATTGGACACTTCCTATTAAATTCACAAAGTATTTTATTTATTTAGATAGAAAGTCAAAGTAAGCAGGTTTAATTAATTTGCTGCAGGTGCGCAGCCCTATCGTATGTTGACGTACCGCGCGGCGACAGGCCTTTGTTTCAAAAATACAACCGAGTTAAACTACTGTATGATACTATTACCATGCTAATGTTGAAGTTGAAGTTAAATTGGTCTAAAATTCGTTATAAAGGGGTACGTACGATAAGAAGACCTTTTACTTTCTGACCCATTTCAACTTAAATCTTTAACAATAGTGACAAGCAGTAGTGTTTACATCGCTTTCCATCTTAATAACAATGATTGATTAACGAACAATAGTGCGTGGAAATCTATCGCGACATGGATCACATACGATGAGATTAAGAGTCATTCATTGGTGAGAATTTTATTTAAAGGTTTTGAGTAAGGCTCGACCGAGATCTCGGTCTCGGCATTCTCGGCTACAAATCCTACCGAGAAATTTGTCTCGGTTCTCGGCTGTTTCTAGCCGAGATTCTCGGTCACAACCGAGACTGTAACTTTTTTCGAATCGGCATTAAAATTTTACCGCGCGTGGCCACGCGTAAATATAGTACAAGCTCGGTAATCAAAGAAATGCAAATATTTTTGAGTATTGATTTTTGTCACCTTATAATGTTGCCAAATGTATTGGTTTAAGAAATTGCACAAATATTAATCTTTTAGAAGAACTTAGCTCTCTTTTACATATTGCTTATTGGCAAAAGAAAAATAAACCACTGCTTCCACTTACTTATAATGAGTTTGAAATTATGAGATTCCTTCATCTTACCCTTTAGAAATGTATACTTTGGATGTTCAGGTTACTTACATAGATGTCGAAAACATAATAAATTACAATTTAGAGTGTCTAACAACCGCAAAAAAAGACCAAGATTTGACTATATTAAAATTTGAAGTACTAGAAGAGTTGGATTAAAAGTATAAAAGTTGGATAAAAATTTATACAGATGGGTCAAAGAGTTCCAGAAGACAAGGTGCTGCTTTCTACTGCCCGAAATTTAAAAAGTCAGCAATGTTTAAAACAGACGCCCAAGTATCCATAATGGTTTTGGAATTGACTGCAATTTTAGAAGCCTTAAAGTATATACAAAGCATGAATTGTAAATATATAGTTATTTTAACAGATAGTAAGAGTTCCTTGCAGCATTTGGCTCGGTGCGCCTCTGGAAGCAGAGGTACCCCGACAGCCTATGCTGTCTTACAACTTGTGCAGACACTAAGAAATGAGGAAAAAGTTCTAAGATTGCAGTGGATTCCTTCACACATAGCTATTCAAGGAAATGAAGAAGCAGTTCGATTAGCCAATTTAGCAGCATCCGTGGGGGAAATTAAACTTTTAAAATTATTTCATTCTGAGCTTTTAAGTATCTTCCGTTCCAACTGCTATAACAATTGGAAGATTACTTTTGACCATATTTCCAAAGATAAAGGCATATGGTACAAAGCAATTCAGCCTTGTCCTCTTCGAATACCTTGGTTTAAGAATGCGAACCTACGACGAAACCAAATTACAATAGCTTTTCGTCTACGATCTGATCATTTTCAAACAAGAAATTTAGCATATCTCATGCGAAATATTGCTTCACCGAATTGTATAAAGTGTGGTGTTATCGACGACTTGCAACATAGGTTGACGGAGTGTACTCAAAATCAATGTAAAAGAGATGAATTAGTGTTTAAATTTAACCTGAACCGTCTTGATGTCGGCCTTATTATAGTTTATTGAGTAACCCTACATCAGAAGAATGTTGTATGTTATACGAATAAGTGATTTAGGCTTTTTTTATTATTAATCTAGTTTTTAAGTTAATTAAATTTCCTAGCTTGTAATTTTTCACTTATTGTTCTATATTGTGTATTGTAATGATGGGACTGGCATGTCCATAATGGAAAAAAGTCCCTAAATTAAATAAAGGGAAAAAAAAAGTTGCTTAGTGCTTAAGCCTACAACAAATATTTTTTTAACTGCGCCGCCTACTAGTTAAGCAAGTGAACTACTGTTTAGGAGAGCTGGTCAATTTTATGTCGAGGGACATGTAGCAGTAGAAGCGTATTAAAAAAATTGACAGTATTAAAAAAAACACGCTTTGTCTATTCTCGGTCTCGGCCGAGACTTTATTTTATTCTCGGTCTCGGTCTCGGCCGAGAACAAAAAATCCATCTCGGTCGAGCCTTAGTTTTGAGTTGACAAAATTCGTTAATGAGAGGTATATACTATTTCTCGATAGTTAAAAATTCATTATAAGAGAGGCCGTTCACAATGTAAGGGTATATTTTACGTTGACTCTTATGGACAATTCAAGGGGATTACAAAAAAAATGTAGAATCGAAGAAGTCGTTGTATTGAGGTGCGTTATTTTAATAATGCAATGTTTTTAGACATTTTGATATTTATCGGTGCGCCAGTCGATTCATTACCACAATATCAGGCTTATTGGCAACTTATTATTATTACTATCTCTTAATATTATTGTGAGGAATAACACTTTTATTGTTCATAGTAGTTTTATTTAGGGGAAGAGATTATTACAAACTTAGCCAATATACATCTTAATCACACCATAGTTCCATAGACACTATAAAGTGACAGTACCATAGAGAATATACATACACAGTATTGCCAATATAAATGTACTAATTATTACCAACACGCCTCCTTACATTTATATTGCAATCAATAGATAACACAATTACAATGTTCAAGTAACTTAGCAGTTTTACATTACATCAAAACTTATACTAGCATAATATTCCTTAATAAGCAATTACAACATTCAAGTAACTTAACAGTTTGACATTATAACAAAACTTATACTAACATAATATACTTTAATTTTTTAAGTTTAAAAATTCTCTGAATTTAACAAATTTAACACTTCCCAAAGCTTTAGTTAATACATCTGCAACATTACTTTCAGACTCTATTTTAATAACTTCAATTAACCTTTCTTTGACACTTTCATGAATGTAATGATAATGCACCTCAATGTGCTTGGAGTTCTTAGTAAAATTTAACATCAATGACATTTTGGTCTCTGCAGCAAATCAATAAATCATCAACAAATAATAAAATGTACACAGTTAAATTCTTTTCCTTTTTGAAATATAAACAGTAATCATATTTGCATCTTTGAAAACTCTAGTTCAGTCAAATAATTGTTAAAACATTCATACCATGCACGTGGGCTCTCTTTTAGACCATACAAAGATTTATTTAACTTATAAACTTTATCAGAGTTATCTTCATAACCTATTGGCTGTTTTACATATACTTCAGACAAAACTTTACCATTTAGAAATGCAGTCTCTACATCCATTTGATGAATTTCCATAGAATTTTGACAACAATATGACAATAAAAGCTTTAAAGTTGGCATTTTTGCTACAGGAGAATAAGTATCATCTACACAATCAATTTGTTGAAATCCCCTAACTACTAATCTAGCTTTATACTCACTTTCATTCTTCTTTTTGTATACCCATTTCACATCAATCACCTTTTTGTCCTTAGTTGGCTTATCAACAAGTGTCCATGTTTTGTTTTTCACCAGGCTGATCATCTCACGATCCATTGCTGCCTTCCATTCATTTGCATCATTGCAGTTCATCGCATCCTGAAAATTTTCTGGGTTCATAGCGTCGCAGTAATTTACATTGATACAATAATAGCCAAACTCTTCATCAAATCGCCTTGAAGGTTTAACTTGTCTTTTTGATTTCCTCCTATCTTCTGGTATTCGTACAAAGACTCTACTGCCATACATTTTTAGATATCTCATTGTAGGCTTTCTTTTAAAAAATATTTCATATGGACTTTTTCTTTCAATAGTGTTAGTCAAGATTCTATTTTTGAGATATGCAGCTGTTTTAATTATTTCCGGCCAATATTTCCTTTCAACTTTTGCTTCTGATAAAAGACATCTTCCCATATCCATTAAAGATCTGTTATACCTCTCTGCAGTTCCATTCAATTCATGAACATATGCTGGACAAGGTTTTATTATGATTCCTTTCTCTCTTGCAAATCGATGAACTCTTGAATTTATATATTCAGTACCATTGTCACAGCGTATTTCCTTTATCTTCTTGTCAGTGAGATTTTGTACTTCATTAACATATTGCACTAAGCAATCATATACTTTATCTTTTGTTGGGATACAATACACTTTAACCAGTTTGCTGTAGTCATCTATAAAACTTAAAAAGTATTTTTCACCATGGTCTCCTACTGTGTGATGAGGACCATTTAAATCTGTATGAACTATTTGTAGTATATCATCTGCCTTTCTTCTGTTGTTTTGAAAAGGTAAGTTATGCATTTTATTTTCTATACATGTTGCACATTTAAAATATTCCCGTTCAATCTCTTTAGGCAATCCTTCTAATGTTTCATTTCTGCACATCATTTCTAAATTATTGAAGTTTACATGTCCCAATGTACGGTGTAATTTTTCTTTTGATGTCATTTTACTTTTACTTAAATTTGCTTCCAGGTTATTTTCATTTACATAACTTTTCATTTTATATAGTCTTTCCTCTTTAATTGCAACTGCTATTAGTTTTCTATATGGGTTATATATTTTTGCCAATCTTCCCCTTGACACAATTGAGTTTTTGTCTGTGATTCTTGAGTAACTTAATAAATTTGCTTTCATTTCTTTAACATAGAATACATTTCTCAACATAATTTCTGATTTATTTCCATACACTAAAAAATATGCCTTTATGTTTCCAACTTTTGTAGCTTCTAAAATTCGTCCATCACCAATTTTGACTTTCACAGGTTGCTTTAATGTTTCACAAGTTTCAAAGTATTCATCGGTATTAATAATATGATCTGTACAGCCGCTGTCAAGTAACCATTCCAATTTTCCCTTTTTTGTGTTGTCCTTTTCATTTGTTGTTGTATGATTTGCAATAGTTGTGTAAAAATTATTTCCAGATTGCTCATGATAATTATTCCTGGGTCGCTCCTTATTATAATTTCCTCGTTCATTAAAGTATCTTGAATTATATGTACCTCGTCCTCTATTAACAGAATAACCATGACCTCTATTTACAGAATATCCACGTCCAGTATTCATATAATATCCCCGACCATGTCCTCTTTGTGTATGTCCAGTATTGGTATGACAATCTTTTTTAAAATGACCCGGTTTACCACAATTATAACAATTTAGGCGTGGTGCTGTTTTAGTTTTAGCTGGAAAAGCATTAGAGCTGTCTTGTGATGTTTCATTTAAATTTTCTTGAGCCTTCTTCAATTTAATTTTACTTTTTAAATAATCTACAGTTCTGTCCTTCTCTGGGAGCACGTCAATCAAGTCCCCGATATGACTATAATTCTGAGGCAATGATTTAAGCATATAATTGAGTTTTTCTTGCTCTGTTATAAACGCTCCGGCTTGTTTTAATTTGTTCACACACTTTTCGAAATCGTCGAAGTACAATGACACTTCTGCGTAATTTTTCAATTTGACATTTTCTAGGTTATGTCTGCATACAATTTGCAAAGCCGTCGACTTTTTTAAATACATTTCATCAAACTTTTGAATAATTTCGTATGCCGTCTCTAATTCACTTATATATTCCAATTGTCTGTTCGTTATTGCGCTGTAAATATAGTTGGTAGCTTGAATATCACGATCGTCCCATGTGGCATCATCATTACTTATTTTAGCTCGCATTATTACATCTTTACATTTCTTGAATTGTAAGAACTTCATAATTCGTATTTTCCAATTACTGTAGTCTGAACCGTCGAATATCGGAATATTAATATCGCTGTTTTGCGCCGCCATTTTTCATGTGGTTTCTCCTTTTGTTACTTATTGTTGTCGTACATAAATTGTTTCTTTTTACTTTTCTTCTTTTAAACCGCGCACTGCTACCATCTTAATATTATTGTGAGGAATAACACTTTTATTGTTCATAGTAGTTTTATTTAGGGGAAGAGATTATTACAAACTTAGCCAATATACATCTTAATCACACCATAGTTCCATAGACACTATAAAGTGACAGTACCATAGAGAATATACATACACAGTATTGCCAATATAAATGTACTAATTATTACCAACACTATCATCGTTAAAATTGTTACAATTTTAGCAACTGTCGGATAAGAATTTAGTGAAAAGGAACGTGAGAAATGTCAGTGACACAGTGACGTCACGTCAGCGATTGTCGCGTTCTCATTATTTTTATTTCGCAACTACAAGAATATCTGCATAATTTTGTCTTTTCACAGTAAAGCGCTCAAAAACTTGAGCATTAAACATATCATCACAATGGATAACCAGTATTATTATAAATTAATGGCGAGTTACCTGTCAAAACGGAACTGTGACGAGTCTTTTATGAGATATTTCTTCGGAAAAAACGCGTTGAAGAAAACTCCTGAGGAGCTGGAACGCGCAGATGAAAGAAAGCGACGACTACAGCGTGAACGCTCACGCCGCTATCGGGCGTTGAAGAATGCTCGACGGCAGAACGAGGGTAGTGGAGGGCGAGAAAGTGTCGATGGAGACGCGCCGCGGGCGAAGTCGCGCTCGCTGCTGCTCGAAGAGGATCTGAGCGACGCGGACGAGCCGCCGACGCTGTGCGACCTCAGCTACGACGACAAGTGGCGGGAAGCGTCTTCCGACTGCGCATCCGATGACAATTCAGCGCAGTCGGCGGGCGAACTGAAGGAAGTGCCCGTCTCGGGCGACGTGTCGCTCACGCTGCGGGAATTCCTCACGTCGCCCAACGCGGAGCTGGATTATCCCACGGTGCATAGCCTCATGTTTCACTGGTTGCAGACGTAACATCCCGTCCTCCATCTGTCCCCGCAATACAGGTACATTAGTATTGGCTCATATCATTAGGTTTTTTCTTCTAAATTGTGAACTTTGCATGTTTTGGTGATGAACTTTGTACTGTCTGCATGCAGGTGAGCCTGGTGATGTAGCACATATCAGCACACATATCACCGGCTACCTGCATTATGTCACATGTTGACACAACCGTCCTGTTATAATTTAAATCTGAAATATTAGACTGTAATTAACTTGAGTGTTGTACATGGTAATGGTACACAATGTTTAAACCATTAGGCATTTATATATAGATTTAATAAAAAGCAAGCAGTAATTTTTTTAGCCCAATTTAATTGAGTTGCCAATCACAATAACATAATATTGATTCAATAATGTTTATCTTTGAAGAAACTTGTGTACTCTCAGTGCATGGCACCCTTGTGTATTGGTATCAGTGGCATAGCACATTAATGCTGTTGCAAGGCAAGTCTTTATGTTTTAACAATATAAACATATTATGATTATTGTCTAGAACAAATCAACACTGCTCTATTGATCAGTTATATGTTTTTTTACAAAGGTGTTAAATGAAGTTCTTTGCTTGGTGGTCAAAAACTTTCACAATAATTATATCAATGCTGAAGTATGTTGATGGGTTTCTATTGTACTCTGTTGGATTTGGTCACATTATGCCACTGATTTAAAGTCTTGTATGTGATCATTTCATAAATGTGCACACCCTTTGATACACATTACAAAGTTGGTTGACCGGTACATTAATACATGAATGTTTAATTTCAATAAAATTGACAACAAAGCATATGCATATAAGCATAAAAAGATGGTGCCTTGTCTGGCCCCATCACCACTAGTTTATAGAATATTCCAATAGACAATAAGTTGTTGTTAAGTTGCCATATCCTAATATTTAGATACTCAACTATTATACATTATGTAATTATATATATATTTAAATATCTATATGATGCCTATGAGAAATATAGAGTATTATTATATTCTACGTATAGTTTGTGATATGAATGAATTTACATTTTGTGTGAAATCTACAATGTAGTAATATCAGGTAAGGAGTAGGGTAAGTCGCCGCCCCTGTCGCGCCTCGCGTGTGATGCACGAGCGAGCGCGCGCGCTTGTGTGCCGGCGTGTTCGTGTGTCCGCTGCTAGCTCGTATTTCGAACACGCTACATATTTTATATTTCATAATGTAGTACAACATTCCTGATGCTATATTTAGTTCAAATTATTGTAATTGGCTTAAAGTTTGACTGTTCAATATTTGCACAATTATAATTCTAAAGACTGTGTACTGTTGAATATATAAATTGCATTTAATGAATGAATAAAATACTCTCATTTTGATTTTTGCTCTCTCGTTGCTATCGTTTCGCACTTTTTATTTTATTTTACATCTCAGAATCTACATAATTGTTTACTGTTTTGAAACGATTCATGAGCACTTTGTGGTTAATTAGTCCATAAGTTGTTTAGCTGGTCACATCACATTAGTTTATCTTATAATATTTGTTATTTTTACTTTAGTTCGCTTATTAAAGCTTAAGATTTATTTTTAGGAAATATTGAACGTGTTTAGTACACGGTCAGTGATAAAGCTATGACAGCAGACGTGGCGACAAAAGCACATTCTCCGCATACGCGTTTTAGTGGTATATGTAACCAGTGCCTCTAGATGATTTAGGTAAAGTAACTACAAGCGTAATATGTTATTGCGACTACGACAGCCATATAGTTTTAGTATTACTTTAGTTATAAGCTAGTAGAGGGTATTAATATCTTCATGAACCAAGTGTGACACGGGTGCACGCTAAATTACTCGTTGTGTTATGACAGAATGTGTAGAGTCCGTATCGTTATAACTGTATGTGTACGTAATTGGCTCCAGTGTGGGAAAACAACTAACAACTTGACCTGGTCATTACGAGCAACTAATGGTTATCTTCTAAGCGAAGATTCTATTGTCTTCGAAGAACCTGTAAAAAATGCATTTACTGAATAAGTCCCTATGGCAGCTAACCAGATACCTACTATGAAATTTGACAGTGAATTCTGCACCAACGAACACTAACTATGTATGGAGATTTTATATAGAATACTTTGTTCGCTGGTTCTGAAACTAATAACAAATATTTAGTATTTGATAAGTGATGTGAAGGCGCGTATTTTGAACTTAGATACTTATACAAAATCCATTACTTTAATTCAGTAAGTATGTATTCTTTTGGCATGATATGAAAATCAATAGTATAAACATGTATAATGTACTCGTAAACAAGTAAAGGAAGTTAAGTTACGTGAGCAGTTCAAAATACGCGCTGGCCAGCGATGCCTTCTACAATGTATGTAGTGTAAAACTAACGCTTAGGTACTGTAAGGTAGTGCCATATTAAAGAGCTTCCTGTCTATTTTTAACCAGTCTTTTAATCAATATTTCTATTATTTATATTTTATAACTCTCTTTCCTATCATCATCATTTCCCAAAAGCAGCTCGTAAGTATAGATGGGCATTTGCCCGGAAAAAACCCCGACGTGGGAAAAATGGGAAAATACCCGAAAAATATGCGGGAATGGAAAAATATTCGGGTTTTTTCATATTTAGCATATGTAACATTTAAGTAATGTGTAGAGATATGTATATATCAAATAGTACGTCCTATTACTACTAGTTAGAGCAAATCTAACTTTGTTTATATTCATAATTCAATAAATCCATATTAATATTATTAATGCGAAAGTAACTCTGTCTATCTGGAAATAGGCTCGCCCCCTATTACGTGGGACTTATACATACTTGGCGAAATGTGGGTGCAGAAATGCATCTCTGCCTACTCCTTCGGGGAATATAGGCGTGAGGTATGTTATAACTCTGTCTATCTGTCTATCTGTTACGCTTTGACGTAAAAACTACTGAATGAATTTTAATGAAACTTTACAATAATATAGTTTATACATCAGAATGAAACAAATGATACTTTTTATCCCGGAAAATGTAGTATTCCCGTGGGAATGGTTATTTCTGGATCTACCCAAGCGATTTGAATGAAATTTGGTATAAAGAGAGGTAGAGCTCACAAAATTAACATGGGATAGTTTTTATCCCGGAAAATGAAGTATTCTCGTGAGAATGGGTATTTCTGCATCTACTGGGACAAAAGGATTTATGGTTTGGAGATAAATAGGAACCAAGGAAGTAACATAGAATACTTTCTATCCCAGAAAATGTATTCCCGTGAGAATGGGTATTTCTGGATCTACCAAACCGATTTGAATGATTTCTGGTATGTGCATAAACATGACTCTGAAAAGTAAAAAAGATTATAACTTATTTTTTATCTGAACTCAACCCTGTAGTCTACGCGGACAAAGTCGTAGGCAACAGCTATACGTTATATATGCTAAAAACTTGTCTTGTTGTTTGTCTGTGTGTGTTCATCCGCTCTTAGTGACAAGTAACCCGAAACTACGTACGAGGGTGGGGGGCGGTGAAGCAAGTAGTTGCAGCGGCGTACGCGTTGGTGATCTATTTATCTTAGACGTTGTTTTGACTTCGTACTGCGAACTCGTGTTAATTTGTAGGTTTAATTGACGACATGGATTTTGTTTTATGGACTTTGATTGCCTAGTGAGATTAAATACGTGGTTTACTTTGGGTTGACGACTATTGCGACTCTTACGGACTTCGATACCTTCTTCTTATTACGAGCCGTTATCAACACCCAGGCAATTGTTAAGTCCATTGGGTAGCCCTATAAGTGACGATGATTGATTCCATACTGCAACAATTGCAGCAGCTCCGTGGGCATCAATGATGACGTAGAAGACTGATTGTTTTTTTTTTTATAGTATAAAGTTGATTTGATCTCTTTGTTAGTATATAAGATTAGTGATTCCTATTATAAGATCAAAACTCAAAATATAAATATGTTACGTTTTTATCGTTGATTTTTTCATGTGTTATTAAAAATAATTATAAAAGTATATTTCTAACATGTAATTCTTAATATTTTTATTTTACCATCTAAGCAAAGAATATAATTATAATAAACATTCATCATTCTCCTGCCCTGATCCCAATTCTTGTTTGGGGTCGGCGCAGCATGTTTTGTCCTTCCTTCCTGTGTGGAAGGACAAAACGTGCTGCATAAGAGTTTTGGCAGATGTTTTACGGCCGGCTGCCTGCCTGACGCCAACCCTCCTTGGGAATATAATTATAATAAACACTATTTAAAATTGGGGTAACTCATTATATTTATTTAAAAAAAAAAAACATTCAAATTCGGGTCAATATGACCAGGGGTCATCGTCCTATTAACTTTTTTCACGTCATTTGCACCGGATTAATCATCATGGATCATGACTACTGCGACAGTGACAAAAAAAATGCAATTGTAAAAAAACATTTTAGTAACTTTTGTCAAGAAATGATTTATCATCATCATCATCAGCCAATCTCATTCCACTGCTGGACATAAGCCTCCCCCAATGACCTCCACCCGGATCGGTCGAAGGCCGCCTGCAGCCAGCGACGTCCTGCGACCTTTACGAGGTCGTCTGACCATCTGGTTGGAGGGCGTCTCAGGCTGCGTATTTCAGTACGTGGCCTCCACTGGAGAACTTTCTAGCCCCATCGGTCATCAGTTCTCCGCGCTATGTGGCCGACCTATTGCCACTTCAACGAGCTAATCCGTTGAGCTATATCGGTTACTTTAGTTCTCCTACGGATCTTCTCATTCCCTATATGAGATATTTTCAAAGTTATAAGATATGTCTATAAGTTGTTTTCAAGGGTCATCACAAACCGTCTCGAACGCAGGTTTGATGACTTACAGCCTCCCGAACAAGCTGGCTTCCGAAAAGGCTTTAGCACCATAGACCACATCCATACGCTTCGGCAAGTTATACAGAAAGCCGAGGAATACAACTTGCCACTTTGTTTAGCGTTTGTGAACTATGAGAAGCCTTTGATTCGATCGAGACGTGGGCGGTGCTAGAGTCTCTCCAGCGGTGTCACATTGACTGTCGGTACATCGAGGTGTTGAAAAGTATATACAGCAACGCCACCATGTCGGTCCGAGTACAAGATCAGAGCACGAAGGCTATTCCACTACAGAGAGGCGTGAGACAGGGATGTTATATCTCCGAAACTGTTCACTGCCGCGCTGGAAAACGCCTTCAAGCTCTTGGAGTGGAAAGGATTCGGCATCAACATCAACGGCGAATATATCACACACCTTCGGTTTGCCGACGATATTGTTGTCATGGCAGAATCGCTGGAGGACCTTAGCACTATGCTCGAAGACCTCAATCGAGTCTCCCAACAGGTGGGTCTTAAAATGAACATAGACAAGACGAATATCATGTCGAATGTCCATGTTGTGCCCACCCTAATCGCAGTTGGGGGCTCGACTCTCGAAGTTGTAGACGAATATGTCTATTTGGAATAAGTGGTCCGGTTAGGCAGGTTCAACTTCGAGAGATAGGTCAATCGTCAAATCCAACTCGGTTGGGCAGCGTTCGGAAAGCTAGGAGACGACTTCTCGTCCGAAATACCTCAGTGCCTGAAGACGAAAGTCTTCAATAGTTGTGTGTTACCAGTGATGACATACGGCACTGAGACGTGGCCTCTCACTAAAGGCGTCATGGGACGGCTCAGAGTCACTCAACGTGCTATGGAGAGGGCTATGCTCGGGGTTTCCCTACGTGATCGATCAGAAATGAGGAGATCCGTAGGAGAACTAAAGTAACCGACATAGCCCAACGGAAGAAATGATTATCGTAAGTGTTATACCTAAATGATTATCGTACGTGTAATAATGATTATCGTAAGTGTAATAAATGATTATTGTATGTGTAATAAATTATTACTACTACTCTCTCGTTCTTTTTTTACAAAGATTTTTAAAATTTAAATAGTAGTTCCTTCTGCAATTTAGCGACATTCCATCACAATGCACAGAAAAAATCTTATTATAAAACAAGAAGACGTCTTTTTCTTTTAGTTCCTGGATCAGGCTACACATTTGGACGTTTCGAACAGCAGGCAACAGCTAGTACCTTATATACGCTGGTGCAAAGTATGTGCGCATTGCAAAGTACCTATTTTTCGCTGCATTTGTTCTATAAAGCAAAAAAACGTTATTTTTTTTAAAAATCGCGATAATCACGTTAAGTGATGAAAAAACCCGTCGATTGGGTTTTTCCCGCATAAATACCCGATTTTTTCCCAAATGGAAATTTCCCAGAGAATTTCCGATTCGGTTTTTTCCCACCGCCCATCTATACTCGTAAGTGATACTCGCTTATGATGAGTTACGTTTCGCACAAGTATATAAATCGAGAGGTCACGGGTTCGGTTTGCATATTTCCATTCATGAAATTTTAACTTGGTTAGATGACAGTCTTTCCCTTTAGGATGACTATGCTGAACAGCATATATTAGAACTAATATGCAATACAACATTCTGATATTGTATCATTGAGCTGTTCTAATTCGGGAAATTAAGTCCTTGTAACAATATTGTAAGCTATCTCTTGATTGGAAAAGAGCAACACTAGAGTTTCTTGCCCGTTCTTCTCTAGTGATGACTGCCTTCCGAACAGGGTGATAAAATTTGAAATGACTGAATCTAAGTGATGTATTTGACATTTTATAGATTCAATAAATATTATTTCATTTCGATGCCTGCATCGAAGAAATGTTTGTGTAATGTATAGATTTCTTTCTTCTTGTTTAGGTGTTGCAGCGAAAAATTTACGTAGTTTACGACACCCTCGACACACGAATTCTATCCTTATGCGAAGTTATAATTTTGTATATAACTGCCGAGTGCCATTTTGATATACAAATGGCAAAAACATTAAAAAAAACTTTAAACGGCAATTTTATCGTTAGTCTTAATAAAATTAACCAGAAAATTATTCATTATTATGTACAATTGTACATACACAATGTGACGCCTGTTCTCCCCGAATTTGCAGACGGAGGTTAATTTCTACAACCATACTTTATCATATATTTAAAAGTATCAATTTTTCAAGGTTAACTGTACAGTGTACACCCAAGAGTTCCTCACAAACGATCCTTATAGACGGAGATCCCAGAGCCGCTAGACCTTACTTATTTTCTGAAAGACGAAATGTGGACCATTGGGTAGTGTTAGTATGTACTACCATCGTATGCATACTCGCTAACTTGGTCGAAGGGCCAATTTACAGATATCAGCTGGTCAGGGTACCCAGTGGCGGACTAAGCCAGTCAGAGGCCCGGGGCGGTAAAGCTGAATGAGGACCCCAAGGTTTAAACAAAATGTATTTCTACAAGCTTTTTATTCAGTTCACATTTGTATTTATTAGTATTTATGATTAATTCGTTAAAATGTGGCAAGTTAAATTTAAATTCGGCTTAAATTATTTAAGCTTAATAAACATACTTATGTACTTACAAATTACAATATGGAATGAATATGGTCGAGGAAAATAAAATACGAATCGATCGACAAAAAAAAATAATAAGAAAAAATAATTAAAGATAGTTTTTATTTTCAGTAGATATGAAGTTCATTATTATATTGTACTGGAAAAAATTAAAGGATTAGAAAATAAATCTAAATTTTTGGGCGATTTTTAACAGGCCGCAACTTCGAGAAAAATGGTCGTACAGAAAATTAAAAAAAAGGAAATTATAGCTCCAAGTCTCTAGGTTTTGGATAATTACATTAAAATTATGTAGTATCAGTGATTTTCGAGTGATCTTAGGAAAACCAATAACAAAAAAAATCATTTTTTTGTTTCTCGTTCTTGATATACGGGCGTGGGAAAAAATTTTATTTTTATCTTTAATTTCTTTCTTTTAACACCTTGATACGTTTAGTTCTCGCTGAGATATCAGACTTCAAATGTAAAAAGGAACCTCTTGTCTTTAATTATCGATATCTCAGCAACCGATAATTGCACACACCAAATTAAAGGTGCGTTTTAATAACTTAAATAAATATATTTTAACCATTAGCTATTACTTTTATATTTGTCCACAAAAATCCTACAAAGTGCCAAGTTAATCCATCCAGCCTTTTTTTGTTTCACTCGAACGAATTTTTGAAAAAATTTAAGGATCACGTTTTTGCTCTGCAAAGCTCATAATTTAAGAAATGAAAAATATTTGTTTTTTAAAGCTTTTTCTTTAAGCACCTTTGACTTGGTGTGCTTGGTTGCTGAGATATCGATAATTAAAGACAAAAGGATCCTTTTCCATTTGAAGACAGATATCTCGGCGAGAATTAAACGTATCGAGGTTTTTAAAGAAAGAAATTAAAGCTAAATAAACAAAGTATTCGATCTTTATAGTGGTTAATTAAGAACATTTTTTTCCACGCCCATATATATAAAAAAGAAACAAAATAAAATTTGATTTTTTTGTTGCTGGTTTTCTTAAGATCACTTAAAAACCGCTGATGTTACAAAATTTTAATGTCAAAAAATAGATACTTACTATAATTTCCTTTTTTTAAATTTCCTATACGACCTTTTTTCTCGAAGTTACGGCCTGTTGAACATCGCTCAAAAAATTGAATTTATTTTTTGATCCTTTAATTTTTTCCAGTAGTATATTTTAATTGAGGCCCATGTATATTTTTCGACGTAAGTACAATGTAAGTGTAGGCGTACAAAAGTGAATTTTTCACACATCCTCCAATCAGGGGAAATACCAGCTACAAAAACGGGAGGAATCCCCCCAGAGTATTAGGACTGGACGCGTCCAGCATAAAAGTTTATTAGTACGACGTAAAAACTTTAGATGGCTGTAGTGGTTTGATCTTGAGGAAATTATGAAGGTACTAAGCATATTATTTTTAATATGAAGAACGCGGAAACATTTTGGGGCCCCCCAAGACCTGAGGCCCGGGGCGGACCGCCCCTTCCGCCCCCCTGTTAGTCCGCCACTGAGGGTACCCAAAAGCGTCTAAAAAAATTTGGAAAATTGACCCCTTGGATCGGTCTGTCTTCTTGTCAAAGGTTTTAAAATAACTGTCTGGTAATCATAAATTAAAATGGAGCGTCAGAATTTAGATGAAGATAACTCATTATTTTGGATCTTCAAAATGTCCGCAAAGCAATATGGCCGACAGGAAATGTCTGGGAGTATTGACGACTTATTTTTAACGATATTATCTAAAACATACGTGAAAATCAGCCATGAGAATTTACGTCACCCTTTTGGGCTTCCTGACCAGCTGATATTTGTAAATTGGCCCTTCGACCAGTTAGCGAGTATGCATACGATGGTAGTACATACTAACACTAGCCAATGGTCCACATTTCGTCCATCAGAAAATAAGTAATGTCTGGCGGCTCTGGGTTCTCGGACTATTAGTCCATAATTAGTGTACCACAATTACTTTATATATTTCGTGGCACATACCTACTTAGGAAATTTCTCAAATCATTTCTTTGGTTTTGACGTTGAAATTAAGGAAGCATCTACACAGACGACAATGATAATGACAAAACTATATTCGTACGAACAATGTAAAATCGACGTACCGCAAAACTAGTAAAATAACAAATTAAACACAAATAACGTAAATTATCTCTTTAATACTATATTTCAATATGCATTTAGATATTCACCGCATAATAAAGTCCATCTTCTTGATAAAATATTTACGTAACGAGCTTAAAATTTTCAACAATAACAAACAATATTTTGTCTTAAGCCACAAATATAGTCCTTTATTACTACTAAGGCAGCAGTTGGTTATAAAAATAATTATCTGGCTGATAATCTCATAATTCTAACTTTTATGCTGTGGTCAATATTTAACGTATGGTATTACTGCCGATGTCATTAATGTGTAACATGGGATGAATTACACAGTCACAGCAAATCTATAAAATTCAAACCTTCCAGCTAATGTCTGCGCAGGAACTTGGACACGCACCCACGCGTGCGCCTCTCACGTGGTGCCCGACAGCTATCGTCCATTACGCGGACTCAGTACATGACCAATGTGTCTGCACATTGAGACATAAGTAAAACACATTAATAACTAGCACGTTTTATATTGTACTTTGCAATATCACAATTTATCACTCCCTATGTTATGCTCAACATATATCACTCAACATCAAGAAAAGTCAATAATACAATAAAATAGCACATTTAACAATTGAATCAGTAAGGTGGTAGTCATGAAAGTTCTACGCCTCGACGACGGCGGTCTTTGCCTAACACGGCACACTTGCGGCGATATGGCATTGGCTCAATGGCACTCGAGTGGAAATCCCCGCGCGCCCGCCAGTGGGAGCGCTAACATTCTTATATCGGATTATTTTCCAACTGTAAAAGTTAATTATGTAGCTTAATGAATGCAGCGCGTGCGGTTCTGTGTGGGTGAGCATGCGCGCAGTGCGAGTCCGCGCGCCCGCGCCAGCAGCACCGCCGCGCCGGCGTGGGCGCTCCACGCGAGTCCGCGCCACCGCGTCCCACCTGTCCGCACAGTGCGCCAGTCGCCCGAGGACAACTATGAAATCCTCGACCATGTACAAAATAACTTATGTCGCTAAGAAAAAACAGGTAACTTGAACAATTTAACAACTGCATAACATATTAACGCAATTTGATCGGTGTCGGCCCGCTTTCCACTGTGCTAGTACTGTGTTCGGTATCGATCAGGCAGCTGCTGTTGCATATCAATATGCTTTTAACAGACTGTGCCAGAGGAAACCTGACATCTCCCTGCAAATTATGTCCCTCTTGGCACACTCCCTCGAAATCATCCGCGTTCAGAGAGTATATCATAGCGCCACGTAGACCATTCGCCTTAATGAAGTTCGCTTTTTCCATTACGCTTTTGGGTGTATCATATGATACCCACTCGCTCTGCTTGTACAAGTAAGGCACTCTGGTGGCATTATCAAACACAACTTTTGCTTCCTGTCCAGAATTTTTCAAAAATTTGCACACATCTGGATAGTTGACAAATCCAAGACCACCCAGAGATCCAAATCCTGATGCAGGACTTCCTACGTTGGGATTATCTGGATTGACAAGCTTGAAAGTGTGCCCATATGTGGGAATTCCTACAACAATTTTACTTCTGTCAAGCCCTTTGCTCATGTACATATGAATGGTATAATTGATATTTAGGGTGGCTAAATAAAGATGCTCTGAAGGCCGTGGGTATAAAGGTGAATTGAAACCTGTAAATGGAGTGTATTTTGTGTAGTAATGAAAATCATAAGTCATTAAGTTTACATAATCTACATATAAGTTGAGTTGATCCACATCATAAGAAACATCAACAATTGCCTCAGGTGCGGGCACTGCTACAGTGAGCAGGTAATCACGTTTCTCTCTCATGTACTCCATTCTGATCTCACGCAACAGTTGAGAGAAATGTTGCCGTTCACGATGTCCTGAGTTTTTTCCTCCTACTGATTGCAACGCTGGAAATTCCCAGTCAAGGTCAATTCCATCCAATGTGTAATTTTTTAATAAGTTTTTAATGGATTTTATAAATATTTTTCGTGAGGCATGGTTCACAACCATATCAGAAAAACCATTATCATTGCCCGCACCACCAACTGAAACTAAAACATACAATTGGGGATTCTTTGCTTTTAATGTAACTATTTCCTTTAAAATCTGGTATTGTGAATTGTCCAAGTAGATCTCTTTATCTACCACACGTGCAAATGCCACATTAATATGTGTACACAAGTTGGGATGTATGTTATCGGGCATCAGCTGTTGTGATACACTGCTGCTTGCGCTTCTCGGTGTATTATAATAGCATGACACAATTACCTCTCCAACATCATGGGAATGCTTCTGTGCGGGCCACTGCGCTATTGGATCTTTAAACTCTCCGTTACCTAGTATTGAGTAGGCGTGCGCACGAAATATGCTTTTATGCAAAGGAAATGGTTGTGTCACTTCATTAAACTTTAGCCTGTCTACTTTATACAAACCAATAATTACCACGAGAAAACCAACAGTAGCTAATATACACAAATACTGAAAACACACGATCCTAGGTCGTTCCTTCTTCTCAACTTGCTGATCGACAGGCATTTGTGACTCGTGTAGCCGAAGATAATTTTGCTTCGTTTGTACAACCATTGTGGCAACGTTTCTAAATCTGAATGGCCTTTGATAGTTAACGAACAAAGTGAATACGATTATAATTAGGTTTTGCTCAGTAAACAATCTTATCTACACGCATTAGTCAGGGCCAATATTATCCGCTACGATATACATCACTTGCACGTTATTTTACGTCTTGTATTTATGAAATGTAGTTATAATTTAAATGTTGCAAGAAAATCTAACTCATTTCGTATAATGTAACTATCAAATAAAAATGAAAACTATACATACAAATAATCATAGACTATTTAAACTGCAACTTATCTTTCAATTGTCAATTTGACATGTGCTCCTTTTTTTCTTTTGTTCCGCAAGGAAATGGCTAAGGTCAAAGACCATGGTGCCATGTCTTCAGTAAATGATAATTGCTTAGTGTCAATTGTCATATTCTAACATGGGTCGAATTTATATTACCTATCTATGAAAACATTAGAAATGTTGTTAAGGTAATAATTTAAATATTTATTAACTTTGCAAAAAAAGGGAAAGCAAAATTTCTTTTTTCACTTTTTTCAAAGTGAAGGTCAATGTTAGTTTTTGGTCTCTAAAAGAGAAAAAAGTCTTTGAATAAAAAATATACTAAAAATTTGTTGGAACCATTAAATATAATATGTCCCAAAGGCGTAACGGCCCATCCTGCATCTATTCACCTCAGTTCGGCTGAGTAATATCTTATAGATATTAAGTTCATGCTAAACAGTGACTTTAGAAGAAAAGGGTATATTGCACGCTAGTACTGTAGCAACAGATGCAAAATTTCATAGAAGTTTTATGTAGCAGGATATTTAAAAAGAGGGTTTTCATCGTCATATTAACGTAAATAAACTCGTTATAGACATGAATATAAGCTCACCACAGATTATTATTACCATACCATATAAGGTAAATGGTTTATCTTTATATTATAGGAAAAATACACTTGTACCATAGACAAATGTTTGCTATGTATGTAGGTAGGTAGGTACGTGTGTATCTACTTGATCTGATAATACATATATAAGAAACATGCTATTCATTAACCATCATTATAAGAAAACACTATAATAGATATTTAAAATATTACTTACTTACTTTAAAAATGGAAAATAATAGTTTACTAAAGATTAAAATATGTAACAAAATACACTTATATCTAGCTTAGATAGAAAAAGATCTTATATTTTTTTTATTAAAACAACACTTAAGTCATTTAGAAAATTCTGTTGTCCAAGATTTAACTTGTGTATTGGATAGATCATGTCTACTTATCTATTTAGAATTGTGTCTGAACGCTGACCTGTTGGTAATTTTTATTTCAGAGAAAGTTTTATTTTTCCTATTGTATCCGAGTGTAAATAAAATGGGCGGTGGTCGTTGTTTTTAGCTGATTATTATCTAACAATCTTTGTGAACATACATAGTTAATGTGTGACAACTGACAAGTATGACAACGATGACAATTTTGACATTGACAATGACAGAGTGACAAAAATCCTATTATTCCTCAGCAAAAATGCATAGAATTAATGAAGAATAAAATTACAATATGTAAAGTGAATAAGAGCAAACGTTAAGGTCGGTGTGGTGCATTGGGCTGCAGTCTCCAAGCGGGGCCGCCGGCCATGGACGGCGCGACGATGAACCATTACGAGAAACAGCTGTACACCGTTTTCAAAACGTTCGACGTAGATAATTCGGAGGCACTGGACAGACCTGCTGTTCACGCACTGTGCGACTCGTTGCAGCTGGAGGACCGCGGAGCCGCGCTCGTCAACACGCTGTTCGAGAGGCGCGCAGATCGCGTCACCTTCACGCAGTTCCGCAACGGGCTGCTGGCGGTGCTCGGCGGAGACGGCGCGGCGCCCCGCGGCCACCCGCAGCCCGAGCCGCCCGACCCGCCTCCCAGCGACGAGGATTCGTCGGGCTGCGAGGTGGCACCACAAATTGTTTTTGGTTCCAAAAAATACGGCCGTCGATCTCGGCCGCAACGCTCCTGCGATTCGAGCCCTTCACCTCGCGCCGCTTCCGCCTCTCGACTGGACGCTGAAGATCGCCCTCAAAGGAACCGCAACGGACTCGGCCGGAGTGCATCCGCCATGGAGGCGCGTGACGTCGAGCGACAAAGGGGCGCAACCTCCCGGCCGCCCGCCCTCGACCCCGCGCGGCGCATCGACCGCGACCAGGCGCTCGCGCTCTGTCGCGGCCTCAGCATGGACGGAGTAGACGGACTCGTGGACAGAATATTCGAAGAGGCGACGTCGTCGGATACGACTGTTGGTGAATTTTTCGGTCAACTAAATTCGGCTCTCGCAACGACAATAGAGGCCGCAAGGGAGGGCACGGTCGCTGGCGACGTCGGCGTCGACGATGAAACCGGAGCCGGAGCTCCCGCCGAACTCATCATCGAAGCGTGGGAACGCGCCGGCGTACCGCGCGGCTGCGCCCTCCTCCACGAACTCGGCTTCGACGGGGCGGCGCTGCGCCCCACGGAGTTGGAGCGCGCCCTGGACGACGAGCTGCGAGCGCTGCCCACGGGTGCCGACGAACGCGCGCTCTTACTCGCCGCAGCGCTGGAAGTGGCGCGCCTCCGAGCTAGCCTCGCGCTGCGACGCGCCGACGCCGCCGCGGCCGAACGCGACAAGCTGAGGGCGGACGTCGCCGAGGCGAACGCTCGGGCGCGCCTCCTGGCGCAGGAAGTGGACGAGAGTCACGCCCGCATCGAAACGGAACTCAAGGCGAGCTTGCGCCGGGCCGAGGTTCGTCATCTGGAAGCGACCCGCGCGGCCGCGGCGGAAGCGTCCGTGGAACGAGAACGAGCCGCCGCTGCGGCCGCGAGACTCAACGCGGAGCTGACGCGGCGGCTCGACACGGAAGCGAGGCTCAAATGCGAAGCGTCCGAGCTGCGTAGCCGGCTGGAGGAGACGGAGGCGCGCGCGCACGCGGCCGAGGAGCGGCTCGCGCTGGCGGAGAGGGAGTGCGCGCGGCTGGCGGGCGAGGCGCAGGCGGCGCGGCGCGCGGGCGCGGGCGACGAGGAGGGCGCGCGGCGCGCGGGCGGCGAGCTGGCGGCGCGCGTGCTCGAGCTGCAGCAAGAGAACCAGCAGCTGCGCGACCGCTGCGACGAGCTGGCGGCGGCGCTGGAAGCGCGCCCCGGCCCGCGCCCGCCGCCCTCGCCCCCGCGCCGCGCCGGCGACCTGTCCGCCGAGCTGGGCTCGCTGCTGGCGCCCGCGCGCGCCGAGGTGAGCGCACTTCGCTTACGTCTTGTCTCCATCTACTGCGACTTGTGCATTTCAATGTTTCTTCACTTTCTCTCAATTTAGTGTAGCTTCATTTTGGTGTCCTATTTCTACGAATATGACCATTTATATGGCCTTATTATTTACATAATCTAAATTTCGGCCATTGATCTCTCGGTTCAAGGTACTGCATGTACGCCCTTTAAGTTCTCTCTGCGAACTAACACTCACAAATTGCCCTATTGTTTCTGTTCACCGTTTAAGCCGAGTGTGCGCCAACTAACATGGAAGTAAGATTAAGTATTATTTGTTCGTCTAATAGAAACTAAAACTTCTCGACAATGTTGTTTCGGTAAGGAAGTTATGCTTAGTGCGGGCTAAGGCCAGTTAAATTCAAAGCTGATCTGCGAAGATAAGTGTTAAATCATCTCATACCTAACAAGAAACGTTTGAGCTTGCAGTTCGGTAGCCCGCAACAGGTCCGCGTGGCCAACGAAGGCCCAATCTTTATCATTTGTTGACGGGTCTGCTTCTAGCAGTGACATGAGTATGTGCCGATAGAGAGTTATTTTAAAATGGCCTTCGAAACTAAACACTTTTTGTAGTGAAAACAATTATGATTTTACGTCCAAAATTCATCTTGAGATTTTGTTTTAGCCGCTATAGATTGTTGGTATTAATAATTGTAAAAACATGTCATTTCCGTACCGCACAAAGTTAAAATAGTTCAAATATCTACATTGAAAAATTTCTATAATGATGTAAGCGACAAAATTCTCAATTGTGACAAATTATTTTTCTAGGACTGTGATTCGGCGCCTGTCAGTTTAGACCAAAAAATATACGGTCACGTAGAAGCGATGACAAATGTGCGCGAGCTGTTGGACGAGGCGGTGCGGGGGTCGGGCGGCGCGTGCGAGGCGTGCGGCGGCCTGCAGGCGGCGGCGCTGCGGGCGCGCGCGCTCGAGCTCGCCCACGCCGCCGTGGAGCCGCCCGCGCGCGCCGACGCCGCCGCGCAGACCGAGCCGCACCCGCGCGACCACACGCAGCGCCTCGAGACCCTCGTCAAGTGAGAGCCTCCCGAACGCCACGCGCTCGTCACCGTTGCATTCGAGTCGCCACCGCCACTCATTTCGCTCTCGCTCGCTTTCAGAGAGTTGGAAACCAGCTTGGATCAGTTGAAGACCGAGTACGACAGGTGCGAAGAGTACTGGGCCAACAAGCTGGAAGAGGAACGCGCGATATTCAACGAGGAGCAGCGAGCCGGCGACGAGAGACTCGGCGACCTCATCGCCAAGATCGGCGAGTACGAGCGGCAGTTCGCGAGCGGCGCCGGCGCGCTGCCCACCATCGACGAGAAGTACAGCCTGGAGGCGCAGGTGACGGACCTGGAGGAGGAGTTCGCGCGCTACCGCCGCCGCGCCGAGCAAGACCTGGCCGAGCGGGACGCCGAGCTGCAGCGGCTGCGCTCGCGGGACCCGCCGCCCGACACAGCGCCGGTACGCGTACTGCACCCAGTACTACTTGCATTCTATGAGGCATTTGTGCTGTGACCAGTCATGCCTTAGCCAAACAATGCGACCCTAAAAACGGCCTCGCGCGCCATATTGACGATTTTTGAAATTTTTAACTTATTAAACAAACTGAGTGGATTCAGTCGTTAGTCTACCAAGGTGACCTGAACAAAAATGCCTAAGAATTTTTAATTGCACAAGTTTCTTCATGATGTTTTGTTCACCATTTAATCAGTGATGATTTCAGTAATTGATAATGATGAACAGAAACACTAAGAGTTACTCAAAGGACAAAAACACTTTGCCGTGGTCTGTTTTAGTTTATTGTTGAGTTTCCATTTCTAAAGCTTGCCCAAGTTTTGGGGATCGTCCACTGGCCATACAAACATACAAGAATCACTTTTGTGCACAGTTTATTGGCAGGGAGATATATCCGTTGTTTTAACAACCAGCAATATGTTATTGGCAAATGTATCTTACATAATATATTTAATACAATATTTCTATTTGTGAGCAATCAGTGGTATCAAACTGCCCTAAGTGAATGGCAAAGTAAACATTATCTATGATTTTCTGCCATTGATAAACAAGCACCATATAAATGTTTTCATTATGCGTACAAAAATATGATATTTGTGAATATTTTTCTAACTAATTAGGTATTTCCTTTGCTTTTTAAAAAAAGCAAGCCATATCCTTATGGTGCAGCATGTTTCCTGGATGACCATGAGTAGTGATCACTTATCAATTTAAAATTATTTTCTAACTATATTAATACTTTACAGTTATAATTAAATTATTGCCTGTGTTTTAAAATTATGCCAGAGGTTTATGCTGCTCCAAAGCATTGTGTATTTAAGTGTGAATAAAAACATCTTATATACATATCCCTAATGGTTAGACTTGCCTTGTTGAGACTTGAGACTTAGGCAAAGTGTTACTGTTCTTTTGTTTTACATGGCAAAGTCTCAAAAACTTTAATGGCTCTTCACTCTCTTACTGAGATACAGGAGTATGTGTATGGTGAATGTGACAATTCGGAAACTCATTTCTGGGTTTCCTTTCAACTGAATTATTACATATGGAGGAAAATCCTATCTCAAATGATAGCAATATGCAAAAAAGGACTTTAAAAGAATTGTGTTCATAAAGAATCACATCAGTCGGTTACAACTGTTAGATATTATTTGTTGTTTTTAAATTAATTCTTTTTTTACAAATATTTAATAATGTACTTTTAACAAACATTGGCATACTGTCACATTTGCTACTAAAATGTTCATAAGATTTCATTCCATCCCTTGATGGATGTAGTAGTAAAACATGTAGGTAGTGAATTAAAGAAAAGTCAAAGATTTCGCTGAAAATCTGTTATGCTTAATCACAACTGCCTCTAGGTACTTATGTTACATTTCTAACGAGAGAATTAGAAGAGCCGTTCCATAATACACAAAACTGACGTGCACATGTCTGCAGGGCGGAGCGAGCGGCGCGGGCGGCAGCGGCGCGTGCGCGTGCGCGGCGGCGGGCCGGCGCGGGGTGTGCGCGGGCGGCGGGGGCGGCGGCGGCGCGGGCGTGGGGGGCGCGCGGGGCGGCGGCGCGGGCGAGGTGCGCGAGCTGCGCGCGCGGACGGCGCGGGCGGAGGCGGCAGTGCGGCGCCTGCACGCGCGGCTCGCGGCCGCCGACCTGCTCGTCAAGGACCTGTACGTGGAGAACTGCCACCTGGCGCACCGCAACCACCTGTGACGCGCCCCACACCACCTGGCCCGTCTCTTAGTCTGCCGACCCCGATGTTTTCTCCGACGCGTTATTTTCTCTTGTATATCGTATCGATCCGTCACGAACGCTCCTGGGAGGAGTGGAGTGTCACTTCGGTTTTCATTTGAAAGACATTTACCGACTGAAACATATCCGTTTTGTGCGCATGCGTGAGTGAGCGTAGTGGTGTGGCGGCGGGCGTGGCTCGGCCGGCTGATGCGCGGCACGCGATCGACGCGAGAGTGTAGTGAGTAGTGGCGCTCCTCGAGTACGAATATTGTAATTTACCGTTGTCGCACCAAACGATGTAACATGAAGTGCCTTCAAACGTAATAGTGTAGGTTTGATATTGTTGTGTTTGCCAGCGTTCCTGTCGTTTAGTCATAAAGTTAGGCAGTTGTAAATATGCGAGAAGTGGAGAGTGTGACTGTCCAACTGCAGTCGGCTCGTCGACAGTACTCCGTCACGCGGTAGCGTGCTTCTTTCCATATCGACCGTCAACGAAGTCTTAATTAATAATTTTATATGAAAAAGGCTGATTTTTTTTGAGAACCATCGGGCGCGCCGTGCCGCCGGCGTGTGGTGCGGCGCGGGCGGCGGGACTGATCTACTCGAGAATCAGGGCTGCCAGATTGTATAATTGGACACAAATTCTGTATAATCGAAGGGGCTATTGCAGGGCTTCCCAAACTGTGCGTCGCGACGCCCTGGGGCGTCGCGGCAAAATCCTGGGGGCGTCGCGAGGCGATCGGCAAACATTCGCTGTCCGTATTTTTCTGATAACCTCATGTTAGGCTAACTACTACTGTTTTTATTTCCAGTAGAGTAGGTAGTTTTGTTGATGGGGGGGGGGGGGGTTGCGTCGCAAGAAAAATAACAATTCTGTAGGGCGTCATAGTGTAAATAAGTTTGGGAAGCTCTGGGCTATTGTATCCATGACCACTTCGTATAATACGATACAAGGGCATACGGGATAGAACATAAGTTTGTATTTTATCAATAATTTGTCAACCTAACATCCTAAAAAAAACCAAGAACTATTCTGGAGGTTCCACTTTGCGACCATTTGTTTAACCGGTCCTAAAAAAAACAAGAGCCACTCTGGAGTGGCCGCAATTCAACCATCTATTGCGAAAGATTTATCTAAAAAAAAAACAAAAGCTGCATAGAATGGTTATGTATAATGCGATCTAATTTTGCATAATTGCAGATACTAAACCGTATACCAGCGATTTATTTGCTGGCAGCCCTGTCGAGAATGTACAGTACATACAGGACGCCGCGGGCGCGCGGGCACACACGCTCGCACGCGCAGTCCCTTTCATGCGCAGTGCCTAAACTTCAATCAATTGTGATCCATAATCGATTCGTTAGTTTGTTAAGTTTAAGATGACGTTGGACAGTGATTGTCGCGTGGCGAGTATGCCACGTGTGGCGGCGGCCGCCTGGCCTCGTCCCGACTAAACCTCTCGCCGCGGGCGCACGTTTAGGCGGCAGGAGGCTCGGCCGCACTCACCTTGTGTTTATGTATACATTGTAAAATGAAACGAATAATAAAGTGTTGAAGTAAATTTATATTTTTATTTAAATTTATTTATATCGTCAAACTTACATACATAGTATCATGCTTTTTTCAATAGATATCTGCTCGTCTAAGAACTCTTAAATGTTACGAAGTATAAGCGTTTCCAAAAATATGCAAATCATATTTAAAGATAAAACATTAGATTTTTGAATAAGGAATGCTATGTGAGGAAGCCAAGTAGCGCTAAGGTAATTTAAAGTACAAAATTAATTTATAACGTTAGTCGGCAGCGCTTTGTGCCACTGCGCGGCCGTGAGTGGACAGCGCTCGACGGATATTGGCTCACCCACCAATGGCAATTTCATTACAATCAATTCGTCTAAACATATGGCATCCTTGATCCAAACAATTGATTTCTCCAACTCTCATATGTACCACTACTTGCAACTAAATAAATAGCCTTATTCAACTGACCCATGAAGACAAGTGTAAAGTTCGAATATAACTATGATGATTCAGACAGCCCCGTGGCGCAGTTGGCTAGACAGCAGCTTGCGAAACGAGCGGCCGCGGTTTCGATCCCCGCACCGAGACAAATATTTGTGTGATCCACAAATATTTGTTTCGGGTCTGGGTGTTTGTGAGACCGAAAAGTCTCTCGTAGTTTCTGATACCCACGACACAAGAATCGTATCTTAGTGTGGGGTCAGGACTATGTATGTGTCTGTTGGGTGTATTTATTATTCGTCCCTGCCGTGGGACCTTACCCGTACAAACTTTTGTGTGACCCATGACACAAGACTAGTGTCTTAATATGGGGTCAGGACTATGTATGTGACTGTTGGGTGTAATAAATATTTTCGTTTTGACCATTGCACCATTTTAAGTCAAGTTAGATTTTGGCGTTTCCTACCTCTTCGTGGAGGAAGGTGTTAAACTCTTTAAACTTTTTCAAAATGACTGTTGCTGCTATAAGATGGCAATTCTGTTTTTCATTCAGTAATGCCTTGTTTTAACCCGCTACAGACACCAATCAATGTATTGCTGAGAAATATGTGGAGACCTCCCGAAATTATTTAAAAATATATAAAAAAAAAGTTTCTAAATGTACTTTCTGGATTGAAAAATTTTCGTGAGAGTATTAAATGTAAAAGCCGCGTAGAAGGAATCCACACGGCGTAGTTCGTGTGGCGCTGAAATAGGATTGTTATCTAACCTTATTTTATTGCAAAAAATATTGAAAAGAATATACTCAGTTGCTCCCGAGAACAGCTGAGACAGGACGACCTACTAGGAAATACATAAAATGAATTTAAACATTATTATTACCTTTTATTGAAAACAACAGAATGAAATAATAGTGCTATACAATGATAAGAGCACAAAAATGGTGAGTGCTGGTTGTCGCCGCTACAGGTACATGCCGTTCACCAGATAGTCGGCGTCGTGCGCGAACGGAGATTTGCCGCGCCGCAGCCGCCGCCGCGCCGCGCGCGCCCGGCACCCCAGCATGGCGCCCATCGCGCCCGTCATCACCACGCCTGCGCACAACACTCGTCACTCCGCGCCACACCCTCGCCACGCCCGCGCCAAACTCGCGCCACGCCCGCACCACACTCACCCAGCACGAGCAGCAGCACGGCGGCGGGCGGGCGCTCGCTCAGCCCGTCGTGCTCGTCGGGCGCGAGGTGCGCGTGCGCCGCGGGAGCCGCCGCGCCCGACACTCCCGCCACACCCGCCTTGGGCTCGGAGGCTGCTTGTCCCGCTTCCTTCGAGCCTTCCGGTGTTTTGCTTAAACCTGAAGGCTTCGAGAGTGGGGTACGGATTACTTAAATTATAATTCCACTAGTCGTTAAATCAAGCCGCTTCAGGCTTATACTGCTTGAACGAATTGGCGAATAGGATGAAGAAAGTAACTGATAATAATTATTTATTCCGAACATATGGGAACAGACAATTAATGGTGTTGTGGTCATGGGTTATGGGTACGCCGACATACTACTGGAAATACGCAGCTAAAAAAAATCTACTTGAATCAAACATTGTTTTAGCGAAACTTTAACCGTTTCCACAGCGCACGCAGTGGAAGCTCACAAAAAGGAAAAAATGTTCCCGATTTTGAAACATTCTTTATTGCTGCTATGCTCCTATTGGTCGTAGCGTGATGTTTTATAGCCTATAGCCTTCCTCGATAAATGTGCTATCTCACAGTGAAAGAATTTTTTAAATCGGATCAGCAGTTCCTGAGATCCTAGCGTTCAAATAAACAAACAAACAAACTCTTCAGCTTTATAATATTAGTATAGATATATTTTATTGCCAATTAATTGAAAATTGTTCGCTCTGCAGTAGGTACCTTATTTTTGGCAAGCTTGTTCGTGGCGGCGCCGTTGGTGTCGTCAGGTTTGTTGTGCTCGTGAGGGGAGCGGGCCGCGGCGTCGTCCGCCGGCGGGGGCGCCACCGTCCCCTCCGGCTTCTTACTCAACTCAAACCCTTTCTTGGGGCTATCACGCAGCGTCTGCTGCTGATTCGAATACACCATCGGAATTTCCGGCATCGTCTTGGGTGGAAGATACATCGGCATTTCCTGCTGATAAAGTATGTGACTGTTGGGTGTATTTATAAAGTGAGTTTTTGATGTGAAATCTTCATTAGCGGCGCTGGGTGGACAACGTAAGATGGAGAAAAGTTTTTAAACTCGCGTACATCTGACGCAGTCACGTGATTCTAATAAAAAAAGCGTAAACGCCCTGGGCCACGGTCGACAACGACTCGTGCAGAATAGAGTACATTCTAATTTTATTTTTAATATAATTTTAATTATTCTGGACTGGATTTTAGTTTTTCCTGCAGCAAGGTAAAGGCGAGTGGTTACCGGGTCGGGACGGTGCTGCGGCACGGGCCAGGCGCGCCGCGGGTCGGGCTCGGGCCAGTACCCGCCGCCCCCCGCCCCCACCCCCGGCGACACCGCCGGCCACGCGCGCTCGCCGGACATGCTGTCCAGGCCTGTAACGGCGCGCACAATCACTGCATTTACTGATGAGCAGGACGACACATTTAAGAACTCTGTAAAATTACTTTTATATATTTGTAATGGAGCACTTTAAAAAGGCGAGAGCTAGTCGCTTACCGCATGCGCTTCCTTTCCACTCTGTCCTCGCTCTATAGTTGACTCAGGATTAAAAAATTAAGTAGTAAATTTCAAGTCGTGATGGCCTTGAGGTTTAGGTGCGCGATCAATAATCGGGAGGCCGCGGGTTCAAAGCCCAGGCACACACCTCTGACTCTTCGTAGCTATGTGGGTATTCGCAATCAATTATCACGTACTTTCACAGTAAAGGAAATTATTGCGGAAATACCTGCACACCTAAAAGTTCTTAGATATTTTTTGGGTGTGTAATCCGCTACTCTGCACTAGGCCAGCGTGGTGGACTAAGGTCTAGAACCTGTAGTGGGGGAGACCCGTGCCCAGTAGTGGGACGTATATAAGCTAATGATGATGACGTTGATGAGTATATTTTGCAATTTCGACCCGATCATACACGTGACAAATTAATGAATAACTCTATTAATTATTTTACTTACATACATACCTTCATGCGTGTATGGGGTGGGCGTAGGGTGGAAATAGGTAAGCAGAATTGCATTTCCAGAAGTAAGACCTAATAACACTTTACCCGAAACGGGAGCTCTATTGGTACGTAGTTCGCACCGCGAGACTATGCGGCAGTCACTTCGACTTCAAATCTTTATTTAGGAATTATTCTCTGATTCCTTTTTCCACCGCTACTTTCGAGGGTAAAGCTTATTCTTTCTGTATCTTATTCCAAAGTTGAATAGAGTGGGTTTAGCTTCGACTATGAAATATAGAACAAGTCCGTAAAAATCATTTAGGTATATCGTAATAGTGTGAGCAGCACTCACCGGGTTGGGGCCAGGGGCGGCGCTGCCACGGCGGCTCGAAGGGCGCGTACTGCGCTCCCGCCTCCGCCTCCTGCAGCAGCCCGCCCTTGTGGCTGAAGATGTGCGAGCTCGGCGCGCTCTCTGCAACCGCCACCTCAACGTGTCGCGCACACACTCATCCGCTCTACTAGAGCCTACTGAGTACAGGCCTTTCAACCTGTGCTCCTTATAGCCGACTATATTATACACAGATTGCTGCTCTATTGACGATAAAGCAAATACGACAGAATTACCGTAGCAAAAGGAGAGCTGATTTCTAGAATATATAGAGAGGCAGGCTGCTAGCGGTTTAGGGACCATACACAGGCGGTTCGGTAGAGCTCACCTGAGTAGCGGTGAACTGGCTGCGCCTGCGCAAGTCGGTGCGGCCAGCGCTCCGCCGCCGCGCCGCCTACCTCGCCGATGGCCTCCACACCGTCCTGGAACAGGATTGATATGGACGATTTAGTCATTGTGGACAAACATCTAATGGTGAAGATCACATCATAAGCCTATTGCCAATACAGTTAGATTTTTGAGGCGAGTCGAGAGAACCATGGATTTCGAGTCGGAGATTTGAGGGTATTTATTTTGGCGCGCTGTGCACTCATCAGAAATGGCACGTCGCAAAGGTTTGTTGGCGGGCGTGACCTGCAGAGTGTTGGAGGGCAGCGGCAGAGTGGGCGGCAGCGTGGGCGGCGGCACGGCGGCGGGCGCGGGCGGCGCCGACGGACAGCCCAGCTCGGGCGCCTCGTCGCTGCCATCGGCGCACTGCGGCACGCCGTCGCACGCGTTGTACACCGCGATGCACTCGCCGCCGCGCCGGCACTCGAACTGGTAGCGACTGCAACGGCCTGCGACCCAACCACAACCAACATAGGTACCTTTATACACAGATCTCCAGTCTCCACATATTTTAGTTTCACAAAGTAGGTACTCGAAAATGTTGGCATCGGCGAGACTCATACGTGTATTTATGCACGACCCCGAATAATTGTAAATATTGAATGCAGGCTACCCCGAGCACATCGACCAAGAGAAGAAATCCTATTTCACATCCTGAAGTCCATGAGCTTGAATGGCAAGTCGGCGGCGTGACCGAGGCGAGTACGTACGTGGCGGCGGCGCGTCGGGCACGTGGGGCGCGTGCGGGGGCTGCGCGGGCGCGGGCGGCGCGGCGGGCGCGGCCGCCGGGGGCAGCGCCGACGTCGCCGCGGTCACCGTGCTGCTCGCCATCGTGCTCGCCGCGCCCCTGCAACATTCGGCTCAGCCAGAGCGTGCTCTCCCGCGGGCGGCTCCCCCTGCAAGCGGGCCGCCGGCGCTTACCGCAGGCTGGCGAGCTCCCGCTCGTGGTGGGCGCGCTGCTCCTGGTCCTGCAGTTCGGCGAGCCGCCGGCTCAGCGCCAGCACTCCGCTGCTGAAGTTACTGTGCGCCGTGAACTTGCAGCGGAAGTCTTCCGGCGGTCCGCAGTTGAACAGGTAACAGCTACCGGGACCCTGCACGACGCACGTTCACTTCAAATCCATACTAATATTATAAATACGAAAGTAACTCTGTCTGTCTGTCTATCTGTCTGTTACTCTTTCACGCCTAAACGGCTGAACGGATTTTGATGAAATTTGGCACAGACAATCTTTAGACCCTGAGAACGGCCATAGGCTAGATATTACTCCGAAAAATGATAAGACTTTTTCGTTGTGGCTTGATTTGCGAAGTAAGTCGGAGAAAAAACGGTCGAACAAAATCGTTTTTTGCAAACGCTGCCTTACCCATGGGAGATATATAGTTGAGTCCCAGAGAAAAGTTGTAGAGCTTGATAATGCCTACAAAAAAGTCCGCGATAGCATATGTCTAACTTTTAGAGTTGGTTCACTATAACCTCTTTTATGCTAACCAAATTTGTTCTAAAATGAAGCATTGTCTGTGAAGGTGTTTATATAAAGATTATATTAATCCTTATCCAAATAAATGCGTTATTCATTACAAGTATTTAATATAAAATAAATTTGTCCTGTACATCATTTGATTTCAATGAGTATCTTAGAAGATATCGCAGTTTCAAAATAATTATCAAGCGCGCAATAATGATGCACAAGGCGCCGACCGATTTGTATGACTTTTGGCATGGACATAAATAGGACTCTGAGGAGTAAATAAACTACAACTTATTTTCTTTCTGAACTCAACCCTGTAGTCTACGCGGACGGAGTCGCGGGCAAAAGCCAGTATCACATAAATAAATCGAGTTGGAATTATGAGCCCAACGAACGTCACGCGCGAGCTGAGGCTGCAGGTTCGAAATGCGCATCAACATTTTTATGTGTAAACAATAAGTAATTAATCATTTCAGCTCTTTTGTCTGGGCGATTAAAAAATCGAAAATGTTGGCGACAATCGTGATGCTATTCACGAAGATTAAATTTATAATTTGTGATAACGTGAGGTTTTGGCATAATGTACACTGTATATTTATGTAAGTATGTAGTAGGAACATACTACTTAATTAAATTAAAGTAGGTAATTGTGTATACATACATAATATGTAAACTTCAGGCCGTCTAGTAATAATAACATAAATTGTAGAACAAACATATGGTGCAATGTTTGTGGTCGTGGCCATGGACCGGAGTGATTAGTGTGCACGGTGCAGGCGACTATCGATCGGCGCACCTTCTCCTCGTAGACGAACACGTCGCAGGCGTCGGTCTCGCAGCACAGGCGCAGGCACTCTTGGCGCGCGCCCACGTCCAGCTCGGACAGGTAGCGCGCGCCCATCTCGCGCGACTCCTCCGTGCGGATGATCTTGTCGCGCTGCACGTCGAAGCGCGACGCGCACGCGGCGGGGTCGAGCTCGCGCGCGCCCGCCGCCGCCGCCACCACCGCCACCCACCACGCCCACGCTCGCGTCTGCATGTCCCCGGCTGGGTTCTACCGCTCGCTGCAGCTTCCACCACAGCCAGCTCCACGCGCGTGCACTGTGCTGCGCATTGTGCGGAGTGCCGCTCCACTCCCCGCCGCGCCGCCGCGCCCGCCGCACCCCCGCCGCACCCCCGCACGACGCCGGTGCGCGCCGGCCCGACTGGTGGTCGATAAAAGCGCGACTGCGCACTACGACCCGCTATGAAACCGCTAATCTTTGGATGCGGTGTACCGTGTAATACATCTCATAGATCACAGCTTTTCAGTCTTTTTCAACGATTATGATGAATTAAAATTTCTGATGGCATTTACATATTTTGGTATTTTTTTCTTCATGAATAGTTGGTAGAATGTAACTGAATTAACTAGTTGGTAGAATACTCGTAATTACATTACAATAATTATTTGTTATAGAACGAGCCGAGAGCCGACTTCGCTCCACTGCGCTTGGATCTGGTGCCCATGCTGCTAATAAGATTCAAGTAATACTGTAAACCTATATAGGTACATAGTAAGTAACGTCATTTAATAATAATTCTATTACGTTGTTCAGCTAAAACTCGAACAAAAACCTGTAAAATTTCCTAGTGATGTAGTTGTTACGTGCAAGTGAGAAATGTTTTAGCCGGCGAGTTCTAACACTTTGGTGTTTGTGGCGGCGCGTCGTGCGGCCGTCCGCCGTGCGCAAGTGTAGCGCGTGTCGGGCGCGCGCCGCGTGGAGTGCGCGTGGCGGGCGCGGGGCGGGCGCGCGCCAGTGTCGGCGCGACTTCGGCCGCAGCCCGTCACCTCGCGACGTCTGGACGCCGTGACGCCGCGACGCGTCGCCGACACATGTCGCTTTTCTTCAAGTTCAGGAGCAACGTGAGTACCAAACCTACTGGCCGGCGCCGCGGCCGCCGTCGCCGTCACGGTACCGACATGTTATCGAACGGAAAATGACTAGTGTCGTTCAAATGATATGTTAACGAGTTTAGCCGCAGTGAATACTTATTTCTATAAGACTTTTCATAGAACAGCCGGCTAAATAATACTAGAAAATGCACAATAAAGAATAATAATTGTACATTTGTACATACAAATCTACATATATAGTCTCGTATAGTGACCGTTGCAGAGGTCGGGCGGCGGCGGGGGCGCGGCGTAACTCCCTCGCGTTGCAACCACACACAGTGTACACGCGGGCTCGTTGGCTCGAGCGCGACGTCGCGGTCGCACCGCCGGCGACTGCGGTGCCAGTAACTCACAAGTGTTGGACCTCCCGCGCGTAGTGCGGAGCATCGCGTGGACTAGCCCTACAACGTACAAAGGCCTCTCCAACCGTAGGTTACAAGAGGGGCGTCACCCGGCCGGTAATCAAATCAAACGCACCGTTTTATTAAAAGCAATTGATAAGCACTGTAAGGAAGTATTCTTCGTTTTTAATCGGTGCTAAACACAACGTGGTATAAATTTAATTAGAGTGCGCCTGTGTGTGCAAGCAGCCCTCGCAAAAGTGGCTTTAAGCCAAGCTACTTGGAACATCACTTTTTGGTGGACAGACAATACGTAAAATAGAAATATCGAGGTGAGGCCATACTGTGCGCGCCTGCGTGTCCTCTCTCTCCTTTAATGAGCTCCTTCATCACAAGTTCATATACCGTGGTTACACGGGTTTCCTTTCTGCGACATTACTGCACATCGTTGAGACATCACAGCAACACTCAGTTCATATGTTGAGTCGTTCCAACTCAGTCACAATTGGGCTAATGAGCTACGGAGTCACTCGTTCATGGCCGCCACTAGATGAACGCCAACAAAATGGTTGGTTTGTTTGTAACTGTGCCTAACATTAATTAATCACCAACCATTGATCCAGCTTCATTTTCATACCTTTCCTTACGAGAAAGATCAATTATTACTATCATCTCTCTAAATCACTAAAGTCTAACACTAAAAATGGTCTCAAAATTAGGTTACATGTTTTTTCTAGCGCGGTTAGGATTCGATGATCCGTCATCGAATCGACGTTGAAAGCTCTGAAAGGCTTGGAGAATCTCACAATAGATTTGCCAACTGCGGCGTCAGGAATGCTATTGAGATATTGAAGGGTGTGTGGGGATGGATCGGGATAGAATGGCTGACCAGCGATAGAGTAAAAAGGACAGGATTGCTGTAAGATGGAACAGGTGGAATCAAGTGGAAACGACTGGCAGATAACAGGTTTTAATGAAAGAATGGGACGAATTGGGGATATGAGTGATATAATATTGTAGTATTTCCTCTGCTGACACCTCCTGAAAAACATTAACAGAAACAACATTGTATTATCGTAGTAATTTGAGTTACTTTTATGTAGTCTAATAATACAAATAAACTATTTGCCACCAAAAAATTATGAAAGAATTTACATAAGGCATTTGATGTAAATCGTGTTTATTTGTATATAAGGGTCAAAATCAGAGAGGTCGTCATTTTGGGTTTCGAAATATCTGAGAAATTAAGTTTTCTTTATAAGAAAATTAACATGTGGAATATGTTGTGTCATTTGTCATGAACCTTTCCTGTAAAGAGGCACGCACACAAATATATATTTTAGGAATTATACCTGTTAATAATAAAAATGACAGGGCCTTAAATCATTTCGGGAACACTTTTAAATATTTTTTAAATAATAATATAACCAACGTTTTTAATAATAATCGTCATGAAATTATAATTAACCTGTCCCTCTACCAGTAAATGCTGTCATTTTGTATATTTTTATAATAAAAAGACTTATTTTTTATATTACTCTCCACAGATTTTCAATTAGTGTAAATTTCGTTTCAAAATTTTAATTTATTGTATACATTTGTGCAATACGTTATCAATTAATGATATAAATACAAATGTTGAAAGGTCATTTTAGGATATGTATGCAAGATTTAACTATAACCCTACTCATTAGTGAAAAATCTGCCATTTTTGCGATGTTCCCGAAAATGATGGGAGTGTTCCCAAAATGACAATGAAGTTCCCTAAATGACGTTTACGTTTCCTAAATGACTGCAACGTTTGGTTTTTGCATAATGTTGTAGATGAAAATAATAAATACCTTTAAGTATTAAACTTTTATTTGTACTTAAAGAATGAACAACATGAGTATCAAAATTTAAACTTAATCTAATAATAAACTTTTAGTTTCAGTTAACAAATATTATATATTAGGAACAAATAGTAATTGCACTCTACAAGTATCATTAAGATTTCTTGCATCAATGCTTAAAATTAAATAAATCAAATGTAGTTTTAAAACAAACAGTCTTATGAATTCGAAACATTATTCAAGCTTATTCATATTAATCACAAAATAATTTGAGTATCAAAGTTTGAACTTAAAGTCTAGCAATAACTTACTTTTCAAAAATATCCATATTCTCATCAAAACAATACTACTACCTATTTTCTGCAATTTCGGGGTGGGTAAAATTTTAATAACTTGTTCACAGGGGACATATGCAACATCATTTTGTTCAAGTTTAAACATCTTTGCTGAGTTCCGCTGACAACGAAGAAAGGCGACCTTAATTTCGCCATCTTCATCAACTGAGGTCTCAGCAACTGCGACGTATCTGTATTCATTTTTTTTATTTTCAGTGGGTACATTTACTAGCAAAAATGTCTTTGGACGTATCATGTTGGGGTGGAAGTTCTCTTTATCATTTCCGTACGATGTACCAGCACAATTATCGTCACTCTTTCCATGAAGTCGATCTGAAACCTTTTGAAGATTTTCATCATCTAAACTGTCTGATCCGTATACAGCGTCGTAAATACTCTTCCTACTCATGTGAAGATAATTCAGAAACTTATCATTATTTTCTATTTCTAAATCTAACATTTCTGGCACTGGACTTTCTTTATCTCTATCTTCGACTGAAAATGCCTGTAGTTTAATTTCTCGCAACTTTTTTGAGAACTGATACAGTAGTATGATGACATCAGAAGTTTTCTGCCAGACAATCTTAGTTACATTCATGATTCCTGGGATTGCATCTATCTTTTCAGGTATTATGGTTTTGATTGCAACTATATCATCGTTAGTGACTTCATGGAGTGAAACAGATGTTTTAACCAGTTTTATTCCTGATCTCTTTCTTGACAAGCGATTATCGCTTTCTATCTCATTTTCAGAATCTGGTGGGCTATTACTTAAAATATTTGCCAACATCTTTTTTTTTCTGTCTATACTTTTGAGAATTTTTTTTCCACGACTTTCTTTGTTTCCTCTTCTGTCTTTCAGTCATATCACTAACATTCTTAACTTTATTTTCGGCCTTCTTCCTTTGGTAATATTCCCTATCTTTCAGTCTCTTCATCTCCTTTGTTCAGGTGTCATTTTATCTAAAAACTTGCGTTTCCTTGCATTAGCCTTTTCGCGATGTTTTTTGTAATCTGTACTGTCCTGTTTTAATCATTTTTTTTACTTTTTTATCTTTTCCATGTTACTATTACTAAGTGGTTATCTAAAACAAAAAAAAAAAATGCATTGTTATATGTATTTAAAAGCAAGAAAGCGTCATTTTGCCCGTTAATCGTCATTTCGAGAACGCCCGTCATATACGAGAACATTCCCGAAATGTCCGTTCCCTGAATGACTATCCGATGAATATTTTCATATCACGCTTCATGCCGCTATGTTAGATATTGGTTTTTGAGATTAGGAACACGTGAACTGTAATATTTATAAGAATTTAGCAAAAAGTATGCAAATTATCGGAAAACTAATCACCAAACAGCGTTCCCGTAGTGATAGGGAATTAAAGTACGCTACCCACATACGAAATTAAAACGTACTTACCAATAAAATCAATTATTTTTTTCCAAAAACACGACACGCGTCTTGTCCTTTGACTAGTGAACTTCACACTGTTGCTCGCTTGCGCCACCTAGCGCGTTTTGTTTGAATTATATCGACCGATATCCATCGCGTTCACTGAATGATTTAATAAACGTCAGACAGCATTTGAATAGTCAAAATATGAAAAATATATATTTTAACTTTTTAATTTATACGTATATTCGTAATTTAATAATTTTCGAAGCTAATATATAAAAAAATACAATTTTAAGTCTTAATTGTAAACATTTTTGACTTGTCTCAACTATGAAACGTGGTATAAGGACGCGTTCCCGGAATGACTATTTAGGCCTTTTGAGTTTAAAATGTAATAAAATATTATCGAAAAAAAAAAAATATGGTTAGTGCCTTGTAATTATGCGCAGAAACTTCATTTGGAAACAAGTATTTTAGCCATACCACGTTATTTTATTAAGAAAATCTATGTCAGAAGCATGATTCTCACCTCTCTGATTTTGACCCATAACTGCTCAAGACCGGGATGGTTGGCGCCTTCTTGTGGAGGCTGGGTGTGTATGTACTGAGCTTTGTATACCTACTACAAGCAAAGTCGGTTTCATAGGAGATTTGCACAGAGATTTCCTTAAAATATATACTTTTTAATTTTGGCAGATAAAGTAGATATAAGGTAGATTTCCATATAATATAAAACCTAGATTTTAAATGCAATTGGCGTTTTCCATGGAGCTGCAGTAACAGGAGGATGAGCCACGTGTGACGTTTGTTGAGTTTGTACAAGAATGAAGAGTATGTTTGTAAAATAGCGGTCTTGAAGCTCGGGTTTTATGAAAATTTAGTTTTTGTTTTTTTTTTAAACTTTAGTGGTCATAAGTTTTCATTTAAATGATGCGACAGTGTGTTTATCCCAGCTTTCTTGGTTCTTCTTTAAATTATTAAAAAATCGTTCATGTAAATTAAGTTCAATGTTGGGCCAAGAACCTTGAGGAATCCCACAAGTTATTGCAAGTTGGTCGGTAAGGGGTATATATTTGATCGAAGGGGTTTTCCCCTTTTTTATATACTGGCATCCCATTCAAGAGTCGGCTATTCCTCCATTTATTTTACTTTGGTATGGATACTATAATCAGCATCTGACCAAACTCTTACCAAATTATGTATACCAAAAAAAAATTAATCATCAATATCGCCTGGCATTATATTGAGGTATTATATGGTATTATCATGGATGCCATTATCACAAATGGACCAAATTGAATGGGACCACACAGAAAGCACCGGCTTTCAATTAAAAAGTCCGTTCACCGTTTCCATTAAGAAGTCGATAGTTTTGAATAAAATATATAAAAATAGTATGTTCAGGTGGTTTGATAATCTCCCGCTCCTTGTGAAGTCGATTAACACCATGTGTATTGTCTTATGATTGCTGTCTGGAGTCAGGAGTGACTTTTTCTTTCTAAACTATAATTTAAGGTTTATACCTAGATCACACGGAGGATTGCAATAAGCATTGAAATAAGCAGCTAGTTCCGGTTAGCTTCCCTCAATTTATTCATAACATATATTTAGTATTTAGTTTGTGTTGCCTTTTACTAGATCATAAATTGATTGATATGTGGTTGCGTAAGTGTTTATCACATTCGGATGTTCTGCCTTTAGTGCGAGTAAGGTTGTGCATTCGGCACATGCAGGTCGCGCGACATTGATAAGCTCCCCACAGGCACGAGCCTGCGCCACTGCATGCATCAGCTGAACGCCGAGCGGCGGCGGGCTAGTGCCGGCGCGCACCAGCCGAGCGTCGCCGCGCGCTCCGGGCCGTGGACGCGCGCGGCGACGCCGACGTACGGTGCCCCCTCCCCTCCGTAGTGGCGCCCGCGCCCGCCCCCTCCGCGCCGCGCCGCCGTCCCGTGACAGCAGCGAGCACCCGCGGCCCGCAGTTCGTTCGCGACCACGGCTACGCGTGCGTTGCCAATTATCTCATAAACTCCACGCTAATCGCGCCGCGTGCCGGTCTATCGTGGACCTTGTGTTGTAGGGCTTTCGTGTGCACAGTTCGTATAAAAGTATTGAGTGCGTCGGGTGCAGTGCTTCCTCTTGACGGCGTGTGTTGGAGTGCAGCGCGCCACGGAGCGGTCGCGCCCTCCGGCGGGGGCACTGACCGCCGACGAGATCTCGGTACGGAGGAAGACACAGCGGCGCAAGCTCGCCCGTGACGCTCTCGCTCGCGGCCCGCGGGCGGCACGGGGGCACGGGAGCTCTCGGAGCGCGCCGCCCGACACTATGTTGTTATCATTCCTTTTCTTTGCCTATGATGATGATGATGCACTACACTCCGTGACCTTATGTTCTATTGATATTTCAAATATTTAACCTAAGACAGTATTTGACATTAGAAGAACACAGCGAATAATGAAAGGATTCGGTACAAGAAGCGCGCGTTCAATCGTGTGTGGTCCGCAAGCAAGGCGTAAGACGAGCGCGACCTCGTATTGTTTCAATATATCACATGCGCATGATTGATCCGTGATAACGTTAATACCGCTACATGTTTGCCAATAACAGGCCAGCTGGCAATTTACGTGTCATGTAGTTGGTGGGCCCCGCGGCTCGGCGACGCTCTTCTACCTAATGTTGCCGCACCGCCGATCGGAATTTAGCTTTGTATCACTCTAGAATTCAGGTCCGACTTTCGAAACGAGGGAGACCATATTTCCTGTTGAATATCATTTCGCCTAAATACAGAACTTTATATAAAACACACGATTCCCGATAACCGTAAAACACTTACAAATCTTTTGTTGTAATTATCGAGTTTATATCTGTTGATAACGGATCGCGTTGTGTAAATGAGCACTCCGCTGGTCCGCGTGCGTCACCGGCTCGCCCGCGCCGCCGTCGCTCACACTACTTAGTAGAGTGCCGTAAGACATAAAAATGGTCAAACCTCGGAACCCAGGGCCAGTCAATGAATCTGTATATCAAGTATGAGACTGCATTATTAAAACCTCAAATAAAAAAGTTAAAAAAAAAAAATTGACCGATCTCGATTTACAACAATTTTTAACAACAATTCACTGAAATATGAGAGACGGAAGAGAGAAAATTTTTTATAGTGAAAAATTTAGTTTTATTTGTAATAAATTATATGTGCAGAGTAACTTCAATGTTAATTTATTAGATTATCGTAAAAAATAAGTTACAAAAAAAAAATTATCATTAACTATTCACATTGTTACATCGTGTACATTTCACAGCTTTCACTATTGCATTCTAAGCAAGCTGCAGTGCAGTTTAATCCACTTTTCCTGCACCCACAAGATGCTCCACATCCTGTTTTGCATGAGCAAAAAATAATTTTTAATAAAGATTCTGGAGCTGGTCGTTGCGTCATTGTTTGCGGTGTCAATATTCCGCATTCCAAGCCATGTTTGAACTTGCAAAAATACTCTTTTAAGTTTTAGTACAAACGCCCAATTAATTCAATATTTCGTTCGCGAATATTGTTGCTCGAAAATTCCTTAATCACACGCAATAGCAACAAAGGGCAATATTGGCGTTGGTGACTTGAATTTCGTCAAGTTGCCCCAAAACAACAAATCTATACAACAAAATGTGAAAAAAGCTCTTAAAAAAGAATATTTCTCATTTCTTAAATTATGAGCTTTGCAGAGCAAAAACGTGATCCCTTATTTTTTCAAAAATTCGATCGAGTGAAACAAAAAAATGGCTGGATGGATTAATTTGGCACTTTGTAGGATTTTTGTGGACATATTGAACTGTAAAACGCACACTTAACATTATTGGTTTTCACAATATTTTCGATCCAGCGCTCGATTTTCCAAAACACCATCTAAAGCTCATTTTTTGATGCATTTTCAAATTCATGTAACAAGAAGAATTCTTGTTTTTTCGAAAAAGTAATAGCTGGTGGTTAAAGGATATTTATTCAAATTCTTGAAACGCACCTTAAACTTGGTGTACAATTATTTGTTGCTGAGATATCGATAATTAAAGACAAAAGGATCCTTTTCCATTTGTAGACTGATATCTCGGCGAGAACTAAACATATCGAGGTGTTAAAAGATAGAAATTAAAGCTAAATAAACAAAGTATCCGATCTTTATAAGGGTTAAGCAAGAACATTTTTCTCCACGCCCGTATGTAAAAAAAAGAAGCATTAAAATTTTTGAAATCGTTTTGTTGCTGCTTTTCCTAAGATCACTCAAAAACCACTGATGCTACAATTTTTTAATGTGTTAATCCAAAAACTAGAGACTTGGAGCTACAATTTTCTTTTTTTAAATTTCCTGTACGACCATTTTTCTCGAAGTTACGGCCCAAAAATTTGGATTTATTTTTTGATCCTTTAATTTTTTCCAGTAGTGTATTTATTTATATTCATCGGTATACCTGCAGTCCCTAAAGATCCAAGATCAAGTTTTCAAGTTTGTAATAGATGTTATTTTTAAAATATGACTTTTCACTAATATAAATCAATTAAAACTCCAAAAAATTAATAAATGTTTATAATAATAAAAAAAAAATTGAGAGCGCGAAAAATTTTTTTTTTAACATTTTTCTATATACTATTAAAAACATATTTTCAAGGTTTATATTAAGATTCATTGACTGGCCCTGGATTCCGAGGTATAAACCTTACGGCGCTCCACTAACTCGCTGCTGGCTACTGAATGCTGACTGCTCGCTTCGTCAACTTGGAGCGTTCCTCGTCGTTGCACTTACTATACTATAGTATAACTAATTGGCCGCCGCAATTGTCACAACGCGCTAGGTGGATACCGAGCAGCAATATTTTCAATACAGAAATAATAAAGCCGAGTGTAATAATGTTAGTCGGAATTGGGACTGCGAAGCGCCTTATCACGCAATCGTTTCATAATGTTTTTTAAACTGTTTATAGACGTCGTCGGCTTGAGTAGTGATTAAATTGTTTTCATAAAGGCATATTCATATAATATGATAGGTGAGTGGGCGAGCGGTGGAGCGGGTGCCGCCGGTCGCGCTCCGCTGCCGTCACGGCGAATGCCGACATGGCCACAATTCACAAATGACGGCGTGATTGCAACCCATGTTGTGTTCAAAGGTTGAAGTTGGATTACCGCGCTCGCGTTCATTCCTCGCGCCTTCGACATCTACTATAATAGGTTGTACCATGTGTACCTAGAGCTACAGTGTGGCGAACATCTCGTCGTTCTGTAGCGTCCGGATAAAGCGTTGACTCACGGTGTTTTGTATGCACGGTTATAATATTAGCACACGTCGGCGTTGTTTGCGTCACCGTCCGTGGCGATCCTTACGTCATGTGTGAGAGCAGCAGGCGCTCATTGTTGACACTTAGATTGCTGTGCAGCCGCACGCAGACACGCGCGCCGACCTCACTCAGCGTCACACGGGCCCGATGTTGCCGTACAGCCCAAACTACGTGATGACCATTCTTTCATACCCAATACCATGCGTCATAGGTCTTTTTTGGCCCTATCCCACCACACACCCGCCACTGCAACTCCTGTATTCCAGGATCAACAGCGGCACGCACAGTATAGGCGCCGAGCAATGAAGCTCAGCGAATCTAAGGGGACCTAAATTGTCAAAATCCCGCAACGAAGTTAATCAGAAAAGCAATGTAAAGGAGGAGTTGGAAAACAAAGAGTTGTCCACTTACCTCCACAGCAAAGTGGGTGACAAAACATTGAGCTATGAGGTTTAACCTCACTTAAATAAAGACAATTACAATTACCAAAAATTTGCCGCAATTAACACACCACGGATAAATAACTATTGCTTAAATTGGACCTAACGTGCGAACTGTTATACAGACTTCCAATAATAGGTATGGCAAAATCGCTGAAAGGCACGGAAATTCCTCCTAGATTCAACGAGGTCTGTATAATAAACAACACCAGACGTTACATGCATACTATTGACTATTGAGCATACTGTTACGCTCATCCGACCAAAGATTGCACTCCCAAAGGATATGATGTGCGGACTGTTCATACTCGCAATCATGTGTTGAGCATTGGCACATAGGAGAATCAACCAACTTAAATGAGAATAATTTGCTACGAAAATTGCTGTGACCCGTTAGAAATTGCGACACGTAACGATCAATCTCAAGCCAGGTTTTTGCCAAGCGATCGCTAACCGAAGGAAAATATTGATAGAGATGACGTCCCTTTACAGACAGCTTCCATCGGTTTTGCCATTCTTCTATTAATTCCGAGTAAGTCTCGGCGTATGGTTTAAATAATCGAGTTATTTGCGTTTGCGTCATAGCTCTATAAGAAATAGGGAATACTTTGGAGGGTAAAAAGCTAGTATTATTAGATTGGTCTGTTTTTGTAATGGCACTCTCTCGGACGAATCTGCGTCTAGTCGGTTATTTGTTAATGTTTGTTAATAATCATTTAAATTGATATACATGTATGTACCATCAGAGTCATTGTGCTCGGGACAATAGAGTCTACAGGGCTTCATATTGTTTTTGTATTTTCATAAAGCTACAACATTTTGAGGCGTTTCCCATCATGAAATTCTTGGTCCAAAAAGCCCAAAAATATTTCCAAAAATGACTACAACAAATTGGAGTAATGCAATGCAATCCGGCTGTCTGTGATGCAGGCGCGAGTGTGTACTCGTACGTAAATACAAACTGTAGCCATTCCGTAACGTTTCATACATTACGAAATACAGCTGTTCCCGCGCGTATTGTTTGTATGAAATTATATTATAAAATATAAACGCATCGAGTTTTCTGCTGGCTCACAGTTCAGCTTCATCACAAACAATCAGCTCTTTGATTGGTTAGGGTTTGTTGCATAAAAGTAAGAAATTACAACAAAGAACAATAAGTCGCAATGTGTAAGATAATACAAATTGTTCAATGAGCTTCATCGATCTTTAATATAAACAGCGCTCCGCAACGTAAGTAGTCTGAAATAGGCCTCACTAAATGTATGATTATGAATAACAATTATAATTTACTTTGACCGTAACTTGGCAAATTATAATTTGTTCTTTATTTTCCGTGAAAGTTTTCTTATATCAGACGTATCAATGAGCAAGAATACTGCCGTTTAATTTATCCAACATTTACATAGTCTACCGTGGCATAAAAAGTTGTTAGCAGAAAATGTTGAAGGTATAAATCTTGAATGTTATGGAGCTCCGTAACCGTAACCAAAACAATCAGATAAGTAAAAATATATCCGTAACCGTATCCGTTTTCCAAGTTTCGGATAAGGGTGAAGTCTAAATAAAACGACATATTTAGACAGAATCATGAAGATATTGCAGTTTATTTGTTATTTCTAGTCATAACATAACCTCTTTCAAAACTAGTTAAATTAAATCTAATTCCGAAATCGAAACTCACGAATAATCCGAAATAATTAAATATTCATAACCGAATCCGAAACCGATATAATTTTATTCCTATATCCAGACCCGAAATATCATATCCGTAACATGAGTAGTGTAAATGTAGAAGTAGGAGAGCGCGCGTCGGGCGGCGGGCGGCGGGCCAGGGGGCGACCAGCGTCGAGTCACGGTAAAAATATTACATACAGTATTTTGACTCGGCCACATTTTGAGAACAAAGGCCTGCCGCCGCGCGGTCGTAAACATGCGATAGGGCTGCGCACCGCAACATTTTAAATAAATCTACCTCCTTTGACTTTCTATCTAAATAAATGAAATACTTTGTGAATGGAAGTGTGTTCAATAAAAATGCATGTTATTTTATATTAGTGTATTTAATTTATAAAACGTTTATATTAAATATTTTTAAACGGTTTTATTTAACTCACCCCGTTTGTTTTATTCTTGGGTCAAATTTAGTAATTCAAATTTCACCCTCTTCCTGTCAACCGATTAATCTGAAATTTTGTATACACTTTGGATTTTGGTGACAATACAATTATGTTTATTCATTATCATTTTAAAACGAAAATTTCAAAATGTTGAGTTAGAGGAGTGTTCATTGGAGCCATCGAATTACCGTGCCGCAAGCGCGGTGAGTTCGGCGGCATTTATCAAAGGGACTTGGGTCGTCGGCGCTTGCCACGTAACACTACTAGAGTGAGTAGCAGACAAAATAATTTCAATCTTATGTCTATGTAAATAGAGTTGCAAAGTTTTTTGAATTTTTCGTTAACAAGTTCGTGTTTTAACAAATATATATTAGTACCGAGAAGAAAACGGCAACCATTACATATTTATTGTATGATTATTTAGAGGTATTTGTTGTTAAAGCGGCAACAGAAATACATTAATCGGAGACCATTTCAACTACATGTCTAGCTTATTTATTTTTCAAGGGGAGATCATCCTTTAAAAACACTTAAATTACTTACTTACCTACTAATAAGTATAATCATTGTATAGTCTTACCTTTCGGAGTTTCCAGGTAATCTAAAAAAAGTTATATCTGGGTGCGTTATTGAAGAATTCATGCAACCATACACAGCACAATATATTCTTCTTGTCATATTTTTTTAAAAATCGCGCGGTTACTGTTAAAACGACACCGTCCGTTCGTCACTGCGGCACAGTCGCGACTGCCTGCATGCCGAGCGCGTGCCGAGATCGGGCGCGTAGGTATAACTCGATTTTGGCCCGTTTGTATGAAGATAAGCTACTGTATATATATTTTTACCGTGGTCGAGTCGAGGAGAGCGCCGCTAACATAATATTGATAGCTGCGAGCTGCGCCACTCGCGCGGACAAGCGGCGCCCGCCACCAACTTCATCCCTGACGCTTTGTCACACTTCACTTCATCGTACGTTTTGCACACGCAATGCAACAAATAACAATACACTACTCGCAATACAAACGATACAGTACGGAAACTGTTAGGCCATAATGAGTTACGCACCATCTGCGATCTCTAAACAGGCGTCTGTTGCACCGACCCGTCGCCACACTGACGACTGCCCCGTGTCCCGTGACACGCGTTCTTGTCAACTCCATTTACACTTACAGTAAAGGGGCTGCCGCAACGACAATCTATAGTCTATACTAATATTATAAAGGTGTAGAGTTTGTTTGTTTGAACGCGGTGATCTCAGAAACTGCTGGTTCGATTAGAAAAAATCTTTTAGTGTTAGATAGTCCATTTATGGAGAAAGGCTATAGGCTATACATGGTGTAATCGTTACGTGTGCTCGGGCGATTATTTTGTGATTACTATAGATATCAAAAAATTTAAACTGATATCGAAAGTACATTACCTAATGAGTAAAATGACATTAATAACTTTTTGAAAATACTACGAGAAATATCCAAAAAAAATACATTAAACGCCCCCATACATTTTATTCCTTAGTAAGTACAGTTCGAAGTGACGTCCTCGTTGTTTAATACAATGACGAGCTCTATTTACAGTTTCTTAATTAACTTACCTTACCATTTTCGGAGTAATTATGCCAACCCCGTGGCGCAGTTGGCTAGACACCCAGCTTGCGAAACGAGCGGCCGCGGCTTCGATCCGCGCACCGAGACAAATGTTTGTGTGATCCACAAATGTTTGTTTCGGGTCTGGGTGTTTGTGAGACCGAAAAGTCTCTCGTAGTTTCTGATACCCACGACACAAGACTCGTATTTTAATGTGGGGTCAGGTCTATGTGTGTGACTGTTAGGTGTATTTATTATTATTATTAAAGCAATTGCACGACGTACACGATTCTGTAACTCTTTTAGGCAGTGTACTCTCTCAGCGTATACGTGGTCTTTGACAAATGCTCATCGGAAGTAATTACAAGGTGTGGCGACTAGCACAATCTAACAGGCCAAGGGGTTGCACTAATGTGCAGGTGCTCCATCTTGTTGAAACGTTATCGAACTTCTTTCTTCGTCTGGAATTGGTTCTAAGAGACTTAGCATATCGTTTTGGACAAAAGTGAAATACCTCTGTCTAGTTAAGGTTCCACTGTAAAAATATGGCCCAATGATTCGATCTCCAAGAATACCACATCTTCATCATCAGTCATCATCATTAATTGAGAATCGCACCTCAGTAGTTTGGCGAAAATTGACAATTTACCAATAATGCTAGTTTTTTTGTAATATAAAAGTCGCAGTTTGAAACATTACTTTTATCGGTCCATAAAATTGATAGACATTGGCAAATTATATAGGGAAACTAAAACCTTTCCACTATCTCATACTAAATGTATGAGTGTGTTTAATGTCTTCTTTTGGATATTTCTCGTCATATGTTTAAAAAGTTATTAATGTCATTTTATTCATTAGGTAAAATACTTTCGATACCAGTTGAAAGTTTTTTGATATATGTAGTAGTCACGGAATAATCGCCTGTACGAACTTAACGATTACACCCTGTATATTATCCCGCTACGATCAATAGGAGCGGAGCAGCAATAAAGAATGTTTCAAAATCGGGTATATTCTTATCCTTTTGAAAACTTCCGCCTCAGCAGTGATGGCCTCGAGGTTTAGGCGCGCGGTCGAGAATCTCGGCGGTCGCGGGTTCGAACCCCAGGCACACACCTCTGACTTTTCGAAGTTATGTGTGTATTCAAATTGAATTATCACTTGCTTTAACGGTGAAGGAAAACATCGTGATAAAACCTGCACACCTAAAAGTTCTTAGGAATTTCTTAGGTGTGTAGTCCGCCAACCCGCACTAGGCCAGCGTGGCGGACTATGGCCTAAACCCTCTCAATGGTAGAGGAGATCCGTGCTCAGCAGTGGGCGTATATGGGTTGATGAAGATGCGCTGCGGAATGAATTGTCGATATTCATTATAAGTATTTAAAAGAAATTATTTCTTTACATTATTTGATTTCAATGATTTTTGGTATGGACATATGACAATGGGACCAGAAGTAAAATACACTACAACTTACTTTTTTTCTGAGCTCAACCCTGCAGTCTATGCGGACGGAGTCATGGGCAAAAGCTAGTTATGAATAAACATGCTAACTTCATCAATGCGATGTACTAACGATACATAAGGATATGGCGTAAATCCAGTATTGAAAGTAAAGAAAATATTTGAAATTTGGAGCAATGCTAAAGATTTGAGAAATAGACAACAAAAGTGCTAATGGTGTCACAACGTGGCAGTGTCATTCCTCGTTCGCCATCCCCGAGCCGTCTTTTGTCGCTACCTGCCACATATTTAACTTTAAACAGAGGATACTGATAATTGTAAAATGCTTAGTTTGGTAGCTCTTGTACACGATTGTGTATTTATTGTTTAATTATTAGGCACATGTCTCCTTCTGATCCTATTCAAAGTTTGTACGTCTGGATGAATTAATTTTTGTTCCTCTTTCACGCAAAGCTTACACTAGTAAGTATTGTTTATACTAATGTATATTAATAATGCACATAATCCATACTAATATTATAAATGAGAAAGTAACTCTGTCTGTCTGTCTGTTACGCTTTTACGAAAAAAGTACTGAATTGATTTTAATGAAACTTTACAATAATATAGCTTATACATCAGGATAGAACATAGGATACTTTTTATCCCGGAAAATTTAGTATTCCCGTGGGAATAGGTATTTCGTGATCTACCAAAGCGATTTGAATGAAATTTGGTATAGAGAGAGGTAGAGCTCACAGAATTAACATGGGATAGTTTTTAGCTCGGAAAATGGAGTATTCCCGTGGGAATGGGTATTTCTGGATCTACCAAACCGATTTGAACGATTTTTGGTACGGGAACGAAAGGTAGGTAGGGCTCACAGAATTAACATGGGATAATTTTATCCTGGAAAATGTAATCCCGTGGGATAAACATGTTATAAATGCAAAAATCTCTCTGCACTTAATCCTAGAGTCTACGCGGACGGAGTCGGGGGCAAAAGCTAGTAGGCTATAATTAGTAAGGATTGTGTTGTGAATTGTCCAAAATATAACTAAAATCATTGTGAAGTACCTAAGTCTGTGAACTATTCTGGCGTTCGCTGCAAATACTCTAGAATTTACACGTATACTAGTGGACCCGACAGACGTTGTCCTGTAAATCATCCTGTACGTCCACTGCTGGGCATAGGCCTCCCCCAGAGACTTGCAAAGTGTTCTATCGGAAGCGGCCTGCATCCAGCGGCTTCCCAGTTCCCATGTTTTTCACAAAATCGTCGGTCCACCTTGTCCTGTATATAATTTAAAATTCAAAAATTTTGTTTCCGATCTAAATCGTTCTCGAATCCACTTGAAGATACAAAGAATATTTCATTAAAATTGGTCCAGTCGTTAAAAATTATAATCCTAGAACTCGATCACAGCGCCTCAAAACGGGTCAAATTGCGAATCTAAACCATCCTTGAATCCACTTGAACTCACAAAAAATCATTCAAATCGGCCAACCGTTTAGGAGGAGTAGAACAACAAGAAGAAATATATAAAAGATAATATATAAGAGAAATGTTTATCTTAATTAATTTGTCTTCAAGTTCTTAATCTCATCCAAGTTTAAAATTAAACTCTTTAACGTCTAATTACATACATAACCTGATGCCTGTGTTTTCTGAAGGGTGCATTTCTGAACGTTAATGGACGTGATAATTCATTGGGAATACACACTTAGTAGTAGATTAGTACTCGCAACCGCCGAAATTCTCAACCTTGCGCATAAACCTCGAGGCCATTACTGCTTTCTTGTGATCGGTTGCAGACAAATATTATATTGTAGGACGCACACGAGCCAGTGGATGTTGTGGTGGAGTTGGTACTCAACCGGTCCGCTGGACTTGTCGGTTGCAGAGCCGCAGCAGCGGCGGCGGCGGCGCCAGCGCGGCGGCGTGCGGCATGGAGTGCGGCGTGGCGGCGGGCGCGTTCCCGCCGGCGGCGCCCCCCGCGCACCCCCCGCGCGTGCCCCACCCCGCGCTCTCGCCCACCGAGCGCTCGCCCGCCAAGTCTGGACTGCACGTCAACTTCAGCGACAAGGGAGAGGTGAGTGGCTCACCTTCCAAATTATTGTTGTGCTCAAATTCTTTCCACCGCTCGCTAGCCATTTGCCTCACCATAAAATGACATACATTGTACTTATATAGCAAACCGTGTCAGGGTCAAAATTTAAAGCACTGAATAGCCCCTTCCTCTCCCTGTTGGATGTAGGTATACGTGTGTACTTAACTTCGACATTCATACCTCTCCTAATACTCATATCAATGTGACGAATCTGATGTTTTTTTTATCATAAAAAATTTAGACATCTAGATACTAAATAGAACGGCACAATATGTGTACTAGAGCCGCTTGATCACGATATACACTGAATCATATTCACAACATTATCATAATCAACACCCCACTGCCGGGTCTGAACCCCCTCTAAAACTGAAGGGGTTTAAGCCGTCGTCCACCACGGTGGCCAAGTGCGAGTTGGCGGACTACGCACCTAAGAAAGAGAGGGAACTGATGGAGTCAAAAAGTTCCACCCACAAGGTTATCAGACGTAAAGGACGCGGTACGTCGCTGCTTGCAGGCTGCCTCCAACTTATCTTTCCATCTAATTCTGATTTGAAAACTTATTATGTTTATCTAACTTCTACCCAAACTCAAAACGGTACGTATGTTGATAAGGTGAAGTGAAAGCTATGACGTGCATTAAATTGTGAATTGACAGGTGAAGGAGAGACGAGAGAAATTTCTCACGGCAAAGTACGGCACTCACCAGATGGCACTGATCCGCAAGCGGCTCGCGGTCGAAATGTGGCTCTACGACGAACTGCAGAAGCTGTACGAGATACCGGTGGGTATCGCGGTTCATCTTCAATCTCTCAACGTTATCTATCAATGGTGGGACCACATATTCGCAGAAGTTTTACAATCAATAACATCACCTATCAATATATATGTATTTATAATGTTATCAACATCCACTTGCCCTTTTCCCAAGTCTATTTGAGGTCTCTGTCAGCCGTCCTGTCGTCAGTCACCCCTTTCTCTTTAATATCCCCTCTCCCGCACTCCATCCATCTTTTCTTTTGCCTTCCTCTGCTAGCCCATCCTCCGACATTCATACTCATCACTTTTTTTTCCAACATACGTTTCATCCCTCCTCATAACATGACCATACATGACGACAGGTCTTATGAAAGACTTGTATCTTTAGCCCTTCAATTTGAGGGGCATTCTAGGGTCACATGTTGTGGCTGAGACCTGTCGCCACTTCATCCATCCTGAGTTGATCCTATGCCTTATATCTCGGTCTATGTCCCCGTCACTTTGCATGACTGACCCATGGTAGCGGAATTCGGAACAGACTGATATCGGCATTCCATCAAGTGTGACGGACACAGAACTTGAAAGACCGCCAGTCACAAAACATATAGGTACTGCGTTTTCGTTTTGCTGACTTTAAGGCCAACATTTTCAAGTCTATGCCGCCACACCTCCAGTCTGTTCTGCACCTCGTGGCCACTTTCTGACACCAGCACGATATCGTCAGCAAACAGCATGCACCAAGGTGCCTCTTCCTGTATACCTGCTGTAACGGCATCCATAATCAACAGGAAGAGGTAACGGCTAGGAGCCGACCCTTGGTGCACACTAACAGCAACTTCGATGCTGGCTGTGAGACCAGCGGCTGTCCTGACTTGGGTTTCACATTTGCGATACATGGCTCGAATTAACTGCAGGTACTTCTCAGGCACACATTTCTTCTTAAGGGCCCACCATACAACTTCACGATAGTTGTGACAATCTTGAACGTCTCCCTTGTTTTTAAAAATGGGCACCAAATAACTGTTGCACCATTCGTCGGGTATCGTGTAGTCCAGTAATAGCTTATTGAAGATCAAAGTCAGCCACTTCCACCCTACTACTTTCAAAACCTTCCATACTTCTACTGGTATCTGGACCAACCGCTTTTCCATTCTTCATTCCACATACAGCTGTCTCCACTTCATCTATACTAATATCTCTTACTAACCCCACGTTCACTGGTATATCCTCAAGCATCCTCTCAGCATCATCAGCATATGTATTTATACATACAAATAACAAACCCCTTTTTCTCTTTGCTTAATATCGATGGTTGTATGGAGAATGTCAAACTCTTTATTTTTGGTCGGGATTTTCTTTAATTCCAATGGGTTTGTGATTACCGTATCTATTACCTGCCTTAGTTTCCGATAACGGTCTGAATACCCCGTGTATAAACGAACCCCTTTTTGCTCCTAGTCACTGGTAACACTTTTTTAAAGAAAATTAGAAAATGTTTTTATGTAAGAACAAAATAAGAAAATTGTGACGAATATTGTAAAAGCATCGATTTTATATTCCCAATAAACTGTTCTACCCAATTTCCTGCTAAACATTTACGGTCTTATTAATAAAAATCGCTTATTCCTCTCTTATTCCATAGTTACACCGGGAATAGTTAAACCGAGTTTAGTGTCGGAATAGCTACGTGTCAAAAACGGTATTAATAAATACGAAGTAGGTTCGGAATAACAATACCATCCTTACACTGAGACTAAGGGGTATATTATGGCAGCCCACAGATATTAAAAGTAAAAAGAATGAACAAAATGACCGGGTCGAATAAAAAGACACATATACTTATAGTAAATTTTGACATTTGACTTTTTTTTGTCCATTACAATTCAAAACAATAGGCAGTGGACGGTGGACCTATCACAACTTACAAGCGAATGTTTATGTATTGATGCATGCGTGGATTTGTGGTATTTTTTATTAGTTAGCAGATTATTATGTGACTATAACAACACGCCAACTGAGATTTAATTTCTAATATTTACTTTGATTTGCATTTTAACTTTATTAAAACTTGCATTGTTTTAATTCTTAGATGTGGCTGCAAACGTTTAACCAGAAAACATCTGCGAGTCATAAAATGTATTACGGCAAGAATATCAGTACCGTATTGTTTAATACTGTATTCTTCATTCCATAATTGTTATTAACAAATGATGCCGGGGCAAAACGAGGAAAGGGAAATATTAGAAATAAGAAAGTCACAAGAGTTGAAAGAAATTTAAATCAATTAAAAATTATTTTGTGGTATCACCATATATTTTTTTAATTAAATAAAATACTAAAAATTATTCTTTTTTCTCAATTCTTTATTTTAGACCCACACTGAAGTATTATAAAATAAAAAAAAATCATTAATAAATGCTGCCCTTGCAACATTTCCTCTGAGTGTATTATTAAATGCCTGTGTTACTGGAACATTCCGCTCTTCTGGTTCTGGGAGTAAATCTTGTTTCCGCAGAGCAATATTACACATTACTGCTAATGCAACAATATACAATATAGTATTATCTAACTTGGTTGTGAACACTCTAATAAGACACTGGAATTGCTGCTTCCATACTCCAAAACACCTTTCAACAGTATTATGAGTATGTTTATGAGCTTGGTCGTTTCTTTGTTATTAGTTGGATGCATTATTGGAGTAAATAGGTAAGGAGTACAGGCATAACCTGAATCTCCCAATAGTCTTCCCTTAAATTCTCCTCCTTGAAATCTTTGTTTCAACTGAGACTCATTGAATATCCTGGAGTCATGTATGCTGCCTTGCCAGTATGCAACTATATCCATAATCTCTAAATTTGCATTTGAGACAATCTGTAACAATGTAAACAAAATCACTTTGGTGTCATAAAATTCTACAAAATGTTGTGTGGTAGAAACCTTTCAATAGTAATATGCTTCAGGAGCAGAAACAAAAACTAACTTGCACATTTATTGAACTGTATCCTTTCCTATATTGTCCAATATCTCCTGAAATTTTTGGGATGCGAATATGTGTACAATCAATAATCCCTATAACTTGTTTAAAGCCAGATATTACATAAAAATCAGCAATTACACTGTTTTGTTCACTGATGGAAGTAGACATTTTTATCCATTGACCCCTGTGTCCAATTATTTTTAAAGCAACTTGTTTGCACAAAAGGGATATTGTTGGCTGACTATACCCACTCAGATCTCCTGCATCGTCTTGAATCTGTAAAATAGATAAGTGGTATGGATTCAAAATTTACTAGACAACAAAGATTCTATTCTTAAATCTTTGTAACACAAAGCCAAGATAAAATTTTCTAAGCTGGTTGTACCTACTATCTATATATAAATTTTTTTAAATAGGATAGAAGTTTTATGTATGAATATATAATTAAGTAGTATATTTAAATCTGTTTACACATTCACATGTAATAGTCTGATAGCATTATATTAAATATTTATTCAATTGAACTCAAACTTGGCTATTAACAAACTTCAAGCAAGAAATTATTACCAATAGGGCAGGGATCTAGCCTTATAATAGTTTAGTTTACTTACCTCTTCACGAGCCCAAGTCCTTATTGCAGCTAAAACTTTCAAGTGAGGTGGTATAAAGCCTCCTCTTGCATCTCCAGCCAAATCATTTTTCACCATTTCAATAATCGTCAATTTCTTCTATCATTCTCAAATCGTCAATAAAATAATTTCTATTCATTTTATCCCACAATAATCACAAAATCAGACACTAGGAAATACTCGAACGAACACTAAACAAACATGAAAATATGTTTACGTTAAATTTAATATATACCATTTCGTCATAAATGTCAATGGAAGTCGGAATAACAATACTAATCTATGCTTATTCCAGCGTTAAACCAGGGGTCTCCGCGGTGTAACTTTTACACCGGGAGTAAGTGTGGTTTAGTTAACACCATCCTTACTCCTAGTTTATTAATACCAAAATTGCCTAATCTATGCGTAAGTCTTGGAGTAAAGTTATTCCGACGCTATTCATAGTTTATTAATAAGGGGGTTAATGTTTATCCCGTTAACACGGTAAATCTTGCTTTAAAAATGAAGAATGTATCTAATTAAAGGTTTCGAATCGGCGTCATATGTCCACAATCTGTACTGTTATATTTGTTTGTTTTAGACATTAATTTTAGAAAATTATTTATTAACTAGCTGTCCCGGCAAACTTCGTATCGCCCTACCCGTCAATGAATGTTTTAAATATTCTTCATCAACCCATATTCGCCCACTGCTGAGCACGGGTCTCCTCTACCATTGAGAGGGTTTAGGCCATAGTCCACCACGCTGGCCTAGTGCGGGTTGGCGGACTACACACCTAAGAAATTCCTAAGAACTCTTAGGTGTGCAGGTTTCATCACGATGTTTTCCTTCACCGTTAAAGCAAGTGATAATTCAATGTGAATACACACATAACTTCGAAAAGTCAGAGGTGTGTGCCTGGGGTTCGAACCCGCGACCGTCGAGATTCTCGACCTCGCGCCCAAACCTCGAGGCCATCACTGCTTCAAAAATATTAACTGAATTTTATTTTTAATTTTATATGAATACTGTAGTAAAAAAGTACAATAAATAGGTCGCTTCCATCGGGTATCTGCTAGACATGATTAAATTAGACTATAAATTGTGAATATTGAGCAGCATGGGAAGTACTCGATTTGAATTCTCTTCATTCAAATACTTCCGTGTTAGATTAGGCCTAAACCCTCTCGGTTGTAAAGGAGCCCCGTGCCCAGCAGCGGGATTTGTTGCTGATCATGGTAAAGCAACTTATGATATATACATTTATTAAAAATTTTGAAGGGGGTTTAGGATGTTTTACATTTTCAAGCATAATAAAATTTAAAAATTAGGCACAACAATTAGAAGTTCAGTTGGATAATTAGACTTGATTTATTTTCCTTAGTTACACAAAATAAATTTCTGAACGAACGCATTAATATTTGACAGTCAATAAATGCCAATACTTACATAATTCTGCATTTTTTAAATCTAAAATACGGCATTATTCAAATGTTGTGGATATATATTGTCGACTCAAAATGCTTATTTTAATACGTTCTTTTATTTAAAGGGGCCTTGAACTGCATCGACGGGATAAAAATTAAATGTTTGACAGAAAATTTCGTATGGTGTTAAAATTCAAAATGACTTAAGTGAAAGACGAATCTTTTGTATGGGAATATAGAAAAGTATTGTTTTAGGACTGTTTCAGGCAATTTTTTAAATTTATCTCTGCGTAAGAACCATCCTTGTACTTCAAGGAATATTATAGAATTAGCAAAATAGGTTCAGCCGTTTTCGTGATTTGCGCTTAGGAACATATCGAACAATTCATATTTAAATCATAGAACTCCTCCACTACAATTTAAACTTTATTGTATTGTATTAAAGTTCAAAGTGACTTAAGTATTATAACGAAACTTTTGTATGGATAAAGAAAATAATGAAAAGTCCCATGGGAACGCTGTCGAACGGGATAAAAAGTATCCTATGTTTTAATCCCGGTTCTAAGCTACCTCCCCACCAATTTTCAGCCAAATCACTTCAGCCGTTCTTTTTTTTTTGTTATAGAGGGGAAAGCTATTTATGGCTCTACTTCCCGCCAGCCTGGGGGCAGTGGGGGGCGGGAAGCGTATGTCGGGGTCACCGGTCTTTCAGCCCGGCGCGCGGCGACGTCATGTCCGCGCAGATGTTAGTGCCGGGCTGGGTCCCTAACAAAATCCCTATACCGGCATACCGACCACAACCCCCCGGTGGCCATCTCTGCGCCGAGTAGTGCGACCACGGTACGCGGGCGAGAAGCGCCCACCGTTATCCGCAGCCGCCCGGTGCGCCTCCGAGACGTAAACGTCTCGGAGTTCTAAGGGGCGCAGTTGCACCCCCACTAGCTTGTTCGGACGCCCCGGTTGTGAATGGGCGCCCGCGACGTACACAGGCCACAGTGCCGCCGCCCCTCTCTAGGTCACTTTCAGTGAGGACGCGCTGCCCCCACAGCAAGTCCAGCGACCCCAAGGGCCCTTTAAGTCGCCTTTTACGACAGGCAGGGGATACCGTGGTGGGATTTTAACGCCCCCTTTCCACAGGGCAGGGCGCCGGGTCTAATTGTCTCTGTTGACCTGGCGCCTCCTTTTTTGACGTCTTTGACGGGCGGGATCGCTTCTTTCGCGATCCCGATCCGCGCTCTCCTTCTGCGACATGACGTACTCGCAGAAGGAGAGCATCGCTCGCCAGGACCTCGGACTCCCGACCATCGAAGAGACGACGGCCGGGAGCGAGAGGTCTCCACCGACAATAGCGCGGAGAGCGCTGCGCTGCATCTCCCAGGCTGGACACTCTTCTAGTGTGTGCTGGGCTGTGTCGTCCAGACAGTTGTCACAGTGGTGACACACGGTTGACTCCTCCTTCTGTGCCACCCGACACAGGAAGTGGCCGAAGCATCCGTGCCCCGACAACACCTGCGTCAGGCGGAACGTTGCCGCACCGTGGCGCCTGTCTACCCACTGGTTGAAGACAGGACGCACTGCCTCGACGGTCCTAGCAACAGCACTGGAATTCTCCAGCCTGGTTCGCCATTCCTCCACGGCGGCCGTACGGAGGGAGGCTTCCAGTGCCTCAACCTCTCTCGGGGCCAGTCTGTCCCCGCGACTTGACGCCTCCTCCCGCTGATGGTATAACCGCGAGAGGAATTTGGCGTCAAGGTCCCACGGCAGGGACGAATAATAAATACACCCAACAGTCACATACATAGTCCTGACCCCACACTAAGATACGATTCTTGTGTCGTGGGTATCAGAAACTACGAGAGACTTTGCGGTCTCACAAACACCCAGACCCGAAACAAATATTTGTGGATCACACAAATATTTGTCTCGGTGCGGGGATCGAACCCGCGGCCGCTCGTTTCGCAAGCTGGTGTCTAGCCAACTGCGCCACGGGGCTGTCACTTCAGCCGTTCTTGAGTTATAAGTGGTGTAACTAACACGACTATCTTTTATATATATAGATTAAAGTTTAAATTGACTTAAGTATTATAACGAAACCTATGTATGGATATAGAAAACAATGAAAAGTCCCACGGGAACGCTGTCGAACGGGATAAAAAGTATCCTATGTTTTATTCCCGGTTCTAAGCTACCTCCCCACCAATTTTCAGGCAACTCACTTCAGCCGTTCTTGAGTTATAAGTGGTGTAACTAACACGACTTTCTTTTATATAGGTATATATAGACTAGCTTATGCCCGCGACTCCGTCCGCGTAGACAACAGGGTTGAGTTCAGAAAGAAAATAAGTTGTAGTCTATTTTACTCCTCACAGTCCTATTTACATTCCATACCGAAAGTCATACAAATCGGTAAAATTGTTTAAACGTGAAACAGTAACGCGCCGGTCAACGCCTTGAGTATCATTATTGCGCGCTTGATCATTATTTTAAAACTGCGATATCTTCTAAGATACTCATTGAAATCAAATGTGCTATCTAACAGTGAAAGAATTTTTCAAATCGGACCAGTAGTTCCTGAGATCTTAGCGTTAAAACAAACTCTTCAGCTTTATAATATTAGTATAGATGTATACCACAGGTTCCTCCATCATTTGCATCATATGTACGTCCCACACCTTGGCTTAAAGCCTCTAAAATTGAGACGGTTTAGGCTTTAGTCCATAACAATGCTTCAATAAAGAGAAGTAAAACTATCTGCATCCCATGCTGCAATATATTGGTGTGGTATCTCCGCGCTGTGTCGGCGGGTGAGCGAGTGTAGCCGCCGCGTGTTGCAGAAGGAGGGCGGCGCGTGCGGCGCGCAGGAGGTGGAGGTGGACATCGACGAGCTGCTCGACATGGACACGGACGATATGCGGCGCCGACACCTCGCGGTACGCGACCACTCACTTCCACATCATTACAATTGCCTACAATAAACTCATTTTCTTCTTTTTTGTGCAGACTATATTAGCAGATGCCAAAAAACCCCAGAAGGATGTACATGTGAGTATTTAAATAAATAAATAAATACACCCAACAGTCACATACATAGTCCTGACCCCACACTAAGATACGAGTCTTGTGTCGTGGGTATCAGAAACTACGAGAGACTTTTCGGTCTCACAAACACCCAGACCCGAAACAAATATTTGTGGATCACACAAACATTTGTCTCGGTGCGGGAATCGAACCCGCGGCCGCTCGTTTCGCAAGCTGGTATCTAGCCAACTGCGCCACGGGGCTGTTTCTCTCTTTATTTTTATTCTCGACCATTGGACAAAGGCCTTCTTTTACACTGTGAGATTAAGGCAGTTTATGTTGCATCGTCCATTTTTTTACAAAATTTTAATAAAACTTCACCGTTAAAGCAAGTGATAATTCATTGTGAATACATATATAACTTTGAAAAGTCAGAGGTGTCAGAGAGAGAGACTATCGATTATGCGCCTAAACCTAGAGGCCATCACTGCCATATTGACATGTATCGTGAATCTTTGTTTACAGAAATTCATCAACGAATTATTAGAAAAAGCTAAAACATTGTAAGATACGGAAGGGCGGAAGCAAATCTCAAAGTGAACATTCGGCAGTCGGCGCAGTGGGTGCGGCGCCCGAGCACGCCGCGGCCGGCCGCCTCGCCGCCGACCTCCGGTTATGTGATTCTTCGTACGTTGTAAAGTTAGCTTATGAATATTTGAGCGAAATGCACGTCGGCCAAGGCCAAACATTGTTTTAGGGCTTGTAAGTATACAAAATAATAATGTCAAAGTAAGTCAGTGGTAGGTGTATTCTGTAGTAGTATTAGTGCGTGAATGTGTCGACCAAGCATCTCCATCGTGAAGGCCTGTCTGCGGCCACTTCCGATGACAGCGCTTCATTCTGTGGCTACGGCGCAGTGCGTGGAAACTTATTCCGCTGACTCGGGAGGAACTATGTGAATGTTGTTTACATTCGTGTTAAAACGTAAAGACACAACTCAAAAAAGGTAGTTTTTCAAGAAAACGAAAAAGATGCGTAAAAGTCGATGTACCATAATTAGCCAATTTGTCATTATCTCTATTATAAGAACAAAAATTCCTAAAATTTTGAGTTGTGTGCGTTATGTATGTAAAGATGAGGGAACTCACTGACGTCGCTCCCTACAACAGTTAGCTGAAACCATTGGTGTCGTGTATGAATGTAGTTGGCGGCCTGTGTCTATAAGGTGACCTTTGTAAATCAAACTTTAACCAAACAATAAGTTACAGTAGAACAAAATCAGCACACATATCAACGTATCGTGAAGTTTTACTTAAATGTGGTGATATAGCAAGGACGGAGGGAGCGAAGGGCGCACCACTAATTCATTTCAATCTGTCCACGGTCGCATTCAGTGAGCACTTTTATAATAAATCATTTTATTAGATTTTATTTTTATTTCTTAATCTTTTTACATAAGGTGGGTAAATAATCAAAGAAAAATAATATGAAAATATTTTTAATGTGACATTGAAACTAGACATGGAAAAAAAACTCTTAAAAAATTAGTTTTTTTTTACACTTAATCATCAGTCACTTAAGGCACTACACTCACTTATCTTTATTTCACACGCAAACATTTTTCCCAAGTATGCACTAAACAATAATGTCATAAAAACCTTGTTTCAAAAACTGTAAATTTCGTGTTGCATAATCGATCAATTTAAATCAGTCTTATTCATTTACCTCGAAATCTAATCGAGTAAGAACGAACAGTGCAATAGAAAAATCCACGTGTACGTCGTTGTAACGGGTCGCACGGAGCGCCGACGAGGAGTCGCACAGAGTTCAGAGCAGCGGCTCGGCGAGCGGCGCGGCGAACAGTTCGGCGTGCGGCGGCGCCGGCGCACTCTCGCCCTCCAGCGCCGCGCGCAGCTCCAGGAACCGCCGCTTGAACTGCAGCCCGCAGCCGCGCGAGCGACGGAACTCCAGCAGCGAGCGCGCCGCCCCGCCGCCGCCGCAGCCCACGGCCCACGCGCGCATGCACACCTGCTCGCCGCACTGGATGGCGAGCAGGCGCGGGTGCAGCTGGCGCCAGGTGTGGCCGCGCCGGTGCAGCGCGCGGCGCAGGGCCCGCAGCGCGTCGGGCGCGTCGCAGCGCATCCACACGCGCGTGAGGCGGCGCACGAGGCGCGCGGCGAGCGCCGGCTCGGGCGAGGCGAGCGCCAGGTCGTGGTGGCGCGCGGGCTGCGAGTGCGACAGCAGCGCGTCCATGGCGGCGAGCGACAGGTCGGCGGGCGCGGCGGCGGGGGCGGCGGGCTGCGAGCGCCACGCGCGCGCCGGCTCCGCGTCCGCGCTGTCTGCAGCGGGACACGGTTAATGTAACGTCGCACTCGGCCCTTCTCACGAGATCTCCTTCGAGTTGTCTCCGAATGTATGCGGCGACATAATGTACCCGAAGGGGCGGGCGTGCTTGTTGTTTCACTTGGCGAGTGTATTGTTTGATCGCAAACACAGAAAGAATAGTATATTCATTAAGAACATAAATAAACAATACTGCATTTAACTGAGTGGCTTTTTCATTACACTGACCCGAGAATAAGGACTTTATATGTCTATAAACTAAGAATTCTTCAAAGCATTTTCAAATAAATCTGAATATCATTAAAACAATGTTGAGCAACATACAACTTTATAAGAGATCAAGAATATGACACGACTGTGATCCCGTTTATAAAACACTTATCTTGTATCAAGAACTCCCAATCAGAAATTAAAAACTAAGATGTTTGCAATATGTAATTATTCTTCTAATTCTATGAGAATTTACACAGTTTATTATAACACAAAGCATAAACAAAAAACATCAACAAATTTTGCCTCAACAAGTATATCAACTTTTTTTTTAGTAAATATTTAAACAAAGGAAACACAGTCTTAGTTTGCGTTCTTTATTAAATAAATAAATATTAATTATTATAACACAGTTTACAGACAGTAAAACTAAAGCCCTCTCAATGGTAGAGGAGCCCGTGCCCAGCAGAGGAACGTAAATTATAAGATAATAACTATGATAAGACAGTTTAGATGTCGCATAGATGTTAATATTCACTGCATTAGATTTTCAAAAGACAAAAATGTACCTATTCGGGACGATTCTCTTTTAAACCCACTACTGTGGTTAATTAATAAATACACCCAACAGTCACGCACATAGCCCTGAGCCCACATTAAGATACACGTCATGTGTCGTGGGGATCAGAAACTATGAGACTTTTCGGTCTCACAAACATCCAGACCCAAAACAAATATTTTTGGATCACACAAACATTTATCTCAGGTGCGGGGATCGAACCCGCAGCCTCTCGTTTCGCAAGCTGGTGTCTAGCCAACTGCGCCACAGGGCTGTCTAATGGGAACATAGGTCACTTTTAATACAGGAAATTGCATTGTTCCCGTAGGATAAACACGAAATTCCGAAACTTTGCTAGGGTCGAATTGAGCCCCACTGCTAAATAGATGATAGTTTAATGTTCGGAACACGGCTCGATGCAGTGTTCAAAAAAATATGAAACATTGCTTAGAACGTTATTACGGGCGCTTTAGTTATAAAGAGAAAAGATTTGCATTTTTTATTTAATGTCCCCGTGGAATAAAAGCACGAAAGCACTCACAGTTAGTATTATATTGAATAATTAGGATTATATTATATTTCATCAAGATTAGACTCAAGAAAATACATATCCTTTAAGCATATACGTAGTAAATAAGTCGTCCGGTATCACGTTTCCAATTTATTTTGTAATGATAAATCATCTCTGCGGTCCGTTGGAGGCTGGCGTTGTCCAGCGGACGCGATGCTTTGGTAATCTAGCTTTATGAGTATTCGTCACGTCACGGAGCTAAATCGCCAAAGCGTCGCATCGCGCTCGTTTCTCGTGATCGTGTTCCATCCGCGTCTCGTGCGTGTCGCTCCCGTGTCGCGCCGCTTGTGGCGCAGTGTCGCCCAGTCGCCGTGTCGCGGCAGTGCGGCCGGCCGCCGGCGCCGCGCTCCGCGCTGAGGCACGAGGCGGCTCTGAGACCGACCCACTCAGAGTCACCTAGTACCTGAGGCGGCTGGGGCGGCCGCGCGTCCCTCGCCGCGCTGCAACGAGCTGGAAGCGAACAGTGCACCGACCTGCGGAGTGGTGGCCGCGCGTCCACGCGTGCTGCAGCAGCGCGTCGAGCGGCGGGCGTGCCGCGGCGGCCGGGCGCAGCGCCGCGCGCAGCAGGCCCAGCGCGCCCGGCGACAGTTTGCGCCACGGGCCCGGGGGCGGCGGGCCCCGCGCCGCGCCGCGCCGCTGCCACTCCGCCCACGCCGCGAACCGCGCCTCGGCGTCGTCCGCGCGCTCCCACGGCAGCTCTGCGCAGCGAACGCACGTGAGCTCGCGCCGCGCCCGCGCCGGTCCGACGATCCAAACTCACCCGGCGACGGCCGACGGAGCCGGTGCGTGCGACGCGACTCGTAACTTCGGTACCATAACTTTAGGGCTCTCGGTACTCCTACAGCTAGGATACCAAAGAGACGGGCCGCGAGCGTGGTGCGGACGAGCGGACTCACCGCCGGCGAGCATGGCGAGCAGCACGAGCGCGGCGGCCCACAGGTCGGCGGGCGGCGCGCGGTAGGGCGCGGCGGCGGCGCGCAGCACCTCGGGCGCGGCGTAGGGCAGCGTGCCGCACACGCGCGCCAGCGTGCGCTCGCGGGCGCCGTGCCGGAACACGGTGGCGAGCCCGAAGTCGGAGATCTTCACGTCGTCGCGGTGGTCGAGCAGCAGGTTCTCGGGCTTGATGTCGCGGTGCGCCACGCCGCGCGCGTGCAGGTACTGCAGCCCGCACAGCGCCTGCCGCCAGTAGCGCCGCGCCGCCGCCTCCGCCATGCCCACGTCCGGCTCTGCACACGAAGCGTTCGGCGCGGGTCAGCTGCCGCTCGTCGAGCCCCCGCACCGTCTCTACTGACGACGGCTTCGACCCCATAGTGCGAAATGATAAAAGAATTCGTTTTCTTGGCACGGCTGGTCACTAGTGAGCGAGGCTGACGAGACTGCGCGGGATGGGCTGACGGTGCACGGTGGATGTCAAAGTTTTGTAACATTTAACAAATCGCAAGAACTTTAACGTCTATAACGGGAACGCTGTGAATTAGTTTTGATCCTAAACACTATTTATGTACAGGCGGGTCTGTAACTACTTTTAAGATGTGTGTCTCAGATTTGGTGTTCCGCGTTTCTACTGATATATTTACTGACTAGCTTTTGCGCGCGACTCCGTCCGCGTAGACTACTAGGTTAGGTTTAGAAAAAAGTTGTTGTCTATTTTACCCTACAGTCACAAGTCTACAGTTATATCCATACCAAAAATCGTTAACAACGGTCAAATCGGCCACACGAAAGGCGTCTGGTACACAATTACTGCGCGCTTCATCAGTATTTTGCTGCGATGTTATTTTAAAACTACGATGTCGTGTATGTTACCCATGGAAATCGAATGATGTAAACGGCAAATTTATTTTAAATTAAATACTTTTAATGCTTAAAGTGTTTATTAGGATAAGGATTTTTATCATCTATATAAAAATACTTTCACAGATTATGCTTAATTTTAAAATAAATTCATTAACATAAAAGTAGTTATAGTGAGCCAAGCCTAAGGGATAGACATCGTGGGCTTCAAACCAGAAGGGCGTATAAGCAATACCCCTACTTTTCAGGAGGCAACAAAACTTAATAATTTTTAAAGTAATTAAGCTACTATTAATAAAAAATTAGAAGTGGTGTATCGATAAACTTACAAATGATTGACGTCATAAAAAAATCTACTTTTTTTATACGCTCTTCTGGTTTTGAATAATTCTGTCATATATTATTTTAGCGAAACTTTTACCATTTCCGCAGCGGAAACCCTTAAAACACTAATTTTAAAACATTATTTATTGGTGCTCCGTTCATATTGCGTCTTAGTGTGATGTTATATAACCTTATGCCTATTAGTTTGTGAAACTAGAAACCGCGAGTTTGATCTCCGAACCGAGATAAATGGCTTTTTGATTTAAATTGAAAGAACTTCTAAGTCTATTTGAATAGAGTATTTTGATTGAACCTAGAAAATAACGGTGTTACAGGAAATTGGAGAAATTAAAAAAAGTAGTATTATATAGTAACTAAGTTTAAAACAGATAAAGACGTGGATGGGCACACACACATGTGGTATCTAGGTTCGTGTTACGCGAACTAATGGAATAGAAATGATTGTAATCAATTCCAATGACTACCAACTACTCCAGATATTGAGGTATTGACACACATTACAATAGATCTTCAAATACCTTCGAATACTTTATTTGTTTAAAGTCGGACGAGCAGCTCGTTAACTATAGTAAAAAAATTGTATCTGTGACTTGGTGGTGAGTTCGGAGAACGTACGCTGCCCCACACAAACACACCACCGCTGCAAGTGCGCTGGAGCCATCGGCACAGCGCGCCACACGCTTCACACCTACGCAACCCGCAGCGGAACCAGCTGTACCCCAGGGGGTCACAATTGTGCTCAAAGCAAGTGTGGTTCATTTTCATCATAATAGATACAAGTAGAAAATAAGTTATTTTACGAATGTACAGTCTGTTTGACAAGAGCGTGTACGGCAAAACTTTTTTTTAGGTACCGCTAGAAGCTTGGTTGTAAATTTGGCAGGTAGCTAGCCCCTTCCCCTCAGATGCTTTGTGTATAGAGTTTCAGTTGTCGTTCGATCTTTGTCAGAGGAGGACGCATTTCGTCATGAGTGCTACGTACGCATCACGTTATGAAGCAGTGTTCTTGTGTTTGCATCCAAAAGGACCCAAAATGTCATACGCAGCCGCTGCAAAATACATGAAAAAGTCAAAGACATTTGTTAGTAAGTGGGTGAAACGCTATTCTGAAGTAAAAAATGTCGACGATCTGCCTAATCGTGGCTCTACGCAAAAAACAACGAAAAAGGAGGACAAAATGATTTTACGGGTATTCGAGAAGAATTCTCGCCTATCGTTACGTGGTGGTCAAGCGGTTTTGCTTAAAAAAGGCCTTAATGTGTCATGTGATACTATAAGAAGACGTTTACTGGCTCATGATGTAAAATTTCGTAGCATAATAAAGAAACCGCTACTGTCGGAAAATCATGTTAAAAAGAGACTCACTTGGGCGCAGGAACATTTGGACCGGGATTGGGACAATTTAATTTTTTCGGACGAAGCTTCTTTTTGGGCACGTTCTTCTATCACTCATACCTGGTGGACCCACGCCAATAAATTCATCCAGCGGACCGTTAAACATCCGGTGAAGGTGCACGTTTGGGGTTGTTTTTCAAAACAGGGATTTGGTACCTTGTACATATTTACAGGTAATTTAAATGCAGCTAAAATGGTCAAAATATATCAAATGGCTTTATTACCATCTGCTCAAAAGTGGTTTAAAAGGAAAAACATATATTGGCTATTGCAAGAAGACAATGACCCGAAACATCGGAGTCGTCTTTGTACAGCGTGGAAACAAGAGAATGACGTTGAAGTACTAGATTGGCCATCACAGTCGCCGGATGCAAATCCAATAGAAAATGTTTGGGCACTCATGAAGTTGAAGCTTCGAGGAAATAAAATCTGGACTTTAAAACGATTAGTTCGTGAAATTAGACTTATTTGGAGGTCTTTGTCCCTGGATTATGCAATAAAATTAGTAGAAAGTATGCCTCGAAGACTCCAGTCAATTATTGATAATGGAGGCGACTGGACAAGTTATTAATAATAAAGCATCATTGTCTATATCATGTATAATGAGTGTATTTTTTTTCTATTTTTTATCCCAATTTATTCCCGAGTTTTGCCGTACACGCTCTTGTCAAACAGACTGTACGTAAGGATTGTATTTAAAAATAGGGCCGAATAACATGTTTGCAGAAAAAAAAATATTAAGTTTAACAGTTTTAATTACTCCACTTTGGTCCAGGACCCAGCCCAGGGGAGGGTCAAGACCCCCTGGCCTTCCTCAGCGCAAACTTCTCCCCGCGGACACAATGAGCGAGTGGTCGCGGCCGGTGTGATGACGTGACGGGACACTCACCAATCTTGTCGAAGAGCTCGCCGCCCTGCGCGTACTCCAGGAACATGTAGTGGTGGTCGAGGTGCGTGCGCTCGCCCAGACAGCGCAGCACGTGCGGGTGTCGCAGCGCGCGCTGCAGCGCCGCCTCCCGCGCGCCCTCCCCCCCGCGCAGCACCTTCAGCGCCACCGCCGCGCCCGACCGCGCGTGCACCAGCAGCCGCACCCTGCGCGCACACGCCGTCACTACCCGCGACCCCGCGCGCCCCACACCCGCGCTCACCCGCCGCCCGCGCGCCGCCGCTCGAGCGCAGGTGGTTAAACTTTCAAGGATGCGCCGATCGCGGCCCGCCTCGCCGCTGCCTTTTTTACTGAGTGCAGCGGCGAGACAGTTCCGCGTTCGAGCCGCCTCGACGAGCGACGCCGAGCGGCACATTCGCACGCGTTCGCGCACACTCACTGCTCACACTAGCGCACACTCGCGTCATCTCACTCAAGCTCCCATCACTACAGCAAACTTTAAAATGGGCACTCACTCTCCCAGGACCACACTACACAATAACTCAGCAATTGTGTTATTCAGTTTCACAGCACAAAAAAATTAACATAAAACATTTTGTTGTGCATAAAATCTTTAACACCAACGGAACAAGGAACCAAGTAACTTTTATTTTGAAAGGAAGTGTATTTTTAGGTTTGGACCCATTTTAAGAATTTTCTAGATCCTGTCGTGTAAAATATGTGCAGTAATACATATTATAGGAAAAATAATAAAACTATTACATTGATACAAATTTACTACATCATTGTTTTACAAAGAAACTACTTCAACAATTTCAGTGTTAAAATGGCAAGGTGTTCGCTTACAACACAAACATAGCAAAACATCAGAATGCTTTTTGTTCCTTACACATTGGCACATTTAAAGTGCATGTGTATGTCTGCAGAATCAACACAAAACTTCTTAAATATGGTTCAAGTAACTTTAATAATACACACACATAAGATGATGTAGAGCATGTAAGTTAAAAAATATTTGCATACAACATGCATTTATACCTAAACAAAGATGTTTGCCAACTCCACAGCAGGCAATGCATGATGTAATGCAACAAGCACTTCTCTACAACATTAGCATTACTGGACATGTTGGGGATGACAATCAGCTGTCCATACAAAACAAAATCCTGTTCTCACATCTCAATTGCAAAAGTGGAATTGAAAAATCTTCAAATGGTTCACTAGGGCATGAGGAATAGGACTAAGCCATGGTAGTTGTAGTAATACGCTTAAAAAAGTAAACAGAACAACACTCACTCGCCGTAGGCACCTTCGCCAAGCACCTGCGCCACCAGCCACCCCTCCACGAACTCCGCCATCACGAGCTAACGATGCTGCCTGCGATCTGCAACAACCGCCTCGTGTCAACCGCAAATCCAGATATTAGCACATCAACCCGGCGCCCCGTCCACGCTGCCAGATTGCGCTGTCGTGTGTTTTACCGAAACGAATTACAGAAAAACTAAGCAAACGCAGCGTTCACTCTCATTAGTCAATTTTCGGCGGCGAAACAATACTAAATATTAGTACATTTATCGATGTAACGATTCTAAATGGCGGAGGGCACGTGGAGCCGACTGAACAAAGCGACCGAGTGGCGGCGATGTCTCGTTGGCTTCACCGGTTATGTGATGACGTTAGACGTATCACTATATTATTTCTAATGAATATTACACCGCTTTTTCAAGGTCTATCAAATGTTTATAGATACTAACCTTACCGAAGATCGATGGACCGCACCATTTTGCCATCTTTCTTTTTTCTGCCGCCAGTTCAGTGTTCGCCTTTATGCAGATTTGTAGACAAAATCTTGCAAGTGCTCAGTAAATTACAAAGAAACTTGAAGATAACGTATTGTTTGAGAAATTGAAGCAAAAATTCAGCCTTTTGTCTCCTAAGTCCAGCCGGCGAACATTCGACGATAGCGGCGGCAATTTTCGATCCGACATTTTTGGGTAAGCGGGATCAATGATGGCCGACTGAACTGAATAATGAATATTGGCTGACGAAACGGAACGTTCTGAAATCGAAATAGTATACCTATATTATTACAACTTTAAATATTATAATTTTTTGTGTAACTATTATCCCTTTGTTATATTAATCATAATGTTATGTCGAACTACAAACACAATATGGTAGGTACAAAATTGCAAGGCACAACATGTTTATTAAAGTGAAAAAATGCAGCTAAACAAGTTTATTATTTAGAAACTTTAAACAAAATTTTGCAAACATTAGATTATCCTATAAATAGATGTAAACTGTAAAGTATTTAACATGCGTCACATAAATTTATTTTTTGCAACATAAATGCCAGTCCATTAATTACACTGATTTTTATCCAGATACGAACACAATAAGGTGCCCCATACACCTACAATAATATTGCACAATATTCTGATTGTACAATATTATTGAACGTGTAGGGATAATATTGAAACATTGCGCAGTGATTGAACAAAAGATTGAGGGAGCTTAATTTTTATTGTGCAATATTTTTTATTGCGCTGTGTAGGCTTAATATTGCGCAATATATATATTTTTTTCTTTCCAACAAAATCACCAGCGTGGCTGCTGCCAAAACTTCGTCGTTAGACATGTTGCTCGCACGAAAATATTGATCAGACTGGTTAGTCAATTTTATTGACAGAATTTATTGAACGTCTGGAATCAAAGGGGGTGTTCAATATTATTGAACAATAAAATGATTGTGCAATATTGTTGTAGGTGTATGGGGCGCCTTAGATAGGTAATATTATATCCCATACTTAAATAGAAACATTGTTACTTTTAATAATATGTATAAAAATTGTTACACTTTAACGCCTAAATCGCCAGGCATACTAAAAAGATTTTTGGTCTGAAATAGTTTGTCATAAATGAGGCAGAAGACACATCTATTGGGCTTAATTGTTTTATTTTAAATGGTTCTCCGTTCCATACTACCAAAATTATTTTACCTACCTACATTATGGAAAAACATAAGAACCGACTCCTAATCTATATCCTCTGCTAACAAATTTTCTCCGCAAGTCCGCTTAGTATAGTTTAACTATAATATAAAAGGTGATTTAAAGTTCTAGCTATAGGTACCGTAAGATTTCGGTTCAGGGGTGTAGTACCTATAGGGTTACCGGTACTTGTTTTTATTCTATGGTTAGTGACAATTACAAACTGCAAACATGACATTAATTTTAGAGTTACCAGAAACCAATTTTATAACATTTCTTAGTGAGACATTCATATAGGTACTTAGATCTATTAGCTTTAGATGTAAATTTACAAATCCAAATTGCTTTAAGTAATAAAAAAATTATAATAACGGAGTGTAGTTTTCAAAACAAAAAATATATTCTATCCTTTTCAGACTGCAGCGGTGGTTGACGCGCTATCGCGGCTTAAATTCTAAAAATGTCAATGTTATATGTGTGATGCGTAGAACAAACTTTGAACAAGTTTGAACTTAAACGTCATCAGTTTGTGTCATCATTTATCAACAAGTATTGTTGTGAGCAAGTTCAATTGTTTGTTCGCTTATTATAAACAAAAAAAAAGATATGGTAAAATACATAGTAAATAGAAAAATTAATAATTTACATTATTATGCATTCCTAAATTTAAATGTCTGCTCTCGTTACAGGCGGGTTATTCGGAGGACCAACTTGCAGGTGAGTTGTCATTACTCATTGTCGTTATTGTCTAATTAGCGTTAAGAGGTCAATTAACATTAGGTCGAGAAGATAACAAAAATGCCACTTTAGTGAACTGAACGAATGCTGAGTGCATAGTTATACTGGTTTGAAAGCGAAGTGTGATGCAAGCGACGTTGCACGATCTGTGCGGCGCGGATCACGGCAAGGGTGCGGCTCGACCTGTGACTCATGTCAATCAGCGGACACACCGAATGCGGTGGTCGTCGCGGCCGCCCTACTTACCTTGTATGGGCGTTATTTGAAACGGACCAGGTAGGTTCTCGGCGAGTGTGTCTCGGGCGCAGTTTATCGTCGACTCTCGCAATATGTTCATGTTCGAGGCGCCGACTAAGTTAAAGCTCACTTCAGTAGAAGGTAGGTTTGACGACCGGCTCGCGGCCGGGTGGCAGTGTGTCCCTAGATTCACCCTGTGCATTTAGAATTTCAGGAGGCATTCCAGCTGTTTGACTCCCGTGGCGATGGCAAGATTCATGTGGCGCAGATTGGCGACGCTCTCCGAGCCCTTGGACAAAATCCTACAGAATCAGATGTCAAGAAATGCACTTTACATTTGAAGCCAGATGAGAGGATATCGTTTGAGGTTTTTCTACCTATTTATCAAGTAAGAATATTGTTCCATTACAACATTTCCAGCTAAATTGATAATTTTAATATAACAATTATTTCACCCACCTAATTCACTCTTGTTGCATTCTATTAAACAATGGTTAACACTAATTTAAGCCCTCTAATGCCCTTGTATTTACAAAACAATCTGATTGTATGTATAAAACATGGAAAACATGTTTTTTATTTGTTGTGTTGCTGAATGTGTTTAGTACTATGAACAAAATTTCAATGTCTTTTAGTGAATAAACAAATATATTGTTTAATGACTTACAATAACACTTTTGAAGTATACCCTCTGGGTATTTGATATTCTGTAACTTATATAAATAATATTACAACAGGCAATATCAAAAGCTCGTAGTGGAGATACTGCCAATGACTTCATTGAAGGACTGCGCCATTTCGACAAAGATGGTAATGGTTTCATATCATCAGCAGAACTTCGTCATCTTCTATCTACCCTTGGTGAAAAACTTAGTGATGATGAGGTAATTTTTATAAGTTTTGTTTTTATATGCAATTGATAGTTTTGTTTTTAGTGTTTAAGAACATTTTCCTAACATATTCCATAAAGAAATTGTCAATAGGTGCACAGTTCCCCAATCTGCATAGACCAGCATAATGGAGTAAGGCCCAAACCTTCTCAGTTGAGAGGGGGTCCAAACTTAGCAGTGGACTTATATATCAACCTATGCGCAGAATAAAGTTATATGTGCTTTTGCACAACTTCTCTTTCTCAACGATTTAAACTTAATTGGGCAAAAAATTATCAGTGTCTTTTTATGTTCTTCAAACAACAAAATTTATGATCATTATTACTAGTGTAATATATAAACAATTTTACTCTATTACGGACATAAAAAGTACTTTGGTGTTATAGTCATAAGTAACCTTATTCTATGCATAGGTCGATATATATACTGATCTATGAATATAATAATTATTATATATTAATTGGTTTAATAAAACTTTTTGTATTTGTATCTATAGGGCTTATTGAAGTTTATTTTATTGTATTGTTATTTTAAACCAATAAATATATGAAAAAAATAATGAATAGTATGAGCCAGGCTCACACATCAAGGTCCTGCTATGATATCAAGCAGCAGGTATTTGTTCCCATTTCAGTTGAATATATTTTTGATGGCTACCTATTGGAATTCAATTATGGTTTTAACCATCATTACCAGCAAGTGTGATGCATTGTGTTAATGTAATAGTGGTAATTAGTTTTAATTGTTTGGACACGTTGTTGTGGTTGGTTGGTGTTGAGTTGAGGCGTGGTGCAGGTGGAGCAGCTGCTGCAGGGCCAGGAGGACTCGCAGGGGAACATCAACTACGAGAACTTCGTGCACCTCATCATGCAGGGCTGAGCCGCACGCACACGAGCCATTCGCACTTATTCCTTTCTTTAATTGTACTTACAAGCTCAACATTAATATCCACGTCACGTTATGTATTGAGATGGCCGTCTCGCCACCATAGTCATAAGTTAGCGATGTAATGTAGCATCGCGATTCCAAGGTTATAGTATTATTGTATCCAAAATTATTGTGGACGTACATAGGTCCAGTGCTGTGAGTCAAATAATAAACGTGATGTATTATGTACTGTGTGTATTCATTGTGGCAATTCTTACTTCGAATTATGTTCTCTTCTCACGGCTAGTTTGCATTCGTGAGCCGGTCACAAATTATTTTTTTTCTTTTTCTCTCTTTATTTTTTTTTTCCGGGGATTTTTTCATAATTGAAAATGCCACCCCATTATTGAATACAAATAAAAAAAAAAACAATAAACTTAACCTATAAACAATATCAAATTAACAAAATTAACTAATAATCCCGCAATCTTACCCTAGGAGTATTAATTTGTACAACATTCTAGCCTCGTCCGAACTCGGAGAGGCCAAGATGCTGTTATAAAGGCCTAAATCATACAGTCTGTTTGACAAGAGCGTGTACGGCAAAACTTTTTTTTAGGTACCGCTAGAAGCTTGGTTGTAAATTTGGCAGGTAGCTAGCCCCTTCCCCTCAGATGCTTTGTGTATAGAGTTTCAGTTGTCGTTCGATCTTTGTCAGAGGAGGACGCATTTCGTCATGAGTGCTACGTACGCATCACGTTATGAAGCAGTGTTCTTGTGTTTGCATCCAAAAGGACCCAAAATGTCATACGCAGCCGCTGCAAAATACATGAAAAAGTCAAAGACATTTGTTAGTAAGTGGGTGAAACGCTATTCTGAAGTAAAAAATGTCGACGATCTGCCTAATCGTGGCTCTACGCAAAAAACAACGAAAAAGGAGGATTTTACGGGTATTCGAGAAGAATTCTCGCCTATCGTTACGTGGTGGTCAAGCGGTTTTGCTTAAAAAAGGCCTTAATGTGTCATGTGATACTATAAGAAGACGTTTACTGGCTCATGATGTAAAATTTCGTAGCATAATAAAGAAACCGCTACTGTCGGAAAATCATGTTAAAAAGAGACTCACTTGGGCGCAGGAACATTTGGACCGGGATTGGGACAATGTAATTTTTTCGGACGAAGCTTCTTTTTGGGCACGTTCTTCTATCACTCATACCTGGTGTACCCACGCCAATAAATTCATCCAGCGGACCGTTAAACATCCGGTGAAGGTGCACGTTTGGGGTTGTTTTTCAAAACAGGGATTTGGTACCTTGTACATATTTACAGGTAATTTAAATGCAGCTAAAATGGTCAAAATATATCAAATGGCTTTATTACCATCTGCTCAAAAGTGGTTTAAAAGGAAAAACATATATTGGCTATTGCAAGAAGACAATGACCCGAAACATCGGAGTCGTCTTTGTACAGCGTGGAAACAAGAGAATGACGTTGAAGTACTAGATTGGCCATCACAGTCTTCTTCTTCTTCTTCATCAACCCATATACGCCCACTGCTGAGCACGGGTCTCCTCTACCATTGAGAGGGCTTAGGCCATAGTCCGCCACGCTGGCCTAGTGCGGGTTGGCGGACTACACTCCTAAGAAATTCCTAAGAACTTTTTAGGTGTGCAGGTTTCATCACGATGTTTTCCTTCACCGTTAAAGCAAGTGATAATTCAATTTGAATACACACATAACTTCGAAAAGTCAGAGGTGTGTGCCTGGGGTTCGAACCCGCGACCGCCGAGATTCTCGACCGCGCGCCTAAACCTCGAGGCCATCACTGCTCACAGTCGCCGGATGCAAATCCAATAGAAAATGTTTGGGCACTCATGAAGTTGAAGGTTCGAGGAAATAAAATCTGGACTTTAAAACGATTAGTTCGTGAAATTAGACTTATTTGGAGGTCTTTGTCCCTGGATTATGCAATAAAATTAGTAGAAAGTATGCCTCGAAGACTCCAGTCAATTATTGATAATGGAGGCGACTGGACAAGTTATTAATAATAAAGCATCATTGTCTATATCATGTATGTAAGCTTTGACATTGTCATTGTCATAAAAAAAACGACAGTGAAAAAACGTGTGCATTTTCTTTTAGTTATTTTATTTGTATAATATATTGTAATAGTTACGCATGAACACTTTATTGTCGATTCTTTGTGTAGATGAATCTAAATTGTGTTATGCTAAATAAAAAATTCAATAAAACATTGGTCTTATAAATCGACAATAAAGTGTTCATGCGTAACTATTACAATATAAAAAAGTAAAGTCAAATCACACACCTAAAAAAATTGCTAGAGGCTATTCAAGAAGAAGGTTTCAGGCTAAAATTCACAAAATGTAAGTTTGCCCATGACACTGTAAAATATTTAGGGCATATATTACAAAAGAATACGATTACACCTCTAAAAGATAATTTGAAATCAATAAAAGATTTTCCTGCTCCTCAAAATAGAAAACAAATACGACAATTTTTAGGAAAAATAAATTTTTATGGAAAATACATTCCAAGTGCCTCAATATTACTTGATCCTCTACATAAATTACTGAGAAAAGATCAAAGCTTTAATTGGACAGAACAGTGTGAGGATGCTTTCAGGAGAGTTAAAGATTATCTTTGTTCCAAACCAATACTGGCCATTTATGATCCACAAGCACCAATATTGATTTATACAGATGCCAGTGCCATAGGAATAGGAGCAGTTTTGAAACAAGTTCAGCACAATGGCGAAGAAAAACCGGTAGCATATTTTTCTAAAAAAATAAATGAATCACAAAAAAAGAAAAAAGCAATATTTTTAGAATGTTTAGCTATAAAAGAGAGCATTAAGTTTTGGCAACATTGGTTGATTGGAAACTATTTTACTGTCTACACAGATCATAAACCTCTAGAGAAGTTGAATATAAGAAACAGACCTGATGATGAATTAGGGGATATGTTGCATTATCTGTCACAATATAACTGTGAAATAAAATATTTTCCAGGAAAAAATAATACAGAAGCAGATTGTCTTAGCAGAAACCCTGTATTTGATAATGATGCAAATAATGAAGATAACTTAAGAACAGTAAATAATATTGATATTTATGAAATAAAATATGATCAAGCACAAAATTCACAAATAAAACCAATTGAAAAGAACATTATTTTAGAAGATGGAGTTTATTATAAGAAGGGGAGGAAAAACAGAAAAAAAATAATTCTAAGTGAAGATTACAGTAAAACTATAATAAAACAGATTCATGACAAATATTGTCATACTGGAATTAATCAAACAGAATCTATAATAAAACCTTTTTATACTGCTCCAAATCTATCAGAAAATATTAAATATATATGCAAAAACTGCGAGATATGCATAAAAAATAAGACGAGGTTAAATAGAAAATATGGCTTTATGTCGCAATTAGGTCCAGCTAATAAGCCCTTTCAAATAATGTCACTGGATACAATAGGAGGATTTGGGAGTCAAAGATCAACAAAAAGATATTTACATTTGTTAGTGGACCACTTTACTAGGTACGCATATATTTTATGTTCTAAGAATCAACATGCTCGAGACTTCATCAAAATTATAGAAAAAGTACCAAAAGAAGAAACAATAGAAATCTTACTCTCTGATCAATATCCAGCTATTAATTCGATTGAATTCAAAAATTACCTTGAGAACCGAAATATTCAATTAATACTTACAGCGGTAGACGCACCGTTCTCAAACGGTTTAAACGAAAGACTAAACCAGACAATTGTGAACAAAATAAGATGTAAAATGAATGAATCAAAAGAAAAAACAAATTGGTCAAAAATAGCAGAAGAATGTAGAAATAGATACAATGAAACAAACCATTCTGTAACGGGATTTTCCCCTAAATATTTACTCTCAGGTGAATCTACAGACTTGTTACCACAAGAATTAAAAGTAAAAGTAAATAAAAACAAAAATTTGGAAGAAGACAGGAAAATAGCACTCCTGAGGTCAATAAAATCACATGAATATAATAAAACTTTATTTTCCAAAAATAGATTACAACATGAATTTAAAAAAGGAGATAAAGTATATGTTGACTATGGAAACAAATTAAACAAAAAAAAGATGGACGAAATTAGAATTGGTCCCTTTGAAATTGAAGAAAAAGTATCGGATTCAGTTTTTAAAATAAATACCGGGCGTGGCCCAAGATCTATTGGACTATATCATGTAACAAAGCTTATACCAATGCATAAAGATTTTTAAAATTCTTCAGCTAAATTTTACGCAACTAAAGTTTATAAAATTTGCATTTCAAAGGGGGGTGATGTAAGCTTTGACATTGTCATTGTCATAAAAAAAACGACAGTGAAAAAACGTGTGCATTTTCTTTTAGTTATTTTATTTGTATAATATATTGTAATAGTTACGCATGAACACTTTATTGTCGATTCTTTGTGTAGATGAATCTAAATTGTGTTATGCTAAATAAAAAATTCAATAAAACATTGGTCTTATATGTATAATGAGTGTATTTTTTTTCTATTTTTTATCCCAATTCATTCCCGAGTTTTGCCGTACACGCTCTTGTCAAACAGACTGTATTTATTTTCGCCAAAAGCTTGGCGTCTTTGGACATTAATGCGACTACATTCAAATAAAATGTGATGGACATCCTCTATTACTCCACATATTGAGCAATTAGGCGAAGATATTTTACGCATCATGTAAGCGAAACTATAAAGTGGAATATGCCCAGATCGAAGCCTCAAAGCCGTTACAACCTCTTGTCGACCAATTCCACTCACGCCGAACGAGAACGAGGTAATGCCGGTTGAATTATTTTGTACCAAATTTCCTTTGTCAAAGATCTTTTATCAAAATATTCTGACCAAAACTCTAAACATTTTCTTTTAATTATGGGCAGTAGTTCTGAATGCGTGGGTAAATAGCTGACAGGAATTCCATCTGATCCGGCTTCTCTTGCTAATTTATCAACAGCCGGTCACTAAATACAATCAAAAACTTTAATGGTGAACAGAAACATTTTTTATATCGAAGGAAAGGGTGGGATAAATTGACCACTTCTGACTTCATTCGGGTGTCCCCATTTTAGGCGCTCTTGAGGGACAAAGGCCACCGCAGCGCCGCCCCTTCCGAGGTCACTTTCTGTTTAGTGACCTGTTGTGTGTAGTATGTGCGCCCGCAGCGCGGCCAGCGACTCTCGCGGGCCCCGAACAGGCCATACGTGGTGGGATTCTAACGCCCCCTTGGAAAAGAAACTCAGACGATACCGCAGTGAGAATGAAAAGTAAAACACCCTAAAGGTTGGGGAGAGTAAAAAACGTTTTTTTTTTGCAAAAGAACGCCCCTACCTAGGTTTTGTTGGCATTAAACTTAACTCGAATCTTGATAATTCATGAAGATCGTAAGTATATCTATACTAATATTTTGAAGCTGAAGAGTTTGTTTGTTTGTTTGTTTGAACACGATAATTTCAGGAACTACTGGTCCGAATTGAAAAATTCTTTTAGTGCTAGATAGTACATTTATCGAGGAAGGCTATAGGCTATATATTATCACGCTACGACCAACAGGGGCGAAGCAGCAATAAAGAACGTTTCAAAAGCGGGGACATTTGAAACTGTTAAAGTTTCGCTAAAATAATGTTTGAGAGAAATGTTCCTCTTTAAAAGTTCTAAAAAAAAGTTCGGGACAGCATATCGCACTAGTATTACAATAGTGTTGTAACTCAAAATACATCGAAATTGACATAACACTATAATTAAACGTAAAATTAATTTCCTCACAAGTAATTAAAACTGTCATTGGAATAATGCAGAAAATGAATAAGTTATGACGTGTTAAGACATTATCCATGACTGACCGGTAGTCTAACCCTCCATCCCAATATTGTGTCATCTTTAGTTGCGACCAACAGTGATCGAAAAAGTGCATGCCGCTTGTTGCATTATTTCGAGTTCCAACGTTATTACTGGATTAGGTATGTAAAATTCATAGTTTTATTTTGAATTAATACAGTATTGTTGATTTACACTTGACATGGTTTTGTTCTTATTTTTAGTTAATACACTATTACTGATTTACACAAGCTTTAATAAAAATAATATTTCTACTTAAGACACTATAATTGACTAAGTTAGTAATTTTTGACATAATACAGTTTTGTTGAATTATAACTTTAAATCGATTTTTTGCATGGTCTATATATTTATTAATAATAATATTTACTTTAAGTTACAGTATTACTTACAATTCGATCGAATGTGTAGCAGTTTAATGCAAATAAAGCTTATAAACTTTTTTATTTAAAAAATTAGAGTTACTTCACTCTTTGTGACAAGCATCAGGTTGGGAGGTGGGTAGGAATGTATTTAACAAAATAAATATTTATTTAATTTGCAGGTTTAGTACCTATCCATCGAGGGCCACCAGTAGAAGGCAAATGACGAACTTGGTGTGAATTCATCACCGTCATTATTGTCACAGGTGAATAAAAACGATCAAACTGCTATCCAGGTAGAAGACATTGATACTACGAAAGTGCAATCGACACTTTCGACACCGTCATCATCTACAGTTCATTCAGTACTTCAACAAATCGACGTAAACAGTTCCCCGAGTATGATTGTAATCAAAAAAATATTACATTTCACCCATCCACTAAGACCAGAGCGACGATGTTGATTCCCATCATGATCCACATTTCGTTCCTAATTCACCAAGAAAGGAATCTAGGGTAGATTGCTAAGAGGTCAAACAACAAAATGTCCAGGTAGCTCTTTTTCTGGAAGCTCTTCTTCAAGCGGCATGGATGATAGAGTTGTGAATAATGTGAGTCCCGTTGCTGGAACCAGTGGGCTGACTACTGAATCAAATATTTCATCGGAATAGCAAAACAATAATACCTGGGGCAGGAAGAGATGGAGAGGATACATATTGCGAGACCTGGAAAATGCAGGTTAAATTGTTGTGTAAAAATAAACGAGACATCAAGACAAGATTTTGTTTGCTAAAAATTGATTAAAAACAAAATTTTAATTATAAATAGTGTAGTTTATCAAGATTAGGTAAGACTGTTTTTGTCTTGAAAGGTTTATGTTATTTTACAAAATGTTTCAACTTGTTTTTAAGTAGGTATAGGTAGACAAGCATTAGTTTTAGTACACTATATTTCAATTATCACAGCTAAAAAGAATAATCTGGTTTTATTTAATAATATCCTAACCAAAAAAATAAAGAGATCGTATTAAATGGTATATTTTACTACCATTTACTCGGAATTCGTTTTCGATTTATTGTTGTAATGCCAAAAAGTGAGTTTAAAACGTAAAGAAAATGACTTATTCAAACTGTCGTAACACAAAATATTTCAACAATAATGACGTAATTAAAAATAATATTTTATTTTGAACATTGTGCTTGGAAAAATACTGTCTTAACTCAAAATTCGTTAATCATTTCCCTATTATTATTATTTTTTTTAAAAATTAAAAAGGTAATGCCTTCAATTTCATTCCAAAAACACATAAAACATTCATTATATTCGTACCTATTACAGAAAGTGACAAATTAGTTTTTCGTTGATTCTGAAAAATCGTCTTTTTTGAGTTACAACACTATTGTAATACTAGTGCGATATGTCTATTTTTTAAGGTTGACTCACTATAACGTTTTTTATCCTAACCAAATTTATTTTAAAATAAAGTTTTATTTGTGAAGGTGTTTTTATAAATATGATATTAATCCTTATCCAAATAAATACGTTATTCATTACAAGTATTTAATTTTAAATAAAATTGCCCTTTACATCTTTTGATTTCACTGAGTATCTTAGAAGATATTGCAGTTTTAAATTATTGACCAAGCGCGCAATAATGATGCACAAGACGCCGACCGACGCGTTACGGTGTCACGTTTAAACAATTTGACCGATTTGCATGATTTTTGGTATAAATAAGACTCTGAGGAGTAAATAAAACTATAGCTTTTTTTTCATCCTAAACTCAATCCTGTAGTTTATGCGGACGGAGTCGCGGGCAAAAGCTAGTACGAAATTGAAACGATATCCCCGTGATGAGCTTCTTGTGTGTGTAGTTCACAATTGCCACTAGCCTAACGTGGTCCACCATTAATTAATTTAATCCATTAAACCGGAGTCCCCGCTCAGCTGAAGGAGAAGCCCATGCCCTTTGCATTACGCTCACCCTGTACAGCCCCAGTGAACAATGATGGTTATTCTTTCAGTATGTTATAATGTAGGTACTTTATGGACTTGGACAAAAAACTCGATCCCGCCACTATGAGCGTGGAATTCGGAACGGGCAAATTATTCCAAAATTCCTTGATTTTTTCATTAGGCCAGCGGCATTACGTATAGTGTGTGTAATCTCAACGCTTTAGATTCGATTACCGGGTATAAGTAGCGGTTCGGAAATAAAAATATGTCCAAAAAACGGTAGCAGGCTCGTCACTCGTCTGACGTCTCCGATTATGTTGAACTAAGAAATACGGCTGGTCAACCGAGAATGTATAAATACTCTTACATAAGTAGGTATGTATGGCCCTATCCCAACACACACCCGCCACTGCAACTCCTGTACTACAGGATCAACAGCGGCACGCACAGTATTGGCGCCGAGCAATGAAGCTCAGCGAATCTAAGGGGACCTAAATTGTCACAATCCCGCAACGAAGTTAATTAGAAAAAAATAGGTAGTATGTAGGTATACGTGACTTTAGATTGTAATTAATCACATTGCCCATTCTTATTAGGCATTATTTATATTGCCCGGGCATTATGAATACTGCTCGCATTAATCACTTTGCCCATAACATATATACTAGGTATATCCCGTAGGCTTGGGTTCGTGAGTGATTTTCGGGTGTTCGTGAGTGTTTTGTTTTTTCATGAATTTTAAATTTAAATAGCACCACACATTCTGGAATCAAACCCGAAAAACGGCAAAAGGGCACGAGTGTAAAAATACATGTCTGCCGACCTTTCCAAGATGTAGGCGCCGTAGACCGTAGTACATTTTCGATCACACAAATAAATAGTATTAATTACTCGGCGTACAGCCGCAATACCTTCTTGCTCCTAATGAAAGTATCATCAGTATCAGCTGGTCATTAGCTGAAGAGACGAACCATAATTCCATTCATATCCCATCAGTAAAAAGTTTTATTTATTTTATTTTATTATATTTGGGTGGCTCACAGCTATCGTAAGAAACAAACATACATTAGACAAGACGTATAAGAAAGACAGCCAATTACGAGCCACCGCAGATAGGTATAAAAGGTACATATTTATGTCTTACTATCTTAAAAATAGTTAACAAAGTTACTAACAATAACGAACTTACGCTGTAATATTTGCAAAAAGAGAAAAAAAAACAATAAGAAAACTAAGATAAATACTAAACTAAAATAATTCACAATGATCGCTTAATTTAAAACAAAACAAAAAATAAAAATATTTATAAAAATAAAAACAATTAAATTATAAACCAATCACCATGAGCATTAGCAAATTTTTTAGTTAAAGTATCTCTCACACAAGCAATTTTGCTGCAAAATAAATCTATCCCCACATCATGAGGCAGTTTGTTAAATGCTTTAGATGATCGCAGCATGAAACTATTCACTCTGTAGTTTGTTCGTGCAACCGGAATGGAGAGAATATTCTTTTGTCTTAAATTTCTAAATGGACAGTATAAATTTACTTTGGCCAGAAGTTGTGGACAATCGACCAGCGACTGAGCGATTTTCATTAAGAAAGAGACATCGGCAATATGTCTTCGGACTGACAACGGTAATAGATGGAACCGAACACACCGCATCTCATACTCGTCTTCGGGAATTTTAAACTTAAATCCTTAGTACCTAATAAATTTCTTTTGAATTCTTTCAAGTCTATTCGAGTGAATGATGTAGTGAGGATTCCAAACTTGACTTGCGTACTCGAGGTTACTCCTAACATAGGCGCAATACAGGATTTTTAAAGTCTTCATTTGTTTGAATGATTTTGCGCACCGAAAAACAAAGCCAAGAGCACGAGTTGCCTTTTTTATTATGTGTTCTATATGATGGCAATACGATAACTTGTTATCCATTATGATACCTAAATCACGTGTGAAAGTAGTTCTTGCTATTGGTTTCCTCATGATAGAGTAATCATAATATAGCGGGCTTTTTTTACGGGTGAAACTCAACACCAGACACTTTGACACATTCATGTCTAACTTATTAACACGACAATAACCGTCTAATCTAATTAGATCCTCCTGTAGAAGGATGGCGTCCGAAATATTGTCTACGACCCGAAATATCTTCATATCATCCGCAAACATGAGGCAACTTGAATTTAGGAAACATCTGCCGATGTCATTAATAAATATAATAAATAGGAGAGGACCAAGCAGTGAACCTTGTGGGACACCTGAGGGTATATCAGTTCAAGAGGATATTGAATTATTTAAGACCACTGCTTGAGTCCGATTTTTCACATAAGATGAAAACCATCTAAACAAATTGCCTCGAATGCCCAGACGCGATAGCTTCCTCAAGAGCGTATCGTGATCGATTCTATCAAACGCTTTGCTGTAGTCCGTATAGACGCAGTCAACTTGGTGTCCATTATCCATACTGGCGGTTACAAATTCGGTAAAAACAAGAAGATTCGATACAGTGGATCTTCTTTTCAGAAAGCCGTGTTGATATGGAGAAAAGCTTAGTTGTAAACAATTGTATAATTGATTGTATACGTTCAAATATTTTGGCCAACAGACAAAGCTTAGAGACTGGTCTGTAATTTACAACTTCATCTTTGGACCCTTTTTTGTGTAAAAAGTTGTTTATACATTAAAAAGACACTTCAATTACTGGCTGAGATGCTTTGAGTAGCGGCACCGCATGTATTATTGATCGAGTCTGGTTGCTCACTTGGACTGCATAATGTGTTTGTAGGAAATAATTAACTAGTTAGTACTCGTAGGACACAGTGCTTTGCTATACTCGTATAGACATCACGACGCATGTACTGCATTATTTGCCGCTCATTTTAACATACGAGAATATCGTATGAGACCACTTGAGTAAGGGTTCATTTTGATAACATCACCATCATCATCAACCCATATAGGTTCGTTCCACTCTGGGGACCTGCCTCCTCTGTTATAGAGAGGGCTTAGGCCTCAGTGCACCACGCTGTCCTTGTGTGGGTCGGTGGACTACGCACCTAAACAAATCCTAAGAACTTTTTTAGTGTGTGTGTGCAGGTGTCGTCACGATTTTTCTATACCCTTAAAGCAAGTGACTATTCATAATTCAGTGTGAATGCACACATAACTTTGAAAAATCAGAGGTGTGTGTCTGGGTTCGAACCCGCGACCGTCGAGATTCTCGACCGCGCGTCAAACCTCAAGGCGATCATTGCGATATACTCATGTTTGTTGTACGCGAACATTTGTATGAAACCTTGTTCTAATATGTTCTCCACCAAAGTGCTTGAGGAAAATAGAGCGACAAAACTACCTGAATGACGCTTTCCTTCATCTTACATGCAATAATTGTGTTGCTCTCATGTGCGGCCGACGTGTCAGCAGACTCGTCGCACCGTCAGTCGGCCACACGAATTATCTAATACACAAGTAACTATCCTCCCGTCTTGCTTTTAATCCCATAATTGACGAGATGTATGTATGTGGTGACTAATGATATCTCTCGTAGGTATGTCGCAGGCGACGTCAGCGGGCCGCTCGCGGCACCGATTTAAACACGTTCATTGGAAGGCGGTACGGCGCAGCCAGCAGGGCGAGCGCGCCACTCGTCGCGTCATGTGCTCCCCATCAATCTGAGCTCATGGCAGTACGCGCCACGAGGAACGCATTCCAGCTGCCCTGCGCGCCTCTGCTAACTACTCATTTCTATCTCGAGACACATTGCACACACAAGCACGACGCCGTTCGAGACGCCGTTCGTGGTTATTACTTGCATTTTCATCATTTCAAACATTTCACCTTGGCACATAACTACCGTCGTAAATGCTGTAGGTGTTCAATGTTCATGGTCGGTGAGCAGATATCTATTGGCTTAAGGCGAATGGCTCATTTCCTAGACGAGCATTGATTCTGAATATACTTAAAAATAACTGTATTGTAAAGCAGCCTATACCAAAGTGTGGTCTCGACCCACGGCTCCGTCCCGAGGGAATATTGAGTGAGCTCTACATAGGTACGGAAACAAATCTACTTTAAACATGCTGAAATAGACAACTATCTGTTTTATCAAATTGGTGTAGGTGTTATACATGGTACCATCCATTATAATATGATGTTTCGGGCTTCGGTCCTCGACAGGGAAATAGCCTGACAAAGGTCATTAATTACGAACGTGTTTTAATAATTGCAACACTGGCGAGCTATACCTACCTACTGTGTTCTCAGGCTGTAACTAAAATTATTAATCTCGGGTGTGAGTAGTTCGAGTTGATCGCAATATGTTATTTATTACTCATTTAGATTCTTCGTATTTTTGATTGATCAATGTAAGGAGTAGGTACATGTACTTACATTTTGATTTGTGTTTGAATCTCAATTCGGTTACTTAAAATGACTACCTTTGGGTAAACAAGTGCTTACAATAATAATATGAGTAGGTATTGTTACAAAGTACATATAGCGAAGGAGGCCCTGGTTCGGTTCTTGTTGGGCGTGAGTCGGTCTGGTGCCGGAGAGCGGTGCATGAAGGCGGCAGCGTCGTCGTCGCCGCCACGCCGATAGCGAGTGTGCTCGGTGACTTCCGGCTGACGGCTCGTTAACAACGACCATTTAAATTAAATGAGCCGCTTGTAAAGAACGGAAAGAGGTCGCAGGAGGCGGTGAGGACGCGCGCGCATTACAGGCGCTTCCCTCTCTCGCTGCGTCTTGTCGCGCAGGCGCGGTGGCGCGCGGTGGGCGGCGCGGGCCAGTCGCGAGCCGTATTGCCTGCGCGAGAGTCGTCCTCACGCGACGTGTCCGGCGACATGCGAGCACTGGACATTGTGCGAGCCGCGCCGTGGACGGCGCTGGCGGCGTGGGTGGTCGCCGGCTCCTTGCTGCCCCTCGACGCCGAGCGACTGCGCGCCGGCGTCGGGGGGTATGCGGTCATGAATTGCCATCTGGATTTCCCATTCGGTAACGAGATACCGTACCATCTGCAGTGGGACAAAGACGTGAGTAGCGGTCCCAATTCTGCACCTCCGTCACTATTTATTTAAAATCGGAATGCGCGTTAGCACCTTCTTCATTTTTTCTAAGACCTATGCTGAGGGTGTCATTGCAGAATAAAACATAACTAGATTAAAAAGAAGTCTACTAACTGTTATTTAATGGTGTCGCGAGGATCGTAGTCAATTTTAAAAATAATGGAAGTCGTCCTAGAAAGTAATTTTCATCGGCTCAAGCACATGGTAAAAAATAAATTAAAAGTGAGACATTTTAGTTTTACAAATAAAACATTAGGCTGGTGTTGAAATGTTTTTGCCTTTGGGTATATACTTAGTTGAGCGCAGTGTATAAGGACGTGTCTCGGAAGGCGAGGCCGAGCATGGCGCACCCGACCCGCTTCACACAATGTGACAATGGCGGGGCGCACCCGCTGCCCGCGGACCGACCTTGTCTCGACAGGCGCTGCGCATGTCGCAATGCCGGCTCCAGGGAGCAGTCGGCGAGCGCAGCCGGTGCGCTTAGTGAATACTCTTACACTGCTGCTGCCGTCGCTCTACATACACTTTGCGGCTGAAGACCTTGCGGCGAATCTCATTAATAGAACACCTATTCTAAGGACTATTTATTAGTGCCCCATCAACATTAGGATACGTCATCTACTTGTTAAATGGTTTACAACGCGGCAGAGCACAAACGTATTCTTTTGAGTCCATCTGTTGCCTGATTAACAACATAAGCCAGTTCACGTAACGTGTCGACGTCGGGCTAAGGATAAGTTTTTCATAATTTTATTTAGTTCTGTTTACTATTTATATGGCGTGTATTCAATAGCAATGTTGATAGTAATGAATTAGGTTCCCCTAAACTTACAAGAAACCAGTGCCAATTGGCAAACATAACTGGGAGCGTCGCGTCGTCGCGCCACACTACACGTGCGCTTACATGGCAGCGATTATATCGTCCTTAAGGAACAGCCGAGAATCCGGCCCACGCGCGCCTCTCGGAATTATAAATTATCGGGCGTGCGGCGCCCGCTCACTCCATTTGTGCCGATTACGGCTCGTCCCTGGTGCAATCATATTCTTTATTGAAACGTTTCTTATGCCATCCGATGTCGGTGGTTCTTTCGTGTTCTTCACACTTTGCAAGCACATAATTGGTGCATGCTGCGCCGCGCACTCGGAGCCGCAGTGCCGATACGCGTGGGAGCGTCAATTGAGCACTTGATGCGAAGCTCCTCGGCGTGTCAACAACAACCACTTGGGCCGTCGCACACGACCACGCTTCCTTACGCAAATTATTGCCAGTTATGAGTGCCTACCTTAATGGACGTGGGTTTTCATTATGGCGCAGCAGAGTTCACCACTTCCGTCGTCCACTTTGGGGTCCGAATGTGCGGCCATTTCTCCTGCTTATTGTGTATTATATTTTGCTACTTACTGCTCAAATATTTGTACAATACATGTGTTATCTCCAGGGAGAGACGATCTTTTCGTGGTACAGCTTGGAGGGGCGCGCCTGGACTGCGGACCGGTGGGGGGGGCGCGTGAGGCGGCTCGGAGAAGGGCGCCACGGGCTCGGCCGGGGCTCCATCAACGTGAGTGCTGTGCGCGAGACCGACGCGGGGTTGTACCGCTGCCGCGTCACGTTCCCCAACCGCACGCCACCAGCCCGAAACAACGGCACCTTCTACTACCTCGAAGTAGACGGTAAGTATCGGCAGGTTCCTGCAGCCGCCTCGTTCGAACAATGCACCGTACAGTGAACTTGACAATTTTTACAGGAGGAAATCTCATTGTGACGCCACCCATGAACGTGACTGTGTTAGAAGGAGAGCGTGCGGAGCTGGAATGTCTGCCCAAGGAACCTGAGTCTATCGTGCAGTGGTACAGAGAAGGAACGCTGCTCAGCGAGCTACCTGAGTTGGCGCTGCGCTCCGAGGTGGCGGCGAACGGCAGCCTCGTGCTGCGCCGGGCCGCCAGCACCGACCCCGGCGAGTTCGAGTGTCGCGTGCGCGCGCCCGACGACTCCACGCAGAGCGCCAGCGCATTTCTCGACGTGCAGTGTGAGTGAGCGTCGCCGTCGATATCTGCCTTCCTCATTCAACTTTATTAAGCAGTTTCATTTTGCTGCAGACAAAGCAAAGGTGGTATATGCGCCGAAAGAACGTCACCTACCATACGGCAAGCCGGCGAGTCTCGACTGTCACTTCAGCGCGAATCCTCCACTGACGAATTTGCGATGGGAAAAAGACGGATTCCTGTTTGACCCCTATAATGTACCGGGCGTGTTTTATAGTCGCAATGGCAGCTTGCTGTTTAATCAGGTGCGAAACAGGTTTCTCATACGGCGAGATTTCAAAAATTCTGTGGTGATGGCATGTGATACGAGTGCACGGCACGCCATCGGCAGGTGGACGAGTCGCACGAGGGCGTGTATTCGTGCACGCCGTACAACGCGCTCGGCTCGGAGGGGCCGTCGGCGGGAGTGCGCGTGTACGTGCAGCGGCCGCCCGTGCTGGCGGCGCGCCCGCAGCCGCTGTACGTGGCGCGGCTCGGGGCCACGCTCACGCTGCCGTGCGCGGCGACACCGCATTCCCACCACGACCCGCCAGTCGTGCGCTGGACCAGGGTGAGACTTTGTGGCGCCGGCTTCCACTGGTGCGGTCGATGTTTTTCTTATTATTAACCACTGTGGGTTCGCAGAAGGACGGTAGTGAGTTACCGGTTGGACGGCACTCCCTGGACGACGGCAGCTTGACGATCGTGGACGTATCGGAAGAGGACCGAGGCGTGTACGTGTGCGCCGCCAGCAACGAGGCGGCCGCCGTCGTCGCGGAGACCGAGCTGCTGGTGGAGAACGTGCCGCCGCGCGCGCCCTTCAACCTCTCCGCCACTCCGTCCTACAACTCACTGCATCTGTCCTGGGTCCCCGGTAAGCGCACTCGTCTTCACTTGTCATGCTCCTTATCGGTCGAGTCTGCCGAACAGATTTATGTTGAATTAATTTATACCGAACCGAACGGAAGAAATCTACATATAAATATAAAATAAAGAAATCAGAGTTTTATTCTAATTCCATTAAATTAAAACAACGCAATTTTTTTATACTTAATAATTACAACTTTCAACAAAATAGAACAGAGAAAAACTTGACACCTGTGTTCCTTTTGGATCTCTTTAATTTTATTTGTACTTTATAATTGTTGTGATTTGTTTTTTAATTGCGTACTATTGGACCGGTTGCGGCTTGGCAGGTCACAACGGCCTAGAAGTAGACTACAACGTATGGTACCGCGAACGCACTGTGAGCGAATGGCGAACTATGAAAATACTGACCCGCGGCGTGACAGAAGCCACGCTCGTGGGTCTGCAACCCGCCACCGAGTACGAGCTGCGCGTCTTGTCACAGGATCTCATCGGAGACGGACTGTTCAGCAAACCGCTGTACATCCGCACCTTGGGTAACGGAACGCGCTCGCTGCGCTCAGTCTTATCTCCACGTCGGCAATCCCCAACTCAACCGAGCGCATATGTTGCAGATCCGCAAGTGACCAGCGGTGGCGGCGAGGCGGCGTACGCGGCCGCCACTACCGAGGCGGAGACAGCGGCGGACGCGGACGGCGAGCAGCTGGAGGTCACCATCCGACTGATCGACGAGGGCGCGCTCGTGCGCTGGCAGAGGGAGCCGCGCGACGAGTCTCGCTGCACGCTGCGCTGGTACGAGCAGGCCGCGCATGCGCCCGACGCACCGCATGCGCGCCTGCTCGCCACCGCTCACACGCACCACGACTATGCGCTCGGTAAGTGGTGAGGAGGCGACGTCGGGATTTCTTCTCAGCGGAGTGTATGCGCACGTCGCCGGTTGCAGTGGCGGAGGTGACCGAGGGCGCGCACTACTGGGCGCGCGTGCAGTGCGCGAGCGGCGCGCGGGGCGGCGCGGCGCTGCACGTGCCCGAGTACGCGCGGCTGCGCGGCGTGGCGGCGGGCTGTGCGGCGGCGGCGCTACTGCTGGCGGCGCTGGCGGCCACGCTGTACGCGGCGCGGCGCCGGCTGTGCTCGCGCCCTCCGCTGTCCCCGCTGGCGCCGCTGTCGCCACGCTCGCCGCCGCGCGCGGATAAGCGCTCCCGCTGAGCTCGCGCTGGTCCCCACGCCGCAGCACTAACGTGCCAGGGCGGTGGACACTTCCACGTTTTGTAATTAGATCAGCTACTAGGGTTCAGCGCCCTATTATTTGATTGTAAAAATGTGTAAACGATACAATATTGTCCTTGTAGGACAAATAAAAAAGTTACCTGGGTTTAGATTAGACTGATCTTTAATTTATTGTATGATAGCAGTTCGACTAAACTTTGTTTAGCGTTCAAAAAGGCCTTGTAGTCGCCGGGTTAGTCCAGGTGGTCGTAGAATATTATTTATTTATTTATAAATTGTTATTTTATAGTGCACAGAATAGTGTGGTGAGTGTTCGACTCTAAAATTGCGCGTTTTGAAGTGACTGTAACATATTTTCTACTCAAATAAAAAACTTATGAATGTGCTGTTTGTTTTAATTAAGGCTTTCCTGAATATTATTAATATTTATTTATTTATTTTATTTATTTATTTAAGCTTTTTATACAATGTGTATAAAGGCGGACATAATGCCTGAGGCATTCTCTAACTGTCAACCTTAGGGTGATGCAGAGATTAAAGGTAGGTGCATAAATAGCGTAAAGAATAAAACTAAACAAAAACTAATAAAGAAGTGTAACAACTAAACAAATAAACATACATCTATACTAATATTATAAAGCTGAAGAGTTTGTTTGTTTGTTTGTTTGTTTGAACGCTAGGATCTCAGGAACTACTGGTCCGATTTGAAAAATTCTTTCACTGTTAAATAGCACATTTATCGAGGAAGGTTATAGGCTATATAACATCACGCTACGACGAATAGGAGCGGAGCAGCAATAAAGAATGTTTCAAAATCGGGGACGTTTTTTTCTTTTTGTGAGCTTCCGCTGCGTGCGCTGCGGAAACAGTTAAAGTTTCGCTAAAATAATGTATGAGAGAAATGTTCCTCTTTGAAAGTTCTAAAAAAAAGTCCGCGACAGCATATGTCTATCTTTTAAGGTTGGCTCACTATAACGTTTTTTATCCTAACCAAATTTATTTTAAAATAAAGTTTTATTTGTGACGGTGTTTTTATAAATATGATATTAATCCTTATCCAAATAAATACGTTATTCATTACAAGTATTTAATTTAAAATAAAATTGCCCTTTACATCATTTGATTTCACTGAGTATCTTAGAAGATATTGCAGTTTTAAAATATTGATCAAGCGCGCAATAAAGAGGCACAAAGCGCCGACCGGCGTGTTACGGTTTCACGTTTAAACAATTTGACCGATTTGTATGATTTTCGTATATTTAAGTAAATAGGGCTCTGCGGACTAAATACTACAACTTATTTTCTTTGTGAACCCAACCCTGTAGTCCACGCAGACGGAGTTGCGGGCAAAAGTTTTTTTTAAATAAAGCATTATTTGTGAAGGTGTTTTTACAAACATGATATTAATCTTTATCCAAATAAATACGTTATTCATTACAAGTATTTAATACAAAATAAATTTGTCTTTTACATCATTTGATTTTATTAATAAGTATCTTAGAAGATATCGCAGTTTCAAAATAATGATCAAGCGCGCAATAATGATACTCAACGCGTCGACCGGCGTGTTACGGTTTCACGTTGAAACAATTTGACCGATTATATGATTTTTGTTTATTTAAGTAAATGGGGCTCTGCGGCGTAAAAACTACAGCTTATTTTCTTTCTGAACCCAACCCTATAGTCCACGCAGACGGAGTTGCGGGCAAAAGCTAGTTACACATATAAAATAACTAGCTTTTGCTCGCGACTCCGTCCGCGTAGACTACAGGGTTGAGTTCAGAAGGAAAATAAGTTGTAGTCTATTTCACTGCTCAGAGTCCTATTTATGTCCATACCAAAAATCATACAATTCGGTCAAATTGTTCAAATGTGAAACCGTAACGCGTCGATCGGCGCCTTGTGCATCATTACTGCGCGCTTGATCAATATTTTAAAACTGCAATATCTTCTAAGATACTCAGTGAAATCAAATGATGTAAAGGGCAATTTTATTTAAAATTAAATATTTGTAATAAATAACGTATTTATTTGCATAAGGATTAATATCATATTTATAAAAACACCTTCACAAATAAAACTTTATTTTAAAATAAATTTGGTTAGGATAAAAAACGTTATAGTGAGTCAACCTTAAAAAATAGATATATGCTGTCGCGGACTTTTTTTTAGAACTTTTAAAGAGAAACATTTCTCTCAAACATTATTTTAGCGATACTTTAACCGTTTTCGCAGCGTACGCAGCGGAAGCTCACAAAAAGGAAAAAATGTCCCCGATTTTGAAACATTCTTTATTGCTGCTCCGCTCCTATTCGTCGTAGCGTGATGTTATATAGCCTATAGCCTTCCGCAATAAATGTGCTATCTAACAGTGAAAGAATTTTTCAAATCGGACCAGTAGTTCCTGAGATCCTAGCGTTCAAACAAACAAACAAACAAACAAACAAACAAACAAACAAACAAACAAACAAACAAACAAACTCTTCAGCTTTATAATATTAGTATAGATGTATACCAATTTTTTTCAAGTTTAACCTTCTCGACATTACGTCGGCTGAAACAGATATCTCGTCCTGTAACCGACAGGAATAAAGATACCCATTCCCCATACCTTCTATTTTTTTTTAATTGATTGATTGATTTATTTATTTATTTTTTTGGTAGATATTTACAAAAATGATTGTTATACTTGTATATGTATACATATATATGTTATAATGTTTTGTGGGTTTGGTGGTTGATGTGCATTTACAAATACTGTGTCTCCTAATACCTTACTCAATATGGTTGATGTGTGAATCTTCTTTCTTCTTTCTTCATCAACCCATATACGCCCACTGCTGTGCACGGGTCTCCTCTACCAATGAGAGGGTTTAGGCCATAGTCCACCACGCTGGCCTAGTGCGGATTGGCGGACTACACATCTAAGAAATTCCTAAGAACTCTTAGGTGTGCAGGTTTTATCACGATGTTTTCCTTCACCGTTAAAGCAAGTGATAATTCAATGTGAATAATAAATAAATAAATACACCCAACAGTCACATACATAGTTCTGACCCCATATTAAGATACATGTCTTTAGACTACAAGCCCATGAACAAAAATTACCTGTGAAATGAACCCTCGTGAATACCTCTCAGAAGGCTTCTAGTACTCACCGAAGTAACATAGGATACTTTTTATCCCGGAAAATGTAGTATTCCCGTGGGATTCGATACAAAACTCTAAACCATTCGGTTGATTTATATGACTTTTGGTACGATCATAAATTAGATCCTCTTATGTAGCGTGAACAACATTTTATCCCGGGACTATGTAGGGTTCCTGTGGGATGAGCATATATTGTAACGCGAAAATGACACTGGCTGTGTAATGCTATCACGCCCAAACTATTTAACCGATTTGAATGATTTTTGGTATGGAGATACTTATGGCTCAGCGAAGTAACATAAGATACATTTTATTCCGGAAAATGTAGTATTCCCGTGGGAATCGGTATTTCTTGATGTACTGAACCGATTTAAATGATTTTTGGTATGGGGATAGGTAGGACCCACCGAAGTAACATAGGATACTTTTTATCCCGGAAAATGTAGTATTCCCGCGGGAATGGGTATTTCTGGATCTACTGAACCGATTTAAATGATTTTTGGTATGGGGATAGGTAGGACCCACCGAAGTAACATAGGACACTTTTTATCCCGGAAAATGTAGTATTCCCGCGGGAATGGGTATTTCTGGATCTACTGAACTGATTTGAATGATTTTTGGTATGGAGATAGGTAGGACTCACCGAAGTAACATAGAATTACTTTTATTCCGGAAAATGTAGTATTCCCGTGGGAATCGGTATACTCAAGATCTGTTGAATCAATGTAAATGAATTTTGGTATAGAGATAGGTAGAACCCACCGAATTAACATGATATACTTTTATCCTGGAAAATGTGTTCCCGTGGGTATGGGTACATGTTATAATTGCATGTATTTAATAATACTATTTGACTATGGATAATGACGAGTTAGTGTGTGAACATTTAAGTGAAAATAGTGATGGAAGTGATATTGTGTCACGAGTGGGTAGTCCGATATTGTGTAACAGTGAGAATATGGAGTTAACAGAAAATACAATACTCAATAGAGGGGATAGTGGGGAAAATAAATCGAAGAAACGCAGCAGATAGTTAGATCAAGAAGAAATTTGGACAACTGTGTCTAGACGCAGCAAGCGCCTTGTTCGAATTAATAGCATGCAAGAAGATATGAGAATTCCGGATGATAAAATTGAAATAAGTATAACTTCTACAGAAAAGTTGCCTAAACAATTTGGGTTGGCCAAACTTCTTAAATCTGAAAATATACGAGATATTACAAATATCAAATATATCAACAATTTCAAGGTTCTTGTGGGTTTTAATAATGAGGGTAGTGCAGAAAAATTAATTGAGTCGAGATGTTTTAAAGAAAAAGGCTTTAAATGCTATAAAACATTGGATATAAGTCAGACATACGGCGTTATTAAGACAGTAGTCTGCTTTAGGAGCCGAAAAAAAAAGCGTTTTTTCAACAATTTTTTTGAAAGGGAAGGAAATGATTGCGGTAAACGAAATTTTGAGACGATAGTATATTATATTCAAGCTTTAAAAAACAATTTTTATTATTACAAATTATTGAAATTTGCCAAAGATGTAAAGATTTTTCTGGGACGCCTGGAGTGTGCACTCGTAAATCGGTGCCGGTGATGGAGGTCGTGCGATGCATCTGAAACAGTTGAACCAATTTTTTTTTAGATTTTATAAGTTCCTCTTCTATATGAACTAAAAAAATTCCGAAGTCTGAAAAAAAAAACACTTTTTTGAAAAAAAAAATTCACTTTAAATTGCAAAACAAGTAATTTAAATAGTACTTTTGTCCAACTTTTTTAGTTCAAATAGAAGATAATTTAATACTGAAGCTAGATCACTTTGGTTTTTTTCGATCGGACATATATTGTTTTTACTATCGCCGGCACCGTTTTCCAAAACTTGTGGAAATGAAAACTCGAGAAAACGGGCTGTAAAGTTTTCGGTCCAAAAAAATGTAAGTTTTTGGATACTTACACTAATTAGATGTTAATCGGCTATCCCCGGGCCATACAATAATCCTTCCTCTTCTTCAAAAAAACTCGTTTTGGCGGAGGCTTTCCGATCTTCGAGCTGTACGAGTGTCCTTGCTGGAAAGTGATGCGCGCCGGTTCTCCCGCGTTATGCGCTCAGCATCGATGGTGTCAGCAAAATTTTTGCATTGCTGCCCGATGACAATATCGAGGAGCTGCATGGTAGAAAGCACAGCTGAATAACCTTCGTTGAAAATGCCTGTAGCCATATTTGCTGTTATTTCGACGATTTTATAGCCGGAATTTACGTGTTTCGGATTTAGGCGCCACACAATCGAATTGAACGATTCGTTCGAATTTTGAGAGTGTCCGCTTAAGCACCGCGTCAGTAAATCGTCATTTGAAAGATCTTCGTAAATTGGGCGAATGTGCTTCTCTACATTATCATTAATTAATCTTGCCGGGTGTTTGAAAGATGCCAGATTATTCGCCGCTTTAGCCTTGTGCCATTCGCATCAACTCTCCGGCTCTTCTGGACAATTTTTATGCCGAGGATTTTTATCGGTGGAACAATAATGATCTAATGTTGCCATAATAGCTCTCTTCATACCTTCAACTGAGTTCACATTACGACAGACCGTAGTAAATCGTCAAATTCTTGATGAGACTCTCCGTTAGCCCGTTCTTTCCTCCAAGTTTCTTGGTTTTTCTTTTATTCTGTAAACGAGTACCCATTCGCTTTTCAAAGGACCGTTCAATTCTTTCAGGTATATACGAGTATAGTCAAACAATAGAATACACGAAGGGGCGGAGCGCGCGCGCTCGGGTCTGCCCGAGCATTCGCACCTGCTCGACGCTCGGCCACTAAAACTAATCTAGCTTCGAAAATATATCGAATTGACCTCTAAAACTTTGAACACATATTCTTGGATAGTTTTGGAAAAGATTTAAGACAAAAACGAAAAATCGATTTTTTGAAGCCTGTAAAGCAGACTACTGCCTTAAGGGGATAGATCTTTTTTTTTTTTTTTTTATGGCTCTACCTCCCGCCCCCCTCTGGAGAGAGAAGCAGGAAGCGTATGTCGGGGTCACCGGTCCAGCCTGGCGCGCGGTGAGGCCCGCGCAGATGTTATTGCCGGGCTGTGTCCCTAACCTTTCCCTAACCATCACCGGCATACCGACTAAAACCCCCCGTGGCCTCCTTCGCGCCAAGGAGGGTGACCACGGTCTGTGGGCGAGAAATTCCCCATCATTAAACCGCAGCCACCCAGTGCGCTTCCGAGACGAAAAGCGTCCCGGCCGTCTCGGTGAGATAGGGGGCGCAGTTGCACCCCCACAAGCTTTGTATGGGTGCCTTGTTTACGACTGGGCGCCCGCGACAGACAGAGGCCACCGTGCTGCCGCCCGTCTTAGGGTCACTTCCATTAAGCGACCCCAAGGGTCCCTATTAGTCGCCTCTTACGACAGGCAGGGAAGACCGTGGTGGAATTCTTACGCCCCCTTGCCACAGGGCAGGGCGCCGGGTCTAATTGTCTCTGTCGACCCGGCGCCTCCTTCTCTGACTTCTTTGGCGGGCGGGATCGCTTCTTTCGCAATCCCGATCCGCGCTCTCCTTCTGCGACATGACATCTTCGCAGAAGGAAAGCATAGCACGCCACGACCTCGGACTCCCGACCATCGAAGAGACGACGGCCGGGAGCGAGAGGTCTCCACCGACAATAGCGCGGAGAGCGCTGCGTTGCACTTCCCAGGCTGGACACTCTTCTAATGTGTGCTGGGCTGTGTCGTCCAGACAGTTGTCACAATGGTGACACACGGTCGACTCCTCCTTCTGTGCCACCCGACACAGGAAGTGGCCGAAGCACCCGTGCCCCGACAACACCTGCGTCAGGCGGAACGTCGCCGCACCGTGGCGCCTGTCCACCCACTGGACGAGGACAGGACGCACTGCCTCAACGGTCCTAGCACCAGCACTGGGATTCTCCAGCCTGGTTCGCCATTCCTCCACGACGGCCGTACGGAGGGAGGCTTTCAGTGCCACAACCTCTCTAGGGGCCAGTCTGTCCCCGCGACTTGACGCCTCCTCTCGCTGATGGTATAGACGCGAGAGGAATTTGGCGTCAAGGTCCCACGGCAGGGACCCGGCCAGAACGCAAGCCGCCTCGTGGGAGATCGTGCGGTAGCCCCTGATCAGTCGCTGCGCCAGCGCATGTTGAGGTTTGCGCAGGAGAGCGATGCACCGGCTGCTCAGGGACTCGGCCCATACTGGGCTTCCATACAACGCCATAGACCGCACGACTCCCATGTACATTCTTCGGCAGGGAATGCCCGGACCTTCCAGATTGGGCAGCAGGCTGGATAGAGCTCCTGCCACCCACAGCAATTTTGGCTGCAGCGACTTAAAGTGGGCGCGAAACTCCCATCGACTATCAAGTAGCAGCCCAAGATATTTGAGCTGCTTGCCGATGGGAATCTGCACCCCTTCTACAACGATGTGAGCCCCATCAGGTGGTCCCTTCCGAGGCCGGTGGAAACAGATGGCCTCGGATTTGTGTAGAGCCACTGTGAGGCCCAGACGCCGAATTCTCCTCGCCACGTTCCCAGTGCCAATCGTGGCGAAAGGGGATAGATCTAGATTATACTGAAGAAGAGATTTTGGAAAGTTTGTGGTCCGATTGTGAGATCATAGGAATCAAAAGATTAAAACGTCGCAATACCACTAGTGGGCAATGGGAGCTTGGGGAAGCAATTAGAGTGAATTTTAAAGCACCAACACTGCCAGAATACGTGTATATATTCGACAATAGAATCAAAGTGGATGCCTATGTTTACCCCGTGACTCAATGTTCGCGATGCTGGAGGTACGGTCACATAAACAAGATGTGTATGTCAATAAAAGAAATTTGCCCAAAATGTAGCAAATCTCATGCTAATTGTGACACTACAAGATTCAAATGTAATAATTGCTCCGGATCTCACATGTCTTTATCACGTACCTGCCCAGTATATATCAGAGAAAGAAGAATACGAGAGTTAATGGCGGAACATCATTGCTCTTATAAAAAGGCTCTAACATTTTACACAATACCTCAACGAGAAATAAGTCACGTTAACAGAATAGAAAAAGACTTATCCACAGAAGACCATTATCATTACGCCGAAACAAATGATGAAGCAGTTTTAGCCACTAGAAAGGACGACACATATGCAAATATCTTAAGAAACGCTAAAACCCATAACAATATGCCTCAAGATGGAACCCCTAAGAATAAAGGCAAACCTAATAAAAATAATAGGCGAAGAGACTTACATATTAATTTTGAAGAGATTTCGTGTAGTGATTCGGAACATACCTTACCCCAACAAAGACAAATCAACCAAAAGGAGAATGGAAATAAAAGCAATATTAAAACTTGGAAAGTAATGTTTAAAAAATAAAGGAAAGAATCTGGAATAATGAAATTAAACTCGAACAGAAAATTAAAGACTGTACTAAAATACTATTCGATTGGATAAAATCTTTTGTTATGTATTATCTTATTCAATTGCTTTTTGCTAACTTATTAAAACAATGGACAAACTCAGGAAACTTTACCAACATTTAGGATTAAATATATTCCAATGGAACGCTCGAAGCTTGCGCCCAAAAATTATAGAATTTGAGGCTTTATTAAACAAGAAAAAGTGCATATAGCAATCATCAGCGAAACATGGCTTGACAAAGGAAGTACTTTCAAGGTGTCTGGCTACAATATTTTCCGGGCTGATCGCGAAGATGGATTCGGAGGCACTGCGATATTAATACACAACTCCCTCAAAGCCGTAATGTACAATATCAACGACTTGAGCCCCAACATACAAACTGTTTGTGTTAAGATACATAATTGTACCACCCTAGATAATATCATATCTATTAACTGTCCATCGTCGGCACTCACAACAAAGTCAGACTGGGATAAAATTTTCTCAAGGGTACAAGTAAGAACCATTATAGCTGGCGATTTAAACGGACATCACTCAAATTGGTCCACTAAGATAGACAACAGAGGCAAGCAGATTTTTCAATCGGTCATAGAAAACAACCTGTACATTTTAAACGATAATACAGCTCATACACGAATCAATTCAGTCAATGGATTAATTCAGCAGACTTCCCCGGATATTACATTGGTCTCCGCAGATTTGGCTTTAAAATTAAAATGGAACGTTATGAATGAATGCTTGGGAAGCGATCATATGATAATAAAAATCAGTTTAGATCATAATAATAATTTGAGTCCTTTTAAAAAAAATTTAGAAATTTCAAAAAAGCTGACTGGGAGAAATTTACAAATAAAATTAAATTAGAATTAAGTAATTTTGAGCTTCATTCGAATCACCAAACGGCATATAATTCATTCTTGCAAATTATAAATAGTGCAGCTGATGAATATATACCCGAAATTAAAAGGAGCGTAAACCCTCTTCAATCTGGAAACTTTACACCGAAACCTTATTGGAATCAAAATCTTTCCCATACAGTCGCCCAGAGACGTCTTGCTTTAGCTACTTTTAGACGCAACCCCACTTCCGCAAATTTTGAAAACTTTCAAAAAAAGGCAAGTGCTGCTAGGAAACTGATACGTCAGAGTAAACGCAAATCCTTTCAAGAGTTTTGTTCCGACATTGACAGTGTAACTACCTCAAAACAAATGCGGCAACGTATGAAATGGTTAAAAGGTCGCAAGATTCATGAAGCTAGTGTTGATCCAGAAATAGGTAAAACTTTATTAAGAAACCTTGCCCCGGATTCTGTCTCTCCCCCTCGTCCTGTGTTTGTTTCCACCAATGAGCAATTAGGCAGTCCAATTTCTGTTCAAGAACTTACGCACTCCATTAAAAAAACGGATACTTCGCCAGGACACGACAATATATCGTACTATTATGATAAAACATCTCCCACATATTGGTAAAGTCATTCTTACATCCTTATACAATAGATTTTTGGCGTTTGGTTTTATCCCTGAACAGTGGAGATCAGTTAAAATTGTCCCTATACCGAAGGTTAGGTATGAAAATACATCAGACGATAGTGTCAGACCCATTGCACTAATATCATGCTTATCAGGGCTGCCAGCAAACAAATCGCAGCTATACGGTTTAGTATTTGCAATTGTACAAAATTATATCGCATTATACATAACCATTGCACCATATGCAGCTCTTGTTTTTTTTTTAGGATAACAGTTAATCAAATGATCGGAAAATGGGCCCTCCAAAATAGTTTTTTTTTTTAGGATGATAAATGCACAATTATTGATAAAATGTGAACATATGCCTTTGTATCGTATACAAAGTGGTCATGGATACAATACCCCATCCGATTATACAAGATTTGTATCCAATTATACAATCTGGCAGCCCTGATGCTTATGCAAAATTCTCCATACTATTATTACACGCAGGCTGGAGTGGTACCTTGAGAAAAACAATCACCTATCTGTGGATACTTGCGGCTTCAGAAGATCCAGATCATGT